>OX439472.1:49609137-50210813 GCA_949320105.2 Crepidodera aurea
CTTGGTAATAATTCTAAACTGCACAAAGGATGTAAAATAAAATCACACAAGCTCCCAAGAACAAGGACATTTAAAATGTCCTACACTGCACCAGCGTCTGGAATTCAACAATTACTCCTTGGACTGTATGCCCCACCAGGTATTAAATTACGAAAGTCCAGACGTGGTTTGGTGCCCGACCAAGTAGGGGCTTTAACCCAAAAATTTTGATTTTGTTATTAAAGGAGCTTGCCATTCTTAGACTGGATTCGGCATTATTGTACTCATAGTAAGAAGCAGGCTAGCTCGACATCCTGTTACTAAAGGATGTCTGAAAATGAATTCGATTCGCCTCGTTTTTGATAAAAGTGGTTGCGTTAGAGCAAGTGTATCACGAACGAGGAAAGCCCAACGATATCTTCACTTTAATAACAAAATCAAAACTTGCAAAACTATAGAAAACTATACGAAGGTGGTTTTTGGGTTAAAGCCCCCACTTGGTCGGGCACCAAACCACGTCTGGACTTTCGTAATTCAATACCTGGTGGGGCATATAGCCCAAGGAGTAGTTGTTGAAGTCCAGACACTGGTGCAGTGTAGGACATTTTTAATGTCCTTGTTCTTGGGAGCTTGTGTGATTTTATTTCACATCCTTTGTGCAGCTTTGTCACTCCCATGGTCCTTTTTTGGTATTTTTATGGTTCAAAAAAATTCCACCTTCGAATAATTCTAACATAAATAATTTATGCATTTTACATTCATTGTTAGTGAACCAGTCTGGTAAATGTTGCTCCAATTTATTTAAAATTAACTTAAATTAGCAGGCGGTTCGAATTATTTATTTAGATAAAATATATGATATACAGTGTCACACATCATATGTGATTTTTTTCCTAATAGTGGAGTGAAATTAGAATTTTATATGGATGTAAGAGCTAAGTCAATTTTTTCGATTTTATACATAAAGAGAAGCTTGTAAAAAAATTTTCAATAAATTTGGGCTGGATATTCGTGAGATATGTGCCAAAAACTGCATTTTTGGTATTTTTCGAGTGGATTGCTTCACTATTTTTTAAATATCTCCGGCTCTAAGAGTCGTGGAAAAATAAATAAAAAAATTAAAATGACAGATGAAGTAGAGTATCGATCCGTATAGTAGGGTTTTTTAAAAATGCATCCTAACCTCAAAAAACGAATTCGCGCACATTATTTTTTTTACTGAATTGGCAATAAATAACCAAAGAGTCCTCGAATTTTCTTAAAAATTAGAGAAAATATGTATTTTTATGTCGGGAAGACATGGTAAAAATTAAAAAAAAAATGCATTTGTCCAGCCAAAATCGGCATTTTAATTAGCCGACATTTTTGGAAAAATAATAGTACAGAAAAATTTTTTATCTTAAAAAGAAGGGTTTTGTGTGTGTACTTTTGTCTAAGAAAATCCAACATTTTATTTCTTGATTTGTTCCCTCACAAAAATCTTACTTTAGAACCTGAAATATTTTTTTAATGGAATCAAGCATACATATCGCGATAAAAAAATTGGAAAAAATCGAATTTTTATTTTTTTATTAACTATTCCCTAAATTGGGCATTTTAAATAAAGAAATAAAATATTGGATTTTCTTAGACAAAAGTACACGCAAAAACCTTCTTTTTAAGATAAAAAAGTTTTCGCTACTATTGTTTTTCCAAAAATGGCGGCCAATTCAATTTTTTTCGAAAAATGCCGATTTTGGCTGGACAAATACATTTTTTTTCAAAGTTAGAATATTTTGGTGTCCGATTTTTACGCCATCTTACCTATAATTTAATTAAATTTTATTTTAGGGTATAAAGATGGACACCACTCCTCTAGCTCTGTACAACTTTTTTATTGAAAGGATCAGAGATGTTCTGCATATTGCTTTATGTTTTTCACCAATTGGTGATTCATTCCGAGTGAGATGCAGAATGTTTCCATCGTTAATAAATTGCTGCACAATCGATTGGTTCCAAAGTTGGCCTACTGATGCTTTAGAAAAGGTAAGCGATAAAAAAATGGTATTTATTAAATTCGGCGGATCCAAAATGCGGATCAAAAAGGGTGGACTACCTACCACTAGAAATGGCCCTGTTAGTTCAATCAACCTGTCACGGCCCAATGACAAAATTCCAACCCAAAAACAAAAAATAATTAAACTCGATCCTAGTTGGCGAAATTGCCTAAAAAATTCGCAAAGTTGGCAAAAATGGTTTTTCGTGAATAAAAAAGAAAGTATAACTCCAATAAAAAAAAGTAAATAAGAAAGTTGTAGATAATAAAAATATCTTTCGATTCATTTTTTAGTCTCGATCGAGATATATCGAAAAAAACCATCCATAATCGCATTTTTTTGTTTTTGTTTTAACTTTATCGAATTTAAATAAATTTATTTGATACTTGACAAAAATATAGCTCGTGTCTTGTAGAATAGGTACTTCAAATTTTTAAAAATATTTATTAGTTTTCGAGATATTTCGATTTTTCGAAAAAAAGGCGCTTGTGAAAATCGGCTACTCTTGCTCGAGGAATGATCTTGAGCTTATTTTCTTTGAAAAGACTTGTACTTTCATCCTGTAGAAAGTTTATAGCAATTTTTTAAATTTTAAGTACCAAAAAATGACTTTGAAAATTTCGTTATTTTGTAATGTTACAATTAAAATTGAAAAAGATACAGTTAAAAATAGCAATAGTGTTCAAATTACAGGAAAAATTAAGGAAATGAAGACCAAAGGAAAACTCCAGACATTTTCTTGTCTGGTGCACATTTTGCATGTAGAATTATGCCATCGGTAAATTCTCAGTTTTTTCTTTAGAACGAATCTTGTATATGAGCTAATTCAAAATTCACCATTAGCCCAGTTGCCAGAGAAGGATATTGACCAAAAGCTCGCACAAAATGTGATCTCGATGAAATTTGGCATTTAAGTACTTGAAAGGGCGTAGAAAACAATAAAAAAATCTTTGCTGCTCTAAACTTCGAAATTAAAATCGAAAATTTGGTTTTTCCATTATCTCTCAAAAAAAAAAAATTTGAAAAACTAACAGAAGAGTATGGGATCCTTGAGCGTGGGAAAATTTCCTATCTCAATAGCCCCTTTCAAGATGGCCGCCCGCGTCACACTGGCCGCTATTTTTTATCCAAATTGCAGCGCCACCTGTCAATGAGTGTCAGAAGTAGGAATCTGTAATCTACTTAGGAATCTGTAATTATCAACTCACCAGGAACAAAACGTTGCCATAAGGGCCTTAGCCAATATCTCAGCTATTATTGGTCCTATTTGAATGGGAAAAACACCACACAAATTACTTACGTAACAAAACGTTACCAAAAGGGCCCTTATCTCTGCTATTAGTGGTCCAATTTGAATGGGAAAAATGCCGTACGGCCCTTGAAAGAGCGGAAAATTTAACTAAAAAATAATATTTATTTTAAAAAGAATTTGTATTACTATAAAAAATTATTAAAAATAAGAAAGCAAATTCGAAAACTCTACGCGCGCCGAGCCGTTGAATATAAATATTCAGGCGAGGCGTTCGGAAAAACTAAAGTATCTTTGTCTAAAATGTACGCAAAGAAAATAAAAAGAAAGTGTTTTAAAGAGGAGACTCTAAGCTTTCTCAGGAAGTCATCAGTTTTTTATTTTTTTTTGTTTTCTCATAGAAAATTTGACCGGAAGTTATAATTTCTAAAATTCTCACTGATTTTTATACAACTGAATATATCTATGAAAATGATCATTTTTTTACAACATTCATTCCGAAGCAATTTTTATTTTTAAAATAGTATTTATTTATTTATATAAATCAATTTCTAAATTATTTTTAACTTTATTTAAACAAAATATTAATTTCTGATTTATATAAATACTATTTTGAAAATAAAAATTGCGTCGAATGAATGTTGTAAAAAAATGATCATTTTAAAACATAATTTTTATTAAACAGAGATAATGTTCATCATTTTAATTATATTCAAATCAAAAGTAAAAGTATAATGATGATAAATGTACAAGGATTTTTTTTTGTTATGCCTCTATTAATAGATCTCTTCAGTTTTATAAAAATCAGTGAGAATTTTAGAAATTATAACTTCCGGTCAAATTTTCTATGAGAAAACAAAAAAAATTAAAAACTAATGATTTCCTCCTCTTTAAAACGCTTTCTTTTTTTTTCTTTGCGTATATTTTAGGCAAAGAGACATTAGTTTTTCCGAACGCCTCGCCTGAATATTTGAATTCAACGGCTCGGCGCGCGTAGTTTTCGAATTTCCTTTCTTATTTTTAATAATTTTTTATAGTAATACAAATTCTTTTTTAAAATAACTTATATTATTTTTTAGTAAAATTTTCCGCTATTTCACGTGGTGCTATTAGTTTTTCGAAATTTTTATTTTTTTTCGAGATATAATGGAAAAACCAAATTTTAGATTTTATTTTCGGAATTCTGAAGTTAGCATACACTTTAGAGCAGCAAAGATTTTTTTCATTGTTTTCTACATACTTTCAAGTACTTAAGTGCCAAGTTTCATCGAGATCACATTTGGTGCGAGGTCAAACTCTCTGACAACTGGGCTACATCCGATTTGACTTTACTTAAATGTTTAGCTTTGTCTAGTTGACAAGTTTTTGTAAAAAATTTCCTCCCTTTTAAATTGTCCTAGGATATTTTCGGATTTGTTAAATGTTAAAAAACACAAAATTCTAAATCTGATATATTGTTTAATTCGCTATAAAAATTGTGTTTTATCTACATCTTCTATAATAACGTATTAATTTGATCACCATGTATATGTCGTTTCCTTTACAAAATCTAATCCTGAAAAAAAAATTTTAGGTAGCATTCAACTTTCTCGGTCAAACCGATATAACACCTGAAATGATCGATATATGCACTGACATTTGCAAGCATTTTCATGTCACGGTCCAAGAAGCATCTGACCTATTTTTCTTGGAACAAAAAAGAAAAACTTACATCACTGCTACCGCATATTTAGAACTAATCCAAACTTTTAAGTCATTCTATGCCCTAAAAGTCGATCAGATTACGAATCAACGAAGGAGGTAAAATTTTTTTATTACCCGGATTTGTAGGTGTAACTCCTTCGCCAAATTTATAAAATTGTTTAATTTTTTAAAAATTTGGCGAAGGAATACTCGCCACTTCCAAATTATATTTGTAATTTTATTTCACAGATACGAAGCCGGTCTAGATAAATTAGATTTTGCAGCAGGTCAAGTGGGATTGATGCAGTGTGAATTGCACGAGTTGCAGCCCAAGCTGGTCATAGCTTCAGCTAATACCGAAAAGTTGATGGTCAAAATAGAGCAAGATACTGTTGTAGTTGAAAAACAAAAAGAGGTACATAATTTACATTGGTAAAAATAAATTTGAATAGCTATTTTTAAAATATACCATTAAGTTTACACAAAATTTTTAATATGTTTCAGATCGTTGGAGCAGATGAAGCTTTAGCCAACGAAGCAGCTGCAGCTGCTCAAGCCATTAAAGACGATTGTGAATCCGACTTATCTGAGGCCATTCCCGCTTTAAATGCTGCCGTCGAAGCGTTGAATACCTTAAAACCTGCGGATATCACTGTTGTAAAATCCATGAAGAATCCGCCTTCCGGTGTGAAACTTGTAATGGAAGCAGTAAGTTAAATTTAGTCAATAACATTGTTATCACCATAGTATTTATTTTATATTCCTAATAAATAATTTTTTAGGTTTGTGTAATGAAACAAGTGAAGCCGGAGAGGAAACTTGATCCAAATTCAGGAAAAATGATTGACGACTATTGGATCTCGTCGGTGAAAGTCCTGGGTGATATGAAATTCCTTGAAGGTTTAAAAAACTACGACAAAGATAATATACCACCCTCCGTTATGAAAAAAATCAGAGAAAAGTAATAACTTTATCACTAGATACTATTTACTTTGTTCAGGATAGCCTTAAAGTTTATATTTCATTTTAGATATTTACCAGACAGAGAGTTTGATCCGGTAAGAATCCAGAGTGTTTCCGCAGCCTGCGAAGGTCTATGCAAATGGGTCAGAGCAATTGAAGTGTATGACAGAATCATTAAGATTGTTGGTCCCAAACAGGCCGCTTTAGCGGCTGCAGAAGCAGAACTTGCCGTCCAAATGGACACTTTGAATGCAAAACGAGCTCAGCTACAAGCGGTATTTATTATTACCTTTTAATACTTCAACAAGTTTCAATAAATGATCATTTGAATTACCTGAGAACAGTTACCATTAGGGTTCCCCATGGTACATTACTTGGGCCCTTATTTGCTGTATTTAAATACCTTTTTCCTATATGAACTAAAAGGAACCTTTCTCGGCTTTTCGCAACTTAAACCACATTTCCGGCGTATATTATAAAACTTCGTAAACCCTTATTACTACTTTCGCCAGAAAGAATTTAATCTCCCCTTTGCACCAATCAGAATATAGTCATGACATAATGTTCGCTCCATAGTTCTGCCATTGTCCTTATACAATGGTTCTGATTTAAAATTTGCCGTTATTTGTATTTATTAATATTACTTTTATATATTTTAATTGGCGTTATTATTATATAATGTGTCTATAAAGTCACATCTCTATTATTGGGAAAAGAAGACAATTAATTTCGATGTCCAAGATATCGCTAGACAGAATTGTTTTAGGTTGAAGACAAACTACAAGCACTAAATGACGAATTTGCCGCCGAAATGAAAAACAAAAAAGATTTGGAAGACGGCATTGATCTTTGTGCCCAAAAATTGGATCGAGCTGAAAAATTGCTTGGAGGACTGGGTGGTGAAAAAGCCCGATGGTCTGAAATAGCTGCGTTTTGTAATACTTTATTAGGAAACGTCATAGGAGATGTGCTCCTATCAGCTGGTACTATTGCCTATTTGGGTCCATTCACCGTTGATTATAGGTATTGTCTCGCCATTAACTTTTTGGGTTGAGGTTTTTATTATACCTCAAGCCTAAATCTAGAGGTATCTCATTTTATAAAAGCTGACATTTTCTCAAGGCATACTTCCAATACAGGTAGGAACGATGGGCTAACTAAGAACTTTGGTTCATGGTGGCTTTAGCAGGAAGCAGGTGACAAAGGTGTATAAAATACTTAAATGACCCCGCACGGAAATTGGCCGTCGGTTAAAATCTTTGATACTCGGGGATATTATCCAAATATCGATGCTAATAAAAAGTCACCGGCGCGAGGTCCTAAAACGCGATCCTCATGCGTTATTTTGAGACTGAGGTTAAAATATTCTAAACACATGTATACATAACATAAGAACATTCTAATTACATGTACAATAAGTAGGCACATAACACGTTTATACTCCAATATTGTCTTATTTTTCAATACTTACTGTTGTCTAATGTTGCTGCCACGTCAGTGAGCCTTTACTAAAATACGTACTACAGTTGGACAACGTGTCATCTGATTTTATCAATAACTAACTGGAATGGGCGATCGCCAGTTCCCGCTCAAGAACTAGTGCTCTTTTGTCAATGCATGATAGAATTCGTGATTTCTTACATGTTACCGACGACGAGTTTTTCACTATTTTCTACTAGACCACGACAATGATTTAACACCTCGTGGACAAAACTTTTAGATCTTATAAATTGTTCCTTGAAGGCTTATTGTATTTATATTTGCTACGTATTGTAGTTCACACTTTAATGTATTATGCCTTACAGTAAATCGTATCTGAAAAAGACAAAGAATCACCCATATATCATCTATACATATACAGTGTGTCCAATTAAGTCGGCACCATATGGAAAACTTTTTATTATTTGTTTTATGAAAAAAAGTTCTGTATAGCATTAAACACAAAATAAAATAATCAGACATCAATTTTTTGCATTCGTATACGAGGTTTGTCAAAAAATATGAATTTTGCTCAAGAATAAAGTACCTTTATAAAATTGTTATTGAAAATTGTTATAAAGAAAATGTGTTTAGATTAAAAAATAACGTTCAAATATGCAACAATATTTATTTATTTAGTTTCGTGCGGGGTCCTGTCGAATAATAAAGCGTAATTTTCTTATATTTTTAAACTTCAATAAATTTTAACTGTACTAAAGGTCTTGCGAGGTCTTCAAGTTTTTATTCTATACACCTTTGCCACCTGCTACCTGCCAAAGCCACCATGAACCAAAGTTCTTAGTTAGCCCATCGTTCCTACCTATATTGGAAGTATGCCCTGAGAAAATTTCAGCTTTTATAAAATTAGGTAAGTCTGACAGTCACGGGCTCTTAGACTATTGCAATCAGGGCTGAGGTTCTTAATGGTTACTCGTAGTGACACGTAGTTTTTTTTCGTTCTGTCGCTATTTAAAAACAAAAATATATCTATGCAAAACACATTATAAATCGAGTAGCCATTAGCGGGGTTTAGCTATTAATTTATTTCTAGAGAATTTATCATTGCGTTGATTCTAAATCGTACATTTCAGGAACTCATTGTTAAAAGAATGGAATCTGTTCGCGTTAGACAAGGGGCTGCCGTGTTCCGATAGTTTTTCGCTTATTGTAACTATGGGGGAAGCAGTAGTGATAAGAGCATGGAATATTTGTGGTTTACCAATCGACAACTACAGTATTGAAAATGGTATCATATCAACGTCTGCCAGAAGGTGGCCATTGATGATTGATCCACAAGGTAAAATTAACTTCCATTCTTCAACCTCACTTCTTTTTCTGTTTACTTTTCTCTACTGTATTGAGTTACCACTAATGGGACGTTTAAATATATTAATAGTTTTCTTTATCGTAGAATGAGTAAGATTTTTTAGACTCTATACCACATTTATATATGTATCGTTTATTTAGCAATATATAGCTAATCACCACATTACATCACAATAAAAATTTGAAAATAAAATACAATAAATAAAAGAAAGAAAAAAAATGTATTAGCAGGTTACTAAAATAAACCTTTTGTTGGTCTTAACATGTACCCTTTTAATTTCTTCTTAAATAATATAATTTCCTCCAGTAGTTCATTAGAGTTTTGAACTCCTTTAATGAAAATTGTATTACTTGAATTGACATTACTAGCCTGACGTATATGATAGTTCGAGCGACTTCTTGTATTGTATTCATGAAATTCAAAATTATACTTTAATTTGTCACATAAATATATAGGAACTTTACCAATTTTTATTTTAAAAATAAATATTAATGTTAGATAAAGAAAGTAATTTTTAATAGATAACCATTTTAATGTATTCAACATTAATGTTATATGTGTTCTTCTATCACTCCCATTCCTCTATTGTGAAGGTTCTGAAGTCTTCCAATTTCATTTTGGTTTAGTAAATACAAGATGGTTCCACAGTAAGTGAAATGAGGTAAAAAGTGACCATTGATTTAGATGCTTGGATTGCCTACTTAAGTAGTTAATTTTGAATACTATCGTTTTAATAATGTTCCTTAAATAACATTCTATTGTCTACTATTACACCTAAATATTTAATTTTTTTTACTAATTCAATTTTATCATATGCTATTTTAATATTATAATTATGTTCTTTGAAGTTATGATACTGTTGGTCGTTTTATTGTTATTAATTTTTAACGAGTTGAAGCAGCACCACTTATATACTAAATTTAGTGTTTCATTTATTACATTAATTATATCGAGCAGATCATTTGATGCATAATAAATTAAAGTATCATCTGCAAATAGATGAATGTAACATTTATTGATAATAAATGAAATATCATCCATATACAATAAAAAAAGTAGGGGACCTAATACGCTACCTTGCGGTACACCACACTGGTTTGTAATTTCCGTGGATAAAATATTATTTAATTTTAATTTCTGTTTTCTGTTATCTAAATATCCAATTATCCATTTTAGAGCCCCATCAATGATACCAAAACTTTCTATTTTTGTAATAAGTAAAGAACGATTAACAGTTTCAAATGCCCGCTGAAGATCTAAAAAAACAGCGACTGTTATTAATTTATTATTAAGGTTTAGTTTCCAATCATCTAAAACATACTGTATTGCTGTTTTACCTCTGAATCCCGACTGTACACACTATTTAACAAATTATTCTGTTCTAGATATTCAACAAGTTGACTATAAATTACCTTTTCCAATACTTTCTCAATAGTACAAAGCATATTGATTGGTCTCAGATCAGTTGCCTTATTGGAATTAGTAACTTTAGGAATTGGTGTTATAGTGGAAACTTTTAAGTTTGATGGAATTGTATTGGTTTCTATAGAAGTATTTATAATGTTAATTAATAGTCCAGTAAATGAAGACCGGAAAAGGTATCAACCTGGGCATCAGGTTGCACAAGAATATTTTTTTTTAATTTGTAGCTATTCATGGGTACATTGAACTCGGAAAATCTCAACTCCGTGAAATGTGTGGAAGGGTGGGAAAATGGCCCTAGAGTTCTGGAAAATCCTTTTTTCGCCGATATCTCCCAAAATATGACTCTCAGAGAATTATTGTTCAGACAAGAAATAAAGAGCAGTCTATTACCTACAAAACTGGTTCTGATCATTTTTTCGCTACGCGAATATTTTGTGCGAAAACGGCGATTGAAAAATTCATAATTGTAAGAGAATGTAAAAAAAAAGAAAAATACCGTAGACAAGGGGCCAATCTAAGCTGTCCAATGATGTGAGTTGAAACCCGATAGGGTGCTTGATTATCTATCAATTCCCGATTAGCCCCGACCATTTTGGAAAACTCCAAAAATCCAAAAAAAAGCAACCCTGAAAAAACACGTTATTTATAAAAATACGAAAAAAATCGTTATTGAATCTTTTGGAATGTATTCAAGACCTTCCCAAGCCTCATTGGTCAAAAGGATTTAGTGAAATTACTCTTTATAAAAAGAATATAAACAGATTGATAGAAGGGCTAAAATCTCCACTAAAAACAAACTTTGGCCCCGTTTTTCAATAGTCCCGAAAAATGACTAAAAGGAAAAATTAACATGGTAATATAGCTACAGGTTCCTCCTTTCACCTGAACTTTGAATCATGAAAAAATATTAATTTTTGCCCGATTTATTCAAAAATTTTAGTCCGCTTGGGAGTGGCATTCCTCTAGAACGTGCTCTCTAGATACAGGTCGGGAGCTAAAAATACGAGATGCGGTTGGGGCCGATTATGTCGAAAACCATTACATTTTCGAGAAAAATGATAAGGATCATTTTTGTAGGCAATAAACTGCTCTTTATTTGTTGTCTGAACAAAAATTCTCTGAGAGTCATATTTTGAGAGATATCGGCCAAAAACGGATTTTCCAGAACTCTGGGGCGATTTTCCCACCCTTCCACAAATTTAAAGGAGTTGAGATTTTCACAGTTCAATGTAACCATGAATAGCTGCAAATTAAAAAAAAAATTATTCTTGTGCAACCTGATGCCTAGGTCGATATCTTCGTTTATTGGACTATAAGGGCATTGCAACATTACCAAAACAATTCTTCAAAAATTCCACATGTATGTCATCAGGACTTCCTTTATTTATCATATCAAAAATAATTTCCTTTAAAATGTCCATATCAATTAATTCAAAAATTTTTTAAGTAAACATTGTTAGTTCTAGTTACATTTGGACTAATCCAATATTTTTTCCCTAAAATGTTCAATATTGAAATCGAAAAATAAAACACATTTTTTTAGAGAAAAGACAATTTTGACCAGTTCAAAATTTTTTTCATGAATTTTTCGAAGGAGCATCCGCAAAAACATTAAATCTCATAGGTTTGGTTTGATTTTTCGTCAAATTACGTTGGCACACATGCTCTGAACATGACGCTAGTGAAAACGCCGCGAGAAAAAAATTCTCCGTCTTTTATTTTCCGCGTTAAGCGCTCATTTGCTAATTTTTTTGCTAGTGCTATCTTTTAGCGAATGCAAAAGTGACCAATCTGAGCCCTGGTGGGTAGCGCTAGCTCAATCATTACGGAAGTTACAAGCGTTTCCATATCTCTCCCCGTACTTGTACCAACACCCCCACCTTCCGACCCATCAAATTACTCGATGTTACCCTTTCAGTCTGTCTCAAAAAATTGAAGCCCCAACTCCACTCCCTCTCGAGAAATAATTAATTAATTTATTTAATTTTTGCAATTTCAAATCGCGATATTTCGCGAACTAATTGAGCTAACGGGTTCAGGTTGGAACATGCTTACTTGTTTTGTCAAGCTCTTCAATTTGACAAGTATATTTTTTTCTGTACTTTAAATAGAGGATTTCCCCCTCCCACCCAACCGCCACGGGTGCACATTTCATGCAGGAATGATGGGATATCTGACTTTATCGATTGGGAAAAAAATTAAACTTTTTAGCCAAGTTGTCCGAGAGTTTGACCTCGCACAAAATGTGATCTCGATGAAACTTGGCACCTAAGTACTTGAAATGGTGTAGAAAACAATAAAAAAATCTTTGCTGCTCTAAAGTGTATGCTAACTTCACAATTTCGAAAATAAAATCGAAAATTTGGTTTTTCCATTATATCTCGAAAAAAAAAATAAAAATTTCGAAAATCTAATAGCACCACGTGAAAGAGCGGAAAATTTTACTAAAAAATAATATTATAAGTTATTTTCAAAAAGAATTTGTATTACTATAAAAAATTATTAAAAATAAGAAAGCAAATTCGAAAACTCTACGCGCGCCGAGCCGTTGAATACAAATATTCAGGCGAGGCGTTCGGAAAAACTAATGTATCTTTGCCTAAAATATACGCAAAGAAAAAAGAAGACAGCAGGAGACTCTAAGCTTTCTCAGGAAGTCATTAGTTTTTATTTTTTTTTTATTTTCTCATAGAAAATTTGACCGGAATTATAATTTCTAAAATTCTCACTGATTTTTATAAAACTGAAGAACTCCATTAAAATGATGAACATTATCTCTGTTTAATAAAACTTATGTTAAAATGAACATTCATTCGACACAATTTTTATTTTCAAAATAGTATTTATATAAATCAGAAATTGATTTATATAAATAAATAAACACTATTTTGAAAATAAAAATTGCCTCGAATGAATGTTGTAAAAAAAATAATCATTTTAAAACATAAGTTTTATTAAACAGAGATAATGTTCATCATTTTAATTATATTTAAATCAAAAGTAAAAGTATAATGATGATAAATGTACAAGGATTTTTTTTGTTATGCCTCTATTAATAGATATCTTCAATTTTATAAAAATCAGTGAGAATTTTAGAAATTATAACTTCCGGTCAAATTTTCTATGAGAAAACAAAAAAAAAACTAATGACTTCCTGGGAAAGCTTAGAGTCTCCTCTTTAAAACGCTTTCTTTTTTTTTCTTTGCGTATATTTTAGGGACAATGATACATTAGTTTGTCCGAACGCCTCGCCTGAATATTTGAATTCAACGGCTCGGCGCGCGTAGAGTTTTCGAATTTGCTTTCTTATTTTTAATAATTTTTTATAGTAATACAAATTCTTTTTTAAAATAACTTATAATATTATTCTTTAGTGAAATTTTCCGCTATTTCACGTGGTGCTATTAGTTTTTTGAAATTTTTATTTTTTTTCGAGATATAATGGAAAACCCAAATTTTCGATTTTATTTTTGAATTTATAAAGTTTATTTGTAAAGCATACACTTTAGAGCAGCAAAGATTTTTTTATTATTTTATACAACCTTTCAAGTACTTAAATGCCAAGTTTCATCGAGATCACATTTTGTGCGAGCTTTTGGTCAATATCCTTCTCTGGCAACTGGGCTATTTTAGATTTATCAAAAGTTACAAGCTGTTAAAATACGGGAAAGTATAATGAAACAGCCGGTATTTTTAGGGCTTTAAAGTCTGGTCGTGTTCTTTATTTCTCATAGAATTTATGTTTAAAAAACTGGAAGATAAAGTCTCATTTTCATAGTTGTATGTAAACTTTTAGGTCAAGCCAACAAGTGGGTGAAGAATATGGAAAAAAATAACAAATTGAACGTAATTAAATTAACAGACGCTAATTACGTTCGAATTTTGGAAAACGCAATTACGTTTGGTACGCCTGTACTTTTGGAAAATATCAGCGAAGAAATAGATGCGATCTTAGATCCGGTATTAGTAAAAACAATTTTTAAATCTGCAGGAGTGTGGTATCTAAAACTAGGCGATAACGTACTTGAGTACTCATTCGATTTTCGATTTTACATTACCACTCAATTAAGGAATCCCCATTATTTGCCTGAAATATCAGTAAAAGTTACTTTGGTGAATTTCATGATAACGCCGCAAGGGCTGCAAGATCAGCTTTTAGGTATTGTTGTAGCGAAAGAACGACCAGAATTGGAAGAGAAGAAGAATGTAATAATTGTTACGAGCGCGAATAATAAAAAAGTTTTAAAAGAAGTTGAAGATAAAATTTTGCAGGTAAATCGCTTCTGCGTTCTATTTGTAAATAGAAACTTACTTAAAAGTAAGTTTGGATCGTAATCCAAACTATTTATTTTAATAAAAAGTAATAATAAATTATGAAAATACCAATAGAAATGTATAATAAACCCTATAAATTTAAGGTTTGATGTTAAAATTTTGGTATGTAAATAAAATATTTAATCCTAATTAATTTTTTCCCCTCTTTTCGAATATGTTATCCATTTTTTAAAATTCCATATACAGGGTGTTGTTCTAAAGCAAAATGATTTTTATAACTTTTTTTAAAGACGGACCTGGATTTTTAATTTTCTTACTACGGTATTGATTGTCCTTGTAAAGGAGAATATTCATGCCAAAGGACTATGCTTCTATCTTATGGAAAATAAAAGACCACTAAAATGCGGATATTTTGATACCAACAGATTCATCTTGAAAAATAGAACATTTCATAACATTGCGTTGTGAGTTGTATAATTAAGTCACAATTAATGACTTTTAGAGAGACGAAATACATAAATGAAGATCTATTATTAGAGATAAATAACTAACACCAGACATGGTTGAACTAACCTAATGCACAACATACAACATGACAACCTATTTTAGCAGGTTCATTTTTATGTTTTTTTTATTCTTTTGTAGTGTATTTGTTGGCATTGGTGAACCCTTAAAAAGGATAGGGATTAGGGATACCGAAACCATTTTTTTATATGCTAGATGTTAAATATCTATTAACTGTTAATACAAAAATGCTTGTGAAATATGTGTAAGTAATGAACCCGACGTAAAGAGAGATACTTAAAGATAATGTATGGTTGCTAATGTATCCCCTTTTACGCGCTCCACCATCCCCCCACAGGCAGCGCCTGAGGACCTCATTACCTTCTATCCGCGAAGCCGTTTTTTTACTTTATAAATTTTTTTTTAATGGCACTATTAACTGAAATCATTACATTTCTTCATTATTAGGTATAGTTCGTCAAGTACAAGATGTCTAGCATATCCTATTTACCAGATCACGCTAGCTACATGTGCACAACATCTAAGTGTTAGAGCTCCACGTTTGCAAGTACAGTAATGGCCATCAATATGTCGATGTTTAGTAGTTTGTCTAAATCTGGAATAGACTCGAGCTCTCAAGAAACCTGGTTCTTGCAGAAGAGCCTGAAAAGAGAACTCGTCGGCCTGTTCTCTTTGTAAATGATCTTGGACGTAACTGCGTGCGAGACCTACCTGATATATACCTACAGTTAAATCTCTTACTTCTTGCAGTGACATAATTGGACATTCAGGAAATCCAGGCAGCATTATTCACCCGCTGAAGGTGGAAACGTTTAACTTCCACTCGAGCTTTTACTACATTCTCATATGTTGCTAATTCGTTCATTGATTGAGCTAATTGTGCAGTTGCGCCCTGCATATGTATAGGAGGAAAGTACCGATTAATTATTGCACATCCAATACGAAAAAATGAAGCTAAATTCGGTACATGTTGAAGAGGTATTTGTCCTCTAAAAATCTTAAACACTGTTTTTAAATGACCATTGCGGCTTTCAACAATCCACCTCGTTTTTGTTATAAACCGTGCTCTGTTAACATCGTCCGTTGAAATCTGCCTATCACCACGGCCTATTGTGGGTGGAATATAACATTCTAAACTTAGATTACCAAGAAAATGTACTGCAGCTGTCAGGTTTGTTGTTTAATGACTTTTATGCTAATGCTAATTAATATGTCTCAAGTCCGACTCTGTTTTAGGGCAGCAGGCAGAGTGGCGTAGCCAGGAATTTTTTTCGGAGGGGGCCCACCATTTCTCGTAGATATACAGGCTATAACTCAGGAACTAACGAATAGATTTTTTTGAAAATTGGGTAATCTTTTTGGGACCTACAGTAATTTCATCTGAGGTATACAGAGTATCTGTGACGTCATTACAAAAGCAGGGACGTCATCGCAATGAAAAAAATTAAATGGAAAGGGGGAATCAAACTTAGCTCAAATGAAAGGGTTTTTATTTCAAATTCAACGGTGTATCACAATGAGGGTACCAAAGTAATAATTTTACCAAATTTAAAATTTTTTTTTTTTCAATTTTTCAATTTTTCAACTGTTTTCTTCAGCTTACAAAAAACTAGTTAAAAGTAAAAATAGGCCAATCAGAAGTAAATTTGGACATGATAATTGCGGCATTTTAAATATCACTGGTTATTGTTGCAAATAAACATTAAATTGAAAATTTGGTAAAATTATTACTTTGGTACCCTCATTGTGCTACACCGTTGAACTTGAAATAAAAACTCTTTCATTTGAGCTAAGTTTGATTCCCCCTTTCCATTAATTTTTTTTTATTGAGATGCCGTCCCTGCTTCTGTGATGATGTCACAGATACTCTGTATACCTCAGATGAAATTACTGTAGGTCCCAAAAAGATTACCCAATTTTCAAAAAAAATATATTCGTTAGTTTCTGAGTTATAGCTTGTAAAAAAAATCTCGGGACACCCTCTCTTACATACTATAAATACTATAAAATGATTTTTTCAGCAGGGATGGGGTTAAACCGTCAAACGTTCAGGATTAGTTTTTCAGGAAATAAGATTTTTTATTCTCATAATCATGTGTCCTAACTTGCTTCGTTTTTAGAACAAAAGAATTGCTCAAAAACAAGTAGGCTAATTTTGATAAAACTTGCATGCTTATTTGCGGTACCAAGGGGCTTCTTTTATATCATTAGAATTACATTTTTCATTCCAGTGACGTCCTATAAAGTAATCCCTGGATTAAAAAATTGAAAACACAAAGTTTTTGCCTCTTCAATTTTATTCGTATCTCGTAAAAATGTTCGGAAGAAAACAAGGATCTGCTACCTTTAACCATTTGAAGTCTATCCGGACATATATATCCCACACAAATTTCTAAACTGCTGCTGGTTCAAACTGGATCCATTTTGTACAGTATATTTCAAATTCTGTCCAATCATAAATGTCTAGCTGAGACATATATGTCCTATTCAAAATGGCGGTTTTTTGGTTTTTTTCCCAATACTATCCCTACTAATCAAAGGGTTAAAGTATCGACTGCACTGAGGAAGGCAGGAATCTACTTTTGTCACTTCACTGTCCAAATAGCCCATTCACTGCGGAGAATAACCGCGTTTATTGTTTGTAAATCATCGGAATATAACTTAATCCCTTGTTCAAAAAATAATTATGATTTATATAGTTAACACATTTTCTTATAAAGTTTCGCTCCCCACCCTTGGCTACGCTACATTAGATTTTGTAAATCGAATGGAAAATTTCTGATAAATGAACTGATTTTTTGGGTTTATTAATTAAATTATCACTTTGGCGCAATGATATGAAATGTTCTAGTTTTCAAGACAAATCTGTTGGTATCAAAATATCCGCATTTGGAGTGGTCTTTTATTTTCCATAAGATAGAAGCATAGTCCTTTCATAGAAATATACAGTGTGGTTCCGAATATACAGCGACTAAAAGAAATGACCAAAATTGATAAAACACCCCGTAACTCGGTAATAAAGCGAGATAGACCCAAAGTACATGTGTATTTCTGAACCCTCTAAGTGTCCTCTATCCACAGTTAACGTATGTCAGTTTAAGTACGAAACACCCTGTATAATACAATCTAACTATAATTTAATATCGTAACGGGCCAGGAGTTGATCATCCCTGCTAGAGGGATTCCAGATAATGCATGGTTAATAAATCTTGAATTAATATAAGGTACCTTAGGTTTTCCCATGTAAAACTAGGCTACTTCAAGTCTCATTTTCTCAGCTTCCTGTTGTTCTATTGAGCTGGTTTTTTATTATTAGTTTTGTTATTATGTCACCTTTAGATGGATTTTATTTTCTTTTAGTTTCTTCAAGTACTTCAAGTACTGGTAAAAATTTTGTTAAAAAAATCGATCAAAGTATTGCCTTAAATTAATGAACAAGTAAAAAAAAATATTTTCAATATTGCTTCGTTTTAGCTGCATTCTAGATGGTTATCTGGATCTTCTTTTTGCGTTCTTTGCCATTTTGGAAAATTTTCATTTTTATTACAGATTTCATCGCTTTTATTTTCAGCTTAACGCCCTATGTATCTATTTTTATACCAAATTGCAAAGTTAAGTCTATTGGAACTCTAATTTGTGAATATTTGTCTAGGTTTTGTCCTCGTCTGAGGGAAATATCTTAGAAGACGAAACCGCGATTAGAGTATTATCAAGCAGCAAAGTACTGTCTGAGGAAATCACGGAGAAGCAGAAGCTGGCCAGTGCGACAGAAAAAGAAATCGACGCAGCAAGGAATGGGTATATTCCTATATCCAAACATTCGGCAATTTTGTTCTTCTGTATTTCGGACATTGCGAACATAGATCCCATGTATCAATATTCGCTAAACTGGTTTGTTAATTTGTATATACAATCTATAATGAACAGTAAAAAATCAAATGTACTGGATGAAAGACTGGAGTTTCTTAGCGCGCATTTTACCATCAGCGTTTACAAAAATGTTTGTAGATCGCTTTTCGAAAAAGACAAGTTATTGTTTTCGATGGTATTGGCCGTTGGAATACTTAGATCTCAAGTAAGATTTTAATTTAGTATGTATTTTCAATTGGTAACCCTGAATTAAGACAAAACTCAATAGTTTTAATAATAAAAATATTATAGTAACAAAAAACTATCAAAACTATCAAACAGTTGTTAAAAATGTTTTTGGGAATATTTGGATTTGAGTGAATGCGTTTTGCCGCTATTTGAATTCTCCCTATTAAATTTTTTTCAGTTTCTACGATTTCGTGCATCATGTATCCCCAGATAAAATAGACTATAGGGTTAGATCGGGTGAACTTGGGGTTTCTGTCTCTAGCACCTGTAACAAAATGAATAGATGTGCCATCGTCCTGAAACTACATGTTTCTTCTAATATTACATGTTCTATCAAATCATCTAACACTTCTATCAGAAACTGTGTATAAATAGATCCAACTTAACCATTCTCCAACCATGCCCACCCGTAGAGTGTAGACAATTGTACAGGATGAGTCACGGTAGACGCGACGGTTCATTGTGGTTAAACGGTTAATATTTTGAAAATTTTGTTTATTCATGAATATGTGGTGTTAAGGGTTCTGGAATAAACCCTATGTTGTGCCAGTTTCCCAGGACGGCCAACAATGTGTTACCGCCTTTTTAAACTGCATCGTTGTATTCTAAGTGGACTGTAACATTTTGCCTCCTCAACTCCATTTGACAAAAAACAACTAACACCTTTATTTAACGATTTATTTTAAGTTAAATAAATAAATAAATAAACAACAACGTAACAAGTGATTACATTAACTGGTAATCAATGAACAAAGTATTATAAGTACCATATGTGCTTAACAAACACTAGCACATAGGTAAAAAACTAAAGGACCGCATCAGTCAGAAAATATTTTGTGTGTTCTGGATGAGTGATGAAATAACACTGGAGGGTCCTAGCCTGATTCGCAGCTAGAGACACACTGTTTAAATTCTCGAAGCACTGAGTTTTGATTTTGAAAATATAAAGTGAACAATAAAGTGTACCGCCTGATTGCAGCTAAGTACCACTGTGATAAACAAAATATTTTTACGTTGAGCTGGTGTCAACGGAGGGTCTAACCTGATTCGCAGTTAGAGACGCACTGAGTTTAAATTTGAATATAAAATGAACAATAAAGTGGACCGCCTGATACGCAGCAAAGTACCACTGTTAAGATGAAATATTTTTACGTTGAGCTGGTGTCAACGGAGGGTCTAACCTGATTCGCAGTTAAAGACGCACTGAGTTTAAATTTGAATATAAAATGAACAATAAAGTGGACCGCCTGATACGCAGCAAAGTACCACTGTTAAGATGAAATATTTTTACGTTGAGCTGGTGTCAACGGAGGGTCTAACCTGATTAGCAGTTAAAGACGCACTGTTTAAACTCTACGAAGTTTTGTCGGTTTCAGATTTATCCCTTCCGGATTGCGCAATTGTTCTAGAAAGTTCGTTAGCGTGGGTTTTTTATATTGTCTAGACGAAACGGTTAGAATTGCGTTTGTAGATTATGGCGTGATATTTTATTGTGAAATAGAGTAAAAAAATTATCTTTTGATGATACCGCTTCCTGGTTTGAACGCCGTTCGCAAATGTATTTTGGTGCGGCGTTGCCGGTTGAACGAATATGAGTTTACATGTTTAATTATCTGAAAATTAAACATGTGGGTTGATAAAGGCTACATTTTAAAATTATTTTGAATTATACAGGTTGTCCCTAAAAGTGTGGCGTATCAAAGTTATATTATTTCTTATGGAAGACCCTATATTTGCATTTATAGATTACACGTTAAAAATAAGATAAACTTTATTAAGTCTTACTTGTCGAGATATATAATAATAATTTTGTCAATAATCCAATTTTAAGTGAAAAAAATTAGACTACTAATTGAAAGCAATAATGTATTTAGAGTTGTTTTAAATTATACAGTGCGTCCAAAATGGGGCGATTCTCTAATGACATATTTAAACGACAATATCGTTCTTATTTTAAATAGGACACCCTGTATTTTATAATCCTATTATGAAGCAAATTCCATTACCTCCTAAAAATTATAAAGGTCTAGGTCTGGGAACTGTTGGACAATGTATCATTAGATATTAGGCAAAAAATGATGTTGCAATAGTCCATGAATATAGAAAAATTTTCAAAATATTAACCGTTTAGCCACAATGGACCGTCGCGTCTACCGTGACTCACCCTATATATAGTAATAAAAAAATTTTGGCCGTATAATTCTTGTCCTTACTATGTAAAAAAAAATTATGGAAACAGACAACTGATAGATGGTAAATATATTTATTTTCTCTACAGGGAAATATAAATGAGGATGTATGGAATTTCCTGTTAACAGGAGGCGTTGCGTTAGAAAATCCTTATCCGAATCCTTCTCCAGACTGGTTATCTGAAAAATCTTGGTCTGAAATCGTTAGAGCCAGTAATTTGGATGGGTAAATAATGTTTTAATAAATTAGAGCAAAGAATATTATCAGTTATTGTCTGAACATACAAAAAAATTAAAATATTTATATTTTGACGCGCTGAAACTGAATTATTTATCAGAATTTATATTACATTTAAAAATTTTCTTATACTTGATGCTTTCTCCCCCTACACTCCTGGAATTAAAAAAAAGAATATTTTCATTCTCATAATAACATATAAGTGTACTGAAGTTCTGTCTGTAATGTTACGCTGCTTGAAAACTATCAGTAAATTGAGTATTTTTGTTATTTTCGACAAACAAAAAAAAAGTTAAGACCAAGTCCAGGAGTGGTGATTTCTTACATATTTGTGTTTTGAACTACTAAAAACATTGAGATAAGGACGAAGTAATTGGAGGCAATGCTTTGTAGACGATTTTTCTTGTTTCGGTCAGTCTTTTCATTAATGTTTCTGTGATGATTCTCTTGTTTCTGTACACGATACACAAGCAACATACTAGCGTTCACCGATCTTGACAGCATCGTTCCATGTCCTTACTATCCTGGTTAGTATACCATTCTTCTTCTTCTTATAGTACATTTCCTATCGGAGGTTTGCTATCATCAGAGCAATCGTGACCTTGTTGACTGCAGCTCTGAACAGTTGAACATTGCTACAGTTAAACCAATTCCTCAGGTTCTTTAGCCAGGACACACGGCGTCTACCAATGCTCCGCTTTCCACTAATATTTCCCTGGACTATCAGTTGGAGAAGTGTGTAATTCTGTCCTCTCATTATAAGACCCAGGTATTAAAGCTTTCTTTTTTTCATGGTGTTAATGATTTCGCATTCCTTCTGCAACCGGTTCAGTACTTCGGCATTAATAATTCTACCGGTCCAGGGAATACCCCACATTCTACGGTAACACCACATTTCGAATGCTTGTAGTTTGTCGATGTGGTTTTTCTTGAGGGTCAATGCTTCAATTCCATACAAGAACGTGGAAAAAACATAACAACGCAGCCTACTCATCCTAAGTTTTATGTTAATATCCACTCGTAAATAACTTCTTCATTTTTACAAACTTTGATCTAGCTATCTCTCGTTCTTATTTCTCTTGTTTGGTCACCCGATCGTTCTATCCAAGTTCCTAGATATTTATAAGTCGACACATTCTCTATCGTGGTGTTTGCCACCGTCAGGTTCGCATGGTTCAGATCTTGTGGAAATTTTGTAACTATCATTAACTTGGTATTCTTAAAATATACCATTCATTCTCCTACAAATACTTTTGTTTAAGGAAACCCACATTTGAGGACTAATCCTACAAATACTTTTGTTTAAGGAAACCCACATTTGAGGACTAATATCGTAATTTAATCAAATTCCCGCCATCAAACATAAATTATGATATGAAATTCAGATTCAGCTCTTTGAAATAAAGAAATAAGAACTTGAGCTTATTTTACTATTATTTTATACGATTTTAGTTTACATGATTTTAAGACATCGATCGAAACTGATAATAGTTTGTGGAGAAAGTTTTATGATGTTTCAAATCCTCATGAAATTCCTTGTCCAGCACCTTTTAACGATACACGTGGCTTGCAAAGATTGGTACTTCTTCGCTGTATAAGACCTGATAAAATTGTTCCGGCCGTACAAGTAAGTACATATTTCTACTCACAATTAGGTTTATCACACACGATAATTTTTAAAACAAATTCTTCCGTTGAAAATTTCACACCAACATTTTTTAACCAATAAGAAGCTTTCGTTTCACCTGGTTACTGTAGCAACCAAAAAACTTGGCGGTAGTATTTTCCTACCCTGGGCTGTACCATTATTATACCATTATTATATCAAATTATAAGTCTTACGAAAATGTCATGTTATAATTTTTTATATTACTTTGGTGTTAAATTTTCTTACCGAATCTCCCACGATCTTGAATTACTATCGGAAATATTTCCGAAAGCATGAATTTTTTAAAAGTATCCCGAGTCGAAGACGAGGGATACTCTTTCAAAAAAATTCTGTATTGTTGACTGTTTCTTTCCAATTTTTTCTGTATTCTAATTAGTCCATTTTATAGATTCTCTTCACTCTTATTTATTATTTTATAGCGTTATGTTGTGGAAGAGATGGGCCCGGCATATTTGGAGCCACCGCAATTTAATATACAAGCATCATATAAAGATAGCTATAATTGTTCACCGTTGGTATTTATTTTATCAGCTGGTTCCGACCCAATGGCTACATTGATACGTTTTGCTCTAGATAAAGGAATTACTAAACATCATCTCATGACTATTTCATTAGGTCAAGGACAGGTAAGAATGTTGTTTACGTAAAGCTGTTACTGTTATAACTGTACACATTTACATACTAGACCAGGGCCAAAAATTCTTAGCAACATTTGGATGGTACAAAAAATTAAGTTGTCGATCATTGTTACAATTTGGAACCACGACCGTCTCCACTACAGAGCTACGCCGAAAGGCATAAGGCTGCGAACGACAACCCACTACTATATGTAGCCTTATATTGTTTTATAGGTGTAGTAGGCAATGAAAGTGTTTATATATGTTAACCTGATTAATATTGTTTTAGGGCCCTATAGCATCGAATATGATCAACATTGGTTTGGACACTGGTCGATGGGTGGTCCTGCAAAACTGTCATTTAGCTACAAGCTGGATGCGGGAACTGAATCGAATTTGCACCGAAGTAATTGTTCCAGAAAATACCCATCCTAATTTTAGACTCTGGTTAACTAGTTATCCCGACAGAGCATTTCCTGTGTCAATTTTGCAAAACGGTATGTTTAACTTAGTTGGTTTTTAGGGAAGTCAAAATTCTCAGAGTATTTTAAACCAATTTAGAACAATTTGATTTCGAAAGAAACAGTACCACAAGAAAACACCACCTCAAGTACTGAATCTCTAACTCTAACTGTAGACACACTAATATAGAGTTAAGCCACTACGGCAGGAGTATGCACATCTTTAGGTACCACCACAATCCAGTAGTAAAAACCCTGTACTCTGCTTTATTGAGTGGCTTTGGTAATTACTAAAGGCCAGCTTATGAGCAGAAATACCCCAAGGAGGATCATAGGGCACATAATAGAGGAGTAGGCTATTGACCTTCTATAGACACTTCTATAGACACTTAAACAGATGATAATGCAGTTCAAGTGGAACTGCATTAACACCAATCCATACAGTAGCAGATAAAGAAGACCAAATGGATTATCTGGGTAAAGTCAGACCTAGAGCAACTGGAGATCCGACAGCCATTCAACATTGATTATTCTCACTGTCCCTTACCATAGGTAGACCCAAGTGGAAAAAAGAAAGAAAACTGGCACATAGCTAGATATTGAAGGGGTGCCAAAAAAAGCAGAACGACCTACCTGAGGAAGTTAGTATACATAACTGCAGAATATGGGGAAGTGAAAATCACAGAGGGCGCTTAAAGTTTGGTCCAATGTGTCAAAAGACAAAATTATGATCTTTTTTCCTAGATAAACCATTAAAGGTCCTAGTTAAACTGATATACAAATTATTTTCATCCCCAGCTGGAGGAAAAGGGTATTACCAATTCTATTTTCAGCAAGATAGTGATTCTATTCATTTGAAGAAACTTTTGGAGATTTTTATGTAGGAAGAGCATGTCAAATGACATTCGGTTTCTTACAGATAAAATCAAATAACATAATTTTTGATTTTTGTAGGTGTGAAAATGACGAACGAAGCTCCTAAAGGTTTAAGACAAAACATTTTGAGGTCTTATACTTCCGATCCGATATCGGATCCAGCCTTCTATAATCAATGTCCCAACCAAAAAGCGTTCCGTCAACTATTATTCTCGCTCTGCTTTTTCCATGCTGTTATTCAGGAACGAAAAACATTCGGACCTCTTGGTTGGAATATTCCTTATGAGTTTAATGAATCTGATTTGAAAATTTGTGTACTACAACTACAGGTTAGTAAGTGAAATTTCCTATTTTCACTCTTGCGGGCTCATAACATAAATGGTGCCTATTTAGTCACTAACATTACTACATTAGATTCGAACAGTATATTTTAACTCTCGACGCAAGTTCCATCCTTGATCAACTGTGGCTCCAATAAGTTTTGCAACATTTTTAGATGGATGTTTATTGTAATTTTTATCATGTGCAAAGTTTCCACTCTGGAGCAGCTGTTCATCAGACCAAATTTGACAGTTATGCCTCTTCATAAATGTGAGATGTTGCTTTATCTCTAATGAGAACATTTTCCATTGAATTTTCATGTGTATCAAACCGTAACACGTCGCTCGTCTAGTTGAGTTATCCTGACAAAGTTTGGATGTCATATGTTCATTTTTTCAATCTGGAGGAAGATGAAGAAAGGTATAGAAATAACAAATTGGAGTTGGATAAGACACCTGTTACAAAAAGGGGAGCACTCAAGTAGATTGGACCATTATCCAACAAAGCAAAGATCTACTACCCACTGAAACATTTCGGATACCCTTTGCTTTGGCGAAAGGAGAATACATGATGTTGATTTTAAAACAACTACTGAAGATTTTCTAAAAGAACCGCTTTGATTCGGACTAATGTGTATCTTGACAGCAGCTCATCAATAAGCAATTTAAATTGAAATAAAATCGTTTGTCCACGACTGTTCTATAAAACATTCATTATACTTGTACTTCCTTAAGTATAATAATACCTATTATTCATAGTATGACGTCACCCTGTGAATAATGAGTCATTATTCACTGGGTGACGTCAATGACAGCTCAACATGTTTAAACTTAAAAATTGTTATTTATATTAATTTCTGGGTAATAATATGTAAGTAGAACAGTTTTCATTATGACGGTCATGTTAGTTTAGTAAAGTTATAAAAATAAAAAATGTTAGAAAATGAGTTTTTTACACCTTGAAATATTTAACAAGTAGTATATATAGGCAATACAAATTACTTCCTCTTTGAATATTATGAAAAATCTTAGCAAGCCCTGAGATGTCAGATTACAGAATATATTTAAAAGTGTATTACTTGTTTGAAAAAGTTTTTAGTTAAACAATAAAAATGTCTCAAAATAATAACATTGAAGAAGAAGCAAAACTGGTGGCATTAAATTTGTTGCCTGAAAAATCTAAAAAAATTTATGTATCTGCATACGAATCCTTTTTGCAGTGGAGAACTGCAAAAGAAACAGATTCTTCTGGTTAAATTTATTTGACAGTCGTGGACAAAGTATAGTATTCTATTTATTGTTTTCTAGATGTTCCTTACTGATTACCCTGAAGTTCCTTACGATGCACTATCATACCTGACAGGGGAATGTAACTATGGTGGAAGAGTGACAGATGATAAAGACAGAAGATTAATAATGTCTTTACTTTCCACATTTTATGCAACTGATGTAGTAGACAAGCCGGGGTAAAATAATATTTTTTATTAACACGCAATTTGATATATTTTCTTGGCTAATTCACTTTCATTAATTTAATACCATTGTATCTACCACAATTATTGATCCATGCACTAATTTTGGTTTATTTGAAGTGGGTTTGATTAATTATATATCTTTGCTCGTTTAGTTGGGTAAACAGACGATTTTGGTATCTCGCTGCTAACTTTGTACATTTTTCAGCAACGGTACAAGATTTGAGATATCTACGTATGACTTATGAAGCATTATTGGTAATGAGTAGCTTGGACTGTAAACGTTGCATTCTTATAATATTAGAGACAAAGAGCCAAAGTATGACCAAATTATTGTTTCCTATACTAGGATTTTATTTGTTCATCATAGCTGACTATATTTTACTTATTTTACAGGAGAGCACTTTGAAGAGTTTCGGCCCATATTTTTTATTGTAACTTTTTATTTTTTTTACCTACATATCAATAATTTTCTGGAACTGTTCTTATGTTTTTTTCCTCATCTTTCTACTAGCGTAAACTATTCAACTGTGAAACTAGCAGAAATACAGTTTTAGTCGAGTTACGATAACGTATATTTGAATATGTTTCCATGAAAATCATTGTAACTGTACATACAATGTTATTTGCATAATTATTTGTACAAGTACATGGGTATCGATGAATGGTAAGTGATATGAAATGAAGCAAATACAAAGCAATTTTACAAACTACACAGACGTTTCAATCAAACATTGCACTATTGGGAGTTCTCAAGAGAATTGAAACAAACAAAACATATTCTTACAAAAGAATAATAAACCAGTGGATGAAATACTAATCTTCATCATCAACTTACAATGATGTTTTTCCAAACTAATGAAAAATTGTATAATTGTATCACAACTTACAATAAACTCATTTTGACTCAAACAATAAATTTTCGAGAAAAACATTGTATATTACTTTACAATGTTTCAATGAATAGAACTCAATAAATGATAAGAATTTGCGATATCGTAACTTATGTTTGAACAACAAACTGAAGTAGAATTTGCAGTTACGATGATATTATTTTGTCTAATAATAATAGATGCAATTGAGATACAATGAAAATTCTTGGACTCAAATAAAGATCGTTCTTTAGTGAAGCTGTTTGAGTTATGGAAGGAAAAAATGGTAACTTGAGTTACAATGTTATTCATATCAGGTGTCGATATAACACGCTAGAAACTAGAACTTTCTATTGCCAGATGTGTTCTTTCTGGGATACTCGACAGTATCTTTAGTAAAAGGTAGATCAGCTGTAATAATAAAGTGTAGAATGGGGTCAAGTAAGATGTATAGTCTGTCCAAGAGATAAGTCAGAAAGAAAGGAACACACCGCCAAAGGGACCGCCTATGTCGCCCTATTTGAGTGAGACGTCGCAGCGCCGGCGACATTAAAGAGGCTCCTTTCTTCACAGGAAAGCCGAGCGTTTCGGTCTCAGCGGTACCTTTGACGGTGTGTTTCTTTCTTTCTGACTTATCTCTTGGACAGACTATAACTTAAGCTAGCCCACAACAAATCGGACCGTGGGAGAATTTATTACAAATTTATTACAATTTATTACAATTTGAAAAAAAATTATTACACCTCCTGTTTTCTAAATATGAGGTTGTGGGTCAGGTTTCGGGTGAAGCTAGCCCACATCGTACAAAACTGGATAAATCCGATAGAAATGCACGTGGGAATTTATTACAAATTTATTACAATATGAAAAAAATTTATTACACCTCCTGTTTTCGAACTATAAGATTGTGGGCCAGGTTTCGGCCCAAGATAGGGGTGAACGTTGGATTGAAATGAATATATTTATTTATTACAGTAGCCCACTCACGAAGTATGTCTTTGGTCAGCATTTCAGAGTTAGAGGCAGTAACATTTTACCATAAAGAAGTGAGTGGGCTACTTTAATAAATAAATATATTCATTACCACTAATACTCTGTTTAAAATTTATTACAGTAGCCCACTCACGAAATATGCCTTTGGTCAGCATTTCAGAGTTAAAGGCAATAATATTTTGCCAGAAAAAAGTGAGTGGGCTACTGTAATAAATAAATATATTGAGCCGAATCCTGGCCCACAACCTTATAGTTCGAAAACGGGAGGTGTAATAAATTTTTTTCAGATTGTAATAAATTGTAATAAATTTGTAATACCTTTCCACGTGCATTTGTATCGGATTTATCCAGTTTTGTACGATATGGACTATCTTCACCCGAAACCTGGCCCACAACCTCATATTTCGAAAACGGGAGGTGTAATAAATTTTTTTCAAATTGTAATAAATTGTAATAAAGTAATAAATTCTCCCACGGTCCGATTTGTTGTGGGCTCAAAGTGGTGTGCTAACTTCAGTCACATTCAAGTAAGCTTCCTTGTATTACTGCAGATCTATTGTAATAACATTAGTGTCGGGACTGATGTTTACGTGAAAATACGTGTACAGCACAAGGAAACAAACAACCGCATCTACACTTTAATACCATAACTAAAATTGCAGGAAACAAACCCGCAAAGGTATTCAATTAAAAAGGAGTAAAACGACATGATCGGGTTCTAACATGTGTATGGACTGATGTCTGTCGGTGCGGATAGTGCGAGGAGTAGTTGTTTAATCTTCTTCGATATAAATCGTTGGATTTTGTTCAGGAAATCATGGATCTGTAATTTTTATCAGTTTGGTGCCACTCAAATTTATAAGCATGGATCTGTAATTTTCGTCGAACAAATTGTTCGGTACCTGAATTCGATATGTGTGTATGTGTGTTGATTCTTTGTCTTTGTGAATTTTAAAATTCTGACTTGAGATTTTGATAGAGCATCAAAAAGTAAGCTTAGGGTTTGATGTGCCCCTCCGTACTACTTCGGGAACTCCTTTAAAATGGGGTCCAAAATATGAAAATTTTGAAGTTTAAAATGACATTGAATTTAAAGTAGACGCATAGTGAATGACTATTTTGGTAAAAGTGAGTAGACTGTGGCTGTTGGCTGTGTTAATTAGAATGAGAACTGAGAACTGTCAATCTAAAATTTTATTAATAATGTCATTACAATTTGTTCGGTTTATGGCAATGCTGGAAGAGTATTCTCAACAGGTTTTTATTATTATTATTTTTAATCCCACTCAAATTTATAATTTTTCTTTTTACATTTTAGATATTCTTTCTCACCAAGTGGTATTTATTATGTACCCCATGACAATAGTTGGGAAGGATTTGTAGAGTATGTAAGGTCTTTGCCAATTTATGCATCGCCTGAAGTTTTTGGGCTTCATGAAAATGCCGATATAACCAAGGATAACCAAGAAACGGCAATTGTAAGTACAAATTTTCTTAAGCACTTTAAATAAATATAAATCCAGTAGAATATACGATACCAGTATAGATGGTATCTCTTGGGTAATTGCACAGAAATAGGGGATAAATAGGAACCAGACTGTATATTTTCTTACTCAGTGGCGCACTCAATGTTTAATAAATATTTTATTTCTCATTTTACGTAGTACAAAATGTCATAGTAAAAATCTTAAACACCCCCCCCCCCCAAAATTTATCTCTGTCCTTACTATTTGCTAACATAATTTTAAGTTTATAAGAAAATTTTCCCAAAAACCCGATCAATTTTTCATCCAATAAATATGTTATTTTTAGCTGTTAGATGGAATTCTTTTGACACAAACTTTAGTAACTGGTGGAGGAACTGAAAGTGATGCTCAGGCTATGATAATAGATCTTGCTAATGATATTTTAAACAAATTCCCAGGTCCATTTGATAACGCTTACGTCAGCGAAAAGTTTCCTGTTATGTATAGCAATTCAATGAATACTGTGTTGATACAAGTAAACGTTTTTAGATATAATTTCGATACAATTTTTACGACTTGTTATTTGTAGGAACTAATTCGATTTAACAGATTGATCCTTGTTATTATTAATACATTAACTGATATGATTAAAGCAGTGAAAGGAATTGTGGTAATGTCTGCCGAATTGGAACAAACCTATGAAGCCCTCGTAGTTGGTAAAGTACCCGCCGCTTGGCAAAGTAAAAGTTATCCCAGTTTGAAACCGCTTGGATCTTACGTCACAGATTTAATGCAAAGGTATTTATTGAAACACACGATGCACAGTGTTTGTTGATAAACTGGAACAAATATATAATAAGAAATTCTAATTTAGTTAGATTTGTTTCCCAGTCTGTTGTGGAGCCGCCAGGCATTACCTGTGTTGCTTGATGATAAGCTGGTGGTGGGACGTGTTTAAGAATCTTTTACGAGACTTAAGTCGTCCGGATTCGCAGTAGGTGCCAAACAAGGGACGTAGAGTTAGCAGTTACTTTCTTGCAGGTCTTGTCGTAGTTTCTGTCTAGACTCACGCCTAGATAATTAGGTTATTCTGCGTTGTCCACCATGGTGTCATTCCAGGAGATTTACATCTTTCGGTTTGATCTAACATGACTTGAATTAGATGGACTTGGTTTAAGAGAGTTCTCTTGATAGACCGTTGACATGTCCACAAGAGTTTTCTGCAGTTTCTGTTCTACATCTTCAAATGTTTTCCCCTGTGCTGTGATAGCTAAATAAGGAAGCTTCCAAAATTCTGCCTTGCTCTCTTTGCAACCCCTAGTTGTGACCTGTGACCTATTTTTAGATTACAATTTTTACAAGATTGGATAGATGTAGGAGAACCTTTGGTATATTGGCTGTCAGGTTTTTTCTTTACCCAGTCATTTTTGACGGGCGTTCTCCAGAATTACGCCAGAAAGCAACAATTACCAATTGATTGGGTTCATTTCGAGTTCTATGTAACTGAGTATGAAATGGAAGATGAAAATATGATTGCACCACTAGGAGTTTACTGTAGGGTAAGATTTTTATCTGATATAACCAAGTCTTAACTCTAGATATAATTACAAATCGAACTTAAGTAAGTACTCTATAAAGTACAAAGCCTTTAAAAATACTTTTGAGACATCTGGTGCAGCTAATTAAAGATCTTCTTCTAGTTCTCTTACGATGTGCCTGATCCTCAATGTCTATCCACTGCGCGTTTTCTTTAGGTATCGTTTCTACAACTTTAACCTTATCAAGTTCATTAGAACATTGATTTTTCTTGGAATGAGTCACCCAAACATTTTTTTTATTGGAGCTAATGAGATATTGGTAATAATTAGTAAATGTAAATTTGTTGCACATGTTTTTGAATCGAAAGTTATTTAAACAGGGAAGTGCTTTGAGGCAATTTTAAAGAATAATTTGAGAAATTCTGATAGTACTTCTATTTATTTTTTTCGCATGCAGCAAAAGAAGGAGGAAGAAGAACATAGTGTATTTATAAAAGTAAGTTCATAAAAACTTAAAAAACTGATTTAGACACCCAGAAAATTTGATTTTTCCTCATATGATTGATTCCCTAACCTAATTGTCGTATTTTGTCACTGAAACCTGCTCTGTAGGGCCATGTCATAATTTCAGTGGTTTACGAAAGCAGTCATTTGCAAGGACAACCGATTTCGGTTTGCTTACTATGCTGCCTCTTTAATTGTAAAATGGACTGTAGTAGATTATGAACAGGTATAACAATAACAGTGGAATGGTTTACACTACTTATCAACCACTCAGAAAGAATGTTTAGGTCACTTAAATTCTGACCTTAAATGTTGTGCTCTGATTGAGAGTTTATCACACACTAAAAAGATTTCTGCTAGATTTGATTGAAGCGAGCTTGGGCTTGTTAAGTCACGCCCACAGTTTTTATGTACTGGAATGCGGAAATGTTTAAGTAAGCGAGAGGCGCTCGATCTTGCATCTCACTCATGTATAATACCGTCCCATTCGCACTTAAGTCGGATGAAATATTTCTACCGTTATTTTACAGTATATTTGGCTAATTTCCAGTCGTATGGACTGTGGTCTACGTGAGGATTTTTGATGATACAATGGCGTAAGCCGGAAGTCCGTTTTGTTTCTTAGCTTCGACTAGGCCGGCTGGATCTTTCCAGGTAAAACGGAACACGTGACGTGTCGGCTGGTACCAGCGCGAGATCGAAGAGATCTTGTGTCTCAATGTTGTCCTTCTCGCTCGCGTGGAGAAGGAGAAGTTTTGACTTTAAAATATAATATAATTTACATATATCTAGCAGATTAATTTTGCGGCGTTGCCTATTCTTTGTCCGAAACGCTGCTGGCCGTTTTGGCGGCGTTGCCTATTTGTTTATTAAATGAAATGAAAATGAATTATGTTTAATTTTGTAATTGAAAATAAAACAATAATTTTTATATTTTCATTATAAATTTTGTTTCATTTAATTTATTTTTATATATAATATTTGTTTAGGGTCTATTTATCGAAGGTGCAAGGTGGGACAGGAAACTTAAACAAATAAACGAATCCTACCCCAAAATACTGTTCGACACCATCCCCATTATGTGGTTGAAGCCGGCAAAAATAGTTGACTTCGTTCCGATCCCCTCTTACACTTGCCCCGTTTACAAGACTAGCGCTAGAAGAGGAGTTTTATCCACCACTGGACACTCGACGAATTTCGTCATGTTCATCAAATTGAATTCGAATACACCAGAAAAGCATTGGATTAACCGTGGCGTAGCGTCGTTGTGCCAACTGGACGACTGAGTTTAATGCGTCGATTTTACTATTAATTTTATGATGAGATTTTGTAAAAATAAATTAGTGCTTTTTATGAAACATTTTGTTTCATTTAATATTTTGTGTAGAGTACACCAAATTTTATACTGACATATATAGTGTGTCTACATAATGATATGACAATTAAAAAATGCATCAATATGAATCCCAAGAAAACCTCCACTTTCATGTGTACTATCAAGACTAGAATTACCCACATCAACGCTAAAATCGTCCAAAATATTCTGCCTATCATGAAACCTAATGAGGTCTGCTTTATTAATGTTAAAAAAGAAATCTCGACTATTAAAATATTAGGAAGTTTTTTCCTGAAGAGAAGAGCTTTTAACTCTTAACTCTTAACTTGAATGATCACAGAAAAATCATCAGCGTATGCAACATAATGTATTACCTATTAAGGAGTCTACACTGTTGATATATAAAACAACCAATATTGGCCCTAAAATTGACCCTTTTGGAACTTCCATATGTGTGTATCTAACAGATTAGAGTTAACTTTTTTAGTTTTGTTTAAGAAAGGTTGAGATCCATTTTAAAGAATTGATTTTCACCGATTATTTCATTCACACGGAAAAGTCATGAATTTAGTCACATGATATGCAATATGATCGAATATTTAGGTAAATAAAGAAATATGAGCGGCTATTTTAGTCGATTGTATAAGTGTGCTATTAAGTGTCAAAACTTGACGTAACATTCACTTAAAATTGAAAATGTCTCGTTTTGGTTCATGTTCCACTACGGAAATCAATGAAAATATAAGCAAATCTATCCCAGAAAATATCAAAAAGAGAAAGGAGTCTGTTTGGAGATAATCTTAGCGAATGATTTGGTGGGGTTCATGAAATAATCTTCCTGAATATCACTCGACTATGACAAATAGAGACTATTATTTTCTTTAATTCATCTCGAGCAACTTGCATTTCAAGACAATTCAATTCGACCATATGAACTTTAATAATCAAAGCATAACTCCCTCTAGCTAAAGCTCTCGGGAGTTATTCAGATTATTAATGTTCATATGGTCTCATCAAATTGTCTCGAAATACAAGGTACTCTCGATAGAATTAGGCAGAAAATAATAGTCGGCCATTTGTCATAGTCTTGGGATATTACCTTCGACTATTTCCCTCGCCTTAATTTCCAACAATCACAAACGCGCAATTTTGAATTACAAATGGTTTCTAGATGAAAAAACTGTATGACATCTCCTGTCAGTAGTTTTTTCGAGTTTACCCGCGGCATAACTTGACGGCTGTTGTCACCAAAATGAAGTGAAAATGAGTCGCTTTGGAAGTGATTCTATGACTAATATTGATCTGGCGATTGAGAAAAGTGTACCGTACAATACCGTTAAAACCATACGGAACCCATATGGAAACATTTTACGGAATTCTGCAAGGCAAAGAAAGACGAGCTTTTGGAAACTAAACTAAACCTAATCCTGAAAGATTGGGCGTGGAATATGAAGAAAGAAAACGGTGAAAAGTACAAAGAACTAGTTGTGTAGACAATGTGGAACACCGTTGCAAAAAAAAATGCAGGAAAAGTATTTTATGAAGTGGAAAATAATGTTTGACCCATTTAAAGATATTAGATATTATCTTCAAGTCTAGTAGTTCCCTTCGTAATGCGAAACGAAGGAATTTGCAGATGTGCGCCAATAAAAGGAAATCGAGCTCTGCTTCATTAAAATTGAAAGAATACTACGCAATAGTTTTATTATGGGACGAAGACACTCCGGCGGGACTCCAGCGAGAATTTTACCATATCGCTTCAATAGAACTTGCCTGGAGAGGCGGAGAAGCAGTCAATTGCAGAGTTATTATTATTATTTTAAAGAGGAAGTGGATAATTCTGGGATTAAAACAGGTAGGTAACATAGTTACATATTTTTTTAAATAACTGATTTTCAAAAAACCTAATTTTTAGGAAGAGTAGAGTACAATCCTCTCTTCAATAAAACGGCCCAGGGAGGAGAAAAAAAATGTCCCGATAGTAAATGGCTGGTCCCCAACACGAAGAACCCTACCTTTAGTCAAGTCCGTCTTTTTAAAATTCTAATGGTTAAACGTTCATCTAGAATAACTACTAATAGATTATTCTTAACTGTAAACCATCATGGAAAAAAGAACAATCAAGTGGTACAAAAACACTCCAGTGGGAAAAACGAATTTTCGAAATGGACTAAAGATGCAGCAGAGAAGGCAGAACTAAATACAAAAGAAATAAAAATAACAAACCAGTCTATGCGCTCGACAGCAGTCAGTAACCTGCCTAAAGGAGGGGCGAACAACAATTAATTAAAATTACTGGCCACAGTTCAGTTAACTCAATTAAGCCTTATCTGCAAATGGATAATGATCATTATTCCAACATCATAAACACCCTTAGAAGTGACGCCTCAGAACCTCCAGCTAAAAAACAGAAAACAGAAGATCCACAGCCACTCTACAGCTGGACCCATCAACAACATTAATGATTTACCTACACCCAACGTTATCAATGAGTTAACAACTGTGTACTGTGTACTGTGTACCACAATTGCAATTTATATTTTAACTGTACCATAAATAATTAAGTTTGTAGTATTTTGTGATTAAATAAATTACCTGTTTTTCAGTTTTCAAATGAATACCTTCATATTTATTATGTATGCATATATAATAGGTAGTATGTTTTGTAAGCTATGTGTATGCAGAATAATCTGTTACTCATTAAATAGTCTTGTCAAATACCATTCGGGCATCTAATTTTTCCTGTGAAAAAAATTGAAAAAACAATACAAAGTAATATTTTTTTAACAAAATGCATTCGTGCAGGTCTCATGCTTCTTGTTAAAATATTACTTAGCAACGTGTTTTTTCGATTTTTTTCAGAAAAATTAGATGCCCTTATGATATTACTTACGAACAAATTGTTGGGTATCTGAATTCGATCTGTGTGTGCGTGTGTATGTCGATTCTTTGTGTTTATGAATTTTAAAATTCTGACTGATAGAGCATCAAAAAGTAAGCTTAGGGTTTGATGTGCCCCTCCGTACCTCTTCGAGAACACCTTCAAACTGTGGCTGTGTTGATTAGAATAAGAACTGTCCATCTAAAATTTTATTAATACTGTCATTACAATTTGTTCTGGTTATATAATAAGACCTTAAAATTATTAGGCTCTATCGGTGTTATGAGCAGGCATAAATAGAATAAAATAAAAACAGTTCGAAATTGTTTATTTATTTTTAATCACGCCGTTTCTACCAACACATCGAAGTTTTGATTCAATTGTTCGTATGCTTGTTCTGCTATGAAGGCGAGTTGTCCTTCCGGTAAGCTCGGTGGCTCTTGTTTCAAAATGTTCAAGGACTGTCCCAAAATGTCAATTACTTTTCTTAACTCTTTTCTAAATTTTTCCTTTGTCATAACGTCATTTTGATATTGGTGCCTTGCCAAAACCATAAGAGGACCATGGAGTTCGAAGAGGATCAATCCTAAAATAAAATATATAGATTAGGAATATAGAAAAGTAAACGAAAAACTTTATTGTCGACACTTACCTCTTATTCTAGAATTACCGGGTTCAATAACATCAAGGACATCTAATAGCTGATTGCAAAGCTCAACTTTTCTTTCGAGAATAATATCTGGTAAATCGTCCAGGGTGTATCCATCGGCTTTACCATAAAGTTGGACCAGAGCACTTCTCAAAATAGTCATGTAGGAATTTTTAGGGTGAAGGACAGATTTATATTTTTTGTACAGAGTTTCACGTTCTTGTATACCTAAAATTTTAATTTACAGAAGGCATCAGAGGATTTTAAACAACATATCTGTTTCACAAAAGGTTTTCGTCTGCATACATTTTAATGTACCTAATGATTAAAAATAAAAAGCATATTAAAAAGAATTTTACCTTCTGGTCCAAAAATATATTCAACTCTGTCTAAATCCTCTTGAATTGCAGCAAAAACCTTTCTGACAGCTACAGCATTTGTTTTATAATCGCAATGCGTACATTTCCACTCACACCGATCATCTAAAAGAAAAAGTAGTCGGGAAAAATTTACTATAATGGTCCAGCCAATAACGTATTGCATTTTTGGTTTAAATTTTATTGGGAAAACCGATAAGCAGTTGTAAAAAAGAATTAACGAACATAAATGCAATTTTACCGCTTACCTGAAGAATTAGTCGACAAAATAATTCCATTATCACATTTTTGGCATTTAAGAGTGCTACAATGTGTTCCTAATTCTGTTTTATCACAGCAACGTTCACATGTACATTCAAAATATTTGCTTTCTCTAAGAAACTCTCTTCTAACCAGCGTAGGCCATAAAGAATATGTATAACTACTGTGCAATTCTCCACCCGCAGGTACGTCAATGGCGGCCCTTACAGTTACACTAAAAAGGGTTAGATTTGCAGTCCAAAACAATAATAATAATACATTTTGGAAAAAGGGGATTTCTGATATCCAAAAATGGATTGGTCATATCAAAATTATGGATATTTGTTTTTGTGTTGGATAAAATATGTAAAAAGGCCGATTTAGATTTAGGAGATCAAAATACATAAGAAAAATTTTAAAATCTACAATTATTATCTGATTTGGCTGAAATTTTGGACAAATGGTTTTTTGGGATCATAAAATCGATTGATAGGTAATGATCAAATATATTTTCTTTTGATTCTTTTAATTTTTGAAGTTACTTGAAATCTAAAATGCATAAAAATTTACCTGAAGTCGTCTTTCTCCCCTGTTCCTTTACAATCTATAGAATGGTGGATATTAGAAATGCAATTATGGGACAAGATTGCCAATTTGGGGAATAAGCATCTAATACCATTGCCTTCGGGAGTTCTTGCTTCAAAAGCATTTATTTCTAAGATTCCGCATACTGTGTGAATTAATTCTTCTGAAAATCTGTCTAACTTGCAAGCTGATCGTAAATATTGTACTATATTATGTTGATTAAATTCCCAAATTGGTTTCTGTTTTCTGATGTTGTTGTGTGCCTCCATATGATGAATCTCTTCATCCCACCGAGTTGGATTTTTATCTTTGGCTAAAAGAACCCTAAAAATACTGCTGTGTTGGGAAAATTCACACTCCTAAAACTCTTTTAATCGACATACCTCAGTGGTGTGATACATTCATATTGCAAACAAACTTCAGATGGATCTTCTACGGGTTGAAACTTTACACCAGCTTTGGAAAATACTTCACATTCGAAGTTTTTGTGGGCTGATTTGGTTTCACAATCTGTACTGCATACAGGCCAGGAGCATTTTGAACACAGAGTGGGAGTTTCTATATAATTATAACAACCCAGACATATTACTGGACTATCTACAACATTCAAAAATAAATTTAAATAGTAATTTTTATTTTTTTCCTATTAAATCACTATTTAAAAATGCCTTAACGTTTTAAAAAGTGATATTGACGATAACAAAAAATTGGTATGTTAGATTGCTAGATATTTTCACCAAAATTAACAGGAAACGATGAAATATAGAAATCTGTCAGAATAAAGTTTATGGTTTATCAAGGTTGTATTACCTGATTTAGGTCCATATGCAAAAGGTGCTTCCGAGAAAATTACATCGCCTGGTTTTAAATTATCAGTTGCCACTGCGTATCTCCCAAATTTTTTGTTTTCCTTTATATCAAATAAGTCCTACAACATATACGTTACATATATTTCTATAGTAAGCCGTAAAAATGAAGCAAGTGAGGCAGGATTTTATCAAGGAAGAACTGAAAGTGAAGCAGTAGAGAAAACAAAAAATATAGTAAATGGAAAGGAAAAAATCGTTAGAATATACAAGAGAAATAATAAAAGAAAGCTAATGCAATATAAAATTAAGATATTGTAGATAAAAGGTGACCAAACAAAAGAAGAAAGCAATTCAATGAATATGTACCCTAATTAGGATATAGGAAACTAAAAATAAATGGAATAGAACGGTAATACGATGGGGAAGAAAATAGGTACAAGGAAAATAAGAAGTACCCAAGATAAAGAAGAAGAATTAACAGAAGAAATGAAAAATCACTTAGATATCGATGGCTTTAGAGCGAGCAAAAAAAGGTATTTGAAAAGAATTCATACAGAATAGTAAACCTTGTGGTAAGGAGTAGAGGAAGAAAATAGAGCAAAGGAAGAAGAATTATTAGACATTATAAACAATCAGTAAACGAAGACGGCAAACGAGGATGCACAACAAAATTTAATCATTGAAAAATTACAAAGCGAAATGGACAAAGGTAGTAAAAATAAATTTGTATTTATGTAGTAAATTATATAGTAAAAAAAATAAGGAAATAAAATTTTTGTCTCGAGTTTTTCCAATCATTCTAAAAATGTTTGTAAATATTAGGAAACTCGCTTTACAATTACGAAAAAAAAACTAGAAGCATGTTAAATTTCTTAAAGTTCAAAATATGCATTAAGATTTTCTGCATATTTCCCAAAATTTATTTTTTTAACTTCCAAGACAAAATGAGAATTGATTGCATTACGAACTTATAAATGCGCTGTAAATCCTCAGATGGTTAGCTAAATCCAAATTAGATTTTTAACCGTTTTCTGAACAATCTTACCTTTCGTTCCATGGTACCGGTTTTCTATTTTTTTACTTCGTTATTTCACCACACTTACTTATATTGTAATTATAAATTCCACGTTTATATAATATTAAATATATCTTGGCGAGTTATCAAAACCGATAGAAGTATAATTAGAAATTTTCTCTAGAAACATTAGAGTCGGGAACTCCACGAAAATTCTAGACTCACTAACCTATGATAGTGCTTGTTTATTTCTGTAATACAAGCGCAGGTACATGAGGATCTAGTGTATTTACGTTACATCCTGCACTTGCTTACGAGTAGAGCTCAAAAGAATGATCATCAAAAGACGCTGAAAATAGGTACCGGGTGTCCCAGAAGTTTCTGACCCATTTTAACTGAAAATATCTCGGAACTCAGAAACGATAGGGAGGTGCGGTTTTCACTGAACAGTTTCTTTTTATGTAAAGTTTTTTCAGTATAAATGTTTATTTAGTAAAATCTTATATAGGGTGTTTTTAAAAAACGGTCTTTTTTCAAATGCAAATAACGTCGATTTTTTTGACGACACATCCTATATATTTTTATTCTATCTGAAAGGTAAGCTCTTTCACTTTCCGAATATGTTGAAGTTTAGATGAAAGATAAGTGAGTTATTTGATTTTTAAGGATAGGCAGTTATGTAGACATCTACCATTAGATAATTTATATGTTAATTTTTAGTAAAATTTGGTATACATTTTTCAAGTTTGTTTTGTTATTTTCTATAATTATTTAGTTATCGGATTTCAAACACATCTGGTATAAAAATTTTTATTATTATTAGTTAGCAGGCAAATTTTGTAATTTTCTCTTAAGTATACAGAGTGCGCCAATTATTTCCACTCGATCTCTAGCACCGAAACTAAAAGAGATAACAACAAGATTTTTTGTAGGGGTAGACAGTGTCACTCGGACTACAATTTTAAAATATTTTGATGTATACAGGGTGGCTAATTTTTGTGGAATGAAAATTAATTTGGTTTTTTTAAATTGAACACCCTGTATACGATTATGTCTTCTGATTCTACTTAATATTAGATTTACGGTAGTTTTTTGTATTTGTAAATCCGACGCGGCGTTGACAAGTTATTCCTATTTTAAGCAGATTTAATGAAAAAACAGCACTTCAGAAATATTAGCATAAAAACCACATTTTTTAAAAAATTCCTCAAAAAAGCTACTGTGATGTAAATGAAACATGCACCTATCACAATAATCACACATCTTCACCTGTTGCACAGGGTGTTTGCCGATGGCGTGCCAATAGTCTAGTTTTCAAATGGCAATAACTTAATTTTTTCAAATGGGACACCCTGTATATTTTTCTTCAGTTAGAAGCTCTCCCTAATAAGCATTAAAAAATATAGGGTTTTGCACATCTAACTTTACTATTTACTTTAATAATTGACGTTAAGTGACAAACAACATATTTTACACAATTTTACAAAGTTTAATCGTAAGAAAACTACAATAGTGAAAGTTAAAATTTATAGTAGGTGTTCAAAATGTCTTCCATTTTCATTTATACATTTTCTTGCCCTTTTTTTCATTGATTTACGCACATATCTTAGCATTGCAGGGGTCACCTCTCTAAATGCTGCAGTATTTCTTTCTTTCATATTTTCTTTTGTGGTAATCTCTTCTTTGTAAACAATATTTTTAATAAAACCCCACAAGAAAAAATCGCAAGGTGTAAGGCAAGGCGATCTAGTAGGCCAATTTATAGGTCCTCCCCTACCTATCCAACGATCCTGAAATTCCCTATTTAACCAATTGCGAACATCTAATAGGTAATGTGGTGTGGCACCATCTAATTGAAACCACATTCCGTTGCGATAATTTTGAGGCACATTTTGCAATAATTTGCGAAAATCATGTTCTAATAAAAAATCTAAAAATATAGCTCCATTTACAGTCCCATCAAAGAAATAGGGACCAATTACATAATCACCTATTATTCTCGCCCACACATTCAAAGACCATCGATACTGTGATGTGGTTCTAAATAAATGTTCATTGTGGTCCGAATAATAATGGAAGTTGTGTCTATTTACACAACCGTTTTTTCATTAAATCTGCTTAAAATAGGAATAACTTGTCAACGCCGCGTCGGATTTACAAATACAAAAAAACTACCGTAAATCTAATATTAAGTAGAATCAGAAGTCATAATCGTATACAGGGTGTTCAATTAAAAAAACCAAATTAATTTTCATTCCACAAAAATTAGCCACCCTGTATACATCAAAATATTTTAAAATTGTAGTCCGAGTGACACTGTCTACCCCTGTAGAATACGACGTTGAAAAAATCGACGATATTTGCATTTGAAAAAGAAAACCACACCTACATATCGTCTCTGAGTTCCGAGCCGAGATATTTGCAGTTAAAATGGATCAGAAACTTCTGGGACACCCGGTATTATGAATGAAACATGGGAAGAAATACATTTATCGCGCTTTTTTTAAAAATTTACAAATTTAGAGTGACTAACGAATCTAGGACTGTAGCAAATATTTCGTTAATATTTGATTGTAAAATTAAACCCAAGTACTTTTTTTTCCTGTCTATGAAAGGAGCGCTAATTTTGTGTGTACAAAAACAATTACGTTTTCAACTACGTAAAAACGGATACATGTCATGTCGCTTTGGAACTATAGAATGGACTGTTTAATTTCCAATCAAACAGTCTTTTTCCTGTACGAATTAGTGATAGTGCATTCTGTGAGTCGGAAAACCTCGAAAAACAACTAATTTTTGACGAACCCAAAGTACGCCCCCTCCCCCCGTTTTCTATAAACGAGAAAACCTGCGTCATCTCCCGTTTTCTGGTTTATAGCGCAAATTTCATCCTTTTGGGGGTGTTTTTTGATCGTTTGATGGGTGGAGTCGACTCGAGGAGAAGATTCAGCATCACCATCGCGTTCAGCGTCCTTGGGAGATGAAGCGTGTCTACTCCACAGACCACCTACCTAGGTAGGTGGTTTGTGGTCTACTCGTTCAGAGCGAAAAACACACTTCCCTCCCTTTCGGGGTGGTTTAGAGAAGCTTGAGGGATGGGGTCAACTCTAAAAGAATTGTAATCACCGCCATCCCGTTGAGCTTCCTCAAAAACTGGGGGTTATATTAGTTTTGCCGGCGGAAGACGCGGAACTCCCCTTTTGGGGGTGGTTTTTCGACGTTTGGGGGATGAGGCTAACTCTAAAAGAATTTTAACCCCTGCCATCGTTTAGAATCCTCGAAAACGGTGGCCGTACTTTGGGAACGTCAAAAATTACTTGTATATGTTCGTCCGACTCACAGAATGTACTATTAAAGCTATCAAAATGAATCCAATTGGGTGAAAAGACTTTGATTGGTTAGGTGAGCGCTTGGAACACCAATGGAGGCACGTTACTTGTTAGATTAGGTTAGATATGAACGAAAGACATTCTGATTGGTCCACCCGGTACATGTTTAAGAAAATTACTTATTCGATAAATTAAACACTTGGTAAATAAGTAAAGTATATTTTGAAATAGAAGCAATAAATCCTAAAACTACAATTTTTACATTTTTTCAATACTTATATAGTAATTCGTACAAAAGTTTCAATTCATATTTTAAAAATTTAATCATCAATTACTTCAAACAAAAATCAAATTAAAACTTTTGTTTACAGCATCATAATATATATAAAAATCCCTAAAATAGAAAAAATTTAATAAATAGTTTACTACTTAATAATATAAATACAATATTTTTAAATATATTTCAATATGGTTATAAAATATCACATTTGTTGTAAAAGTAAATAAATATTATAAAAAAAATTGGTAGAAGTAAAAAACGTTACGTGTAGTTGGACAAACATACTTGACAAGTATAACAAAAATTATTTAATTAAAACATTTCGAAGATGTTTTAATTAATAATAATATTATAAATATATTTTTGATATTTTTCACAAAGGAGACTAAGACAACAAAATCTGCATTCAAATATATAAACTGAGTATTTTATATATTTTTAATTGTATATAATTAATAAAATATCTCACCAAGTATTTCCTATAACGAATATAAATATAAACTTTATAAAATATTAGTTTTATAATTTTATATTTTTTATTTTTGTTATCTATCTTATTTTTGAAGTCTCTTATTAAAAAAGATATATTTTTAGTTGTGGTGAGAAATAATTTTTTATTTAAATATGAATTCCTAAATACGTCTTAAATACATATAAATATAAAAATAAATAATTTTTTAAACAACGCAACGTTGCTTAATACAAAAAATATTTTTATCTATGAACGTTAATAGTACCTTATTCATAAATTCATTAAATTATCTAATAGTTAACGTTACCATTTTTCACTGGACGATGAATAATTAGAACTGGCAGATCTTAACGGAGAACTTTTTCTTTCGGCACCCGGAGCAGTCGAAAATGAATTGGATCTCTTGTTTAATTCTGAAATTTCAAAGGTTATTTCAATTAATAAATCAACTTTTATTTCGGACACTATATTTTTATCGGGATACTTTTAACCAAATTTACGAAAACTGTTCACCAAATTTTAGACTTGGCAACGTCTACTTGAATGAATACAGAAGAGGCGACTTTTTTCTGCATTTATAAATTAGAAATATATACATACATATATCCCTACTCAGTATAAAAAAAATTGAAAAAAAATTATTTCTCTCAAAAAACGATTTTAAAGTCATTGAGTTTGAAATTCGCGCGGAAACGCATTTTGCTCGGGTTTCGAATTCGTGACGTCCTATTACCTCTGCCTCTTTAAATTTTAAATGTCACCTCCATCCGTGTTTATTTGTGTTTGTGTGTGGTTTGAGCCTTGTCGTTTCCTAATTGTTAATAGTGTTTATAATTGTTTAGTTGTGGCTTCTAAATAAAAATTGGGATAATTATCGTTAAAATGACCAGTGTTGTTGAAAAAGGACCATATAAATACTGTTTAGTTCCTCAGTGTAAATCAACAAGTTTTAGAACTCCGGAAAAAATATTTGTTTATAAGAAAAGAAGATGATTTAGCTGCAAGCACTAGATGCTATGTCTGTGAAGATCATTTTATTGTAAGTTCATAATCTTTTTACATGGTGTACTTTATATTACAACAACTTTTTTTTGTAGTTTGAAGAAGATATGGTGAATTTTATAAAATACAACTTAGGAGGAGGTAAATTATCACTTTGTTCTCGTACAAAAGCCATAGTATTGAAGAAACAAAAAACACAAAATCATTGAATCTAGTCTTCTTGACAAACTCAAAACAATATAATAAATAAAAATATGCCGAAACTAGTCGCCGCCTAATTTCAATTTGTTCAATAAAGCTGTACTGACTTTGAGAAGTTTCATTTCATAAAAGTAAGGTTAGCTTTTATAAAATGCCACTGTCACAACACAGTAAGAAGTAAACAAAAGTAAATGACAACAGGTACTAGAACGTCACAGCCGATTCGGAAATATTCGGGTAGTGGTCGGATTATTCAAATTTAATTGATTTTTAATTCGAAAATTAAACGTAAATAGTGATTTTTTAAATATTCCTGGTAAATTGTGGACCATCTATTAGCATAATTTATATTATAAGATGGTTATTAGAAGATTATCTCACAGGCGCCTCTTGCGTATTGGTGTAATTAGTTTTATTATAGTCCAGTAAATGGAGGGGCCAACCTTAAGATTATTAGTTTCCATTTTCATTTTCTGGTTGAAAGTGGCTTTTGGTACGTCATTAAAGATAAGACAAAGTTTGTGTGAAAAGCTCGTGCGACGGCCGAGAAAATGGTCCCAAAAAACCAGGAAAATCGGTTTTCCGCGAATATCTTTCAAAATATGGCAGATAGAGATTTTCAGTTCAGATAAAAATTGAAGATCAGTTAATTTTCTACAAAAATGGTCCTTATGATTTTTTTCGCAACATCAATATTTCCTTCAAAAATTTTGATACTCATGAAATATGCAAGTTTTTTTTACAAAATTTGAGATTTGGGGTGTTTGAAATCCATTATTTTCAATGTTTTGGACTGTGGAAACCAATTGTAGATGGCGCCACCACATTCTATCCATTGCCAAAATCCTCGGTGCCATAAATGAGAAACCCCGTAAACCATATACTTTTGAAGGATATTTATGTGCAAGACCCTCGGAAAATATAAATATCCTTCAAAAGTATATGGTTTACGGGGTTTCTCATTTATGGCACCGAGGATTTTGGCAATGGATAGAATGTGGTGGCGCCATCTACAATTGGTTTCCACAGTCCAAAACATTGAAAATATTGGATTTCAAACACCCCAAATCTCAAATTTCATGTGTATCAAAATTTTTGAAGGAAATATTGATGTTGCGAAAAAAATCATAAGGACCATTTTTGTAGAAAATTAACTGATCTTCAATTTTTATCTGAACTGAAAATCTCTAACTGCCATATTTCAGGAGATATTCGCGGAAAACCGATTTTCCTGGTCTTTTGGGGCCATTTTCTCGGCCGTCGCACGAGCTTTTCACGCAAACTTTGTCTTATCTTTAATGAGGTACCAAAAGCCACTTTCAACCAGAAAATAAAAATGGAAACTAATAATCTAAAAGTTGGCCTTTTTTCCCTCCTTCATTTACTGGATTATTAGGGCCAATCATTTTTTAATGGATGGTCGGAAAATTTAGGGTAAATTATAAGTAAATTAAGAAAAATCAAGACGAATGAGGAAATTTCCGGAAGGGGGGTGGGTAAATTTACGTTTTGAAGGTTCGATATTGTTTTTTTTAACGATTTGTGGCTGAAATATGCATCCTATTAAAAATAGTTTAGTGTAAAAGTTGTAGATAATTAAAAAATCTAAAACTTTTGTATTGACCATTTTTCAACAAAACCTCAAAATTTTCAAGAAAAACGCTAATAACCGTTTTTTCGTTTTTAGCGATTTTGTCAATAATTTTGAGGTTATGTTGAAAAACGATCAATACAAAGATTTACATTTTTAAATTGTCTACAACTTTTCTCTGAAACTTTTTAGGATAGAATGCGTATTTCAGCCACAAATTTGGGAATTTAAAATCGGTTTGGCCCTGGCCTAAGAGTCCAGTGCGCTAAAAATGAAAAATCTCGTGAGCCAGTTATAATGGAAGGATCTGAATAATCCAATTTTTTTCTTAAAAATAAAGAAAATAAGCACGGTGGTGTTGCACTTGATACAGAGAAGGCATTAGATACAGTTTGGGTAAAGAGGTCAAATTGTACAGGGTGGCCAAATAAGAATGCGAGGTACTGTATCTGGGAAACTATCCATCGTAGAGGCTTGCGGAAAAAAAAGTTATTACTAAAACGGCCAAGAGAAAAACCTGGAAAATATTCTCAAGTTTCTGAAATGGCCGCTAGGGGGCGTAACTGCAATCTTGAATCTAAGAAAGTGATGTTTCTGTGAATTCCACTATATTAACATAACAAAAAAATACCTGATCTTTAAAGTAGAGGATAATCTGAACCTTTTTTGTTTGACAATTTTTACTGTATCTCTAAAAATAAAGTGGTGGGAGGTATTCAAAGGTTTCAGTCAAAAATACCCTGTATATTCGAAGCGGCTGAGCCGATTTTAACAAACTTGGGCTATTCTTGGGCTACAAATGTAATTATATTTGAAGTTTTGTTAGTTTCACATGTCGCCGTCAGAGGGCTTTTTTCGACATTTCGACAAATGTTTAATTTTCTCAAAAAAATTAAATACATTGGTATGATTTCTTTTTCATGAAAAAGTAGCTAAATGATGCCTAAACAATCTCGCGAAAACTGCATCTTGATATCTTGTTCCTAACCTAAAATTTAGGCCAAAGAAAATTTTATACGGAATCCCTTAAATTTTTATTTTTTAAACTAATTAATTATGTAAGTTGTGACCCTAAAAAGGATCGATTTAAAAAAGAAAGGTTTTTAATGTCCCCGTAAATGCTCTAAATGGTGACCATCACGCTCTATGCATTGCTGAAGCCTCTCATGGGTAGCTGCAGCTTCAATTTAGGCACTCGGTATGTTACGTAATGCATTAGGAATCCAGTTTTTTATATCTCTCGGGGCGTAGATTGAGACTGAAAATCAAGACAAGTTAAGTCTGGTGATCGCGCAGGCCATGGAAACAGACTTCCTCTTCCAATCCACCGCTGTTGTACTACTCCATTAATATGCTCTCGCACAATAATGGAGAATTTTTATTTAAAATTATTTGGACCGATGAAGCCACCTTTAAAATCTGCACAATATGCATTATTGGTCTGCAGAAAATCCGCATTACATAATAAAAGGAATTAATTAGTTTAAAAAATACAAATTTAAGGGATTTCCGTATAAAATTTTCTCTGGCCTAAATTTTAGGTATCATTTAGCTACTTTTTCATGAAAAAGAAATCATACCAATGTATTTAATTTTTTTGAGAAAATTAACTATTTCTGTTGAAATGTCGAAAAAAGCCCTCTAGCGGCGACATGTGAACCTAACAAAACTTCACATATTATAACATTTGTAGCCCAAGAATAGCTCTTTTCAACTAGCCCAAGTTTGTTAAAATCGGCTCAGCCGTTTCGAATATACAGGGTGTTTTTTACTGAAACATTTGAATACCCCCCACCACTCTATTTTTAGAGATACAGTAAAATTGGCCAACAAAAAAGGTTCAGATTATCCTCTACTTTAAAGATCAGTTATTTTTTGTTAGGTTAATATAGCGGAATTCACAGAAACATCACTTTCCTAGATTCAAGATTGCAGTTACGCCCCCTAACGGCCATTTCAGAAACTTGAAAATATTTTACAGGTTTTTCTCTTGTCCGTTTTGGTAATAACTTTTTTTTTCCGCAAGCCTCTACGATGGATAGTTTCCCAGATACAGTACCTCGCATTCTTATTTGGCCACCCTGTATTTGGACAAAAATATATAGAAAGTTGTGAACTTTAAAATGCCATACTTCACGCAGTGGATTAATTGATTTAATTATCGGGATTATCGTAATTTACAAAACAACAACTTTGATGATAGAATAGGTTATTACCTGATATTGCCAGCAATATTTTCCTACGAGCGCCAAACGTATTGATGCCGATTTCAATAAGGTCTTTGTCAGTCAAAGTAGAAAATATCGTCAAATCGATTTCGTGAGTTGTAAATATACCAATATATCTATCAAGCCCTAGCGAAGTCAACATAGTCGGTAAGTCAGGCCATTCGGAGGAGATCAGATTATTTAAAACGTGACTCGGTGTATGATCTAAGATATTGCTGGTATTCAGCGAAGCGCTTGCTGTGTTAGGGTTGAAATTCTCGTTGCATTTTGGTGGAATATTCCAGACATCTTCATCCTAAAACAGATTAAAATTTGTTTCAAAAATCAACACAGCATACTCTGTGGAGGGAGTGGACAAAAGTATATAACTATATATAAGAATACAACTGTTGATTAAATGCAAGGAACTGGATTCATCAAATTGGCACAAGAGATTTTTGCAGCACAAGAAGACGCACTTCGAACGTTGTAATGCTGAACACTGGTAAAAAAAACAGAGATGCGGAAGCATTTCCACTCCAGTAGCTGATATTTTCTTCATTTTCCGCATAGTTATTTTGATGAATAAAATACCCGTACTGAAAACCTTTCATGTAGCGAGACTCATAATCCAGTCAAATTAGACAATTTTACGGCAAAACTTCGGAAAAATAAAAAGTGAGCTGATTTTTTGTGTACACCTTTATTTAGTGTTTTCAAACAACGTCCGAAAAGTACCCTTGATTTGACCTTGAGCTTCACGAGTTATAGGATGTGTTTTCTCGCTTATATCTTCTTCTCTATTGACTTTAGGTATAGAACATTCTATAGAGAAATTGAAGTCTACAAAATTCTCTACAAAAAAGTATTCTTGTATTTTTGTTGTAGGACTAACCCATTCTGCAAAAACTCGCTGTGAACGTTGATCTGAAGGATAACACTACAGTAATACGAGTTCCACAACCAATTTGAAGTCTGAAATTATATATAATATACCATGAGTCGAATATAATGGTTTTCTTCGTACCATATAAAAACAGGAAATTGGCTGTATTACCTCCAACAGATAGTGCAGCTAAAGAGCATCTTCACAGAGTTTATTTTCAAGTACAAAAGTGGCTGGGAAATGAATTAAATCTTAATGAGTGGGGATGGATATTGAGAAACGATGTATTGGAACCGAAAAAACGATACAAGCTCCCGCTCCGGATCGTCTTTTAAATCTGATCTTCTGTAATTGTACCAAAGGTTGTGGACCATTGTGTGGATGTAGAAAATTGGGGATAAAAAGCTCGTCAATTTGTGGTTATTGCAACGGAAAATCGTGTTTGAATGCCAATACCATAAGATAACGGAGAAAACCAATTTGATGAAGGAGAGAATGAAAATCAATTAGAATCATTTTCTACGGATTATCTGGAACAACGCGACATAGAAGGAGAAGAAGACGAAGATGAAGAAGCTTAAGATAAGTTTTAAGAAGTATTGAGAGGATATTTTGACCGAACGAGACTGTGGATTAGGCCTAAAGGGGATACCACTTAAAAAAAACGCGCCTCGCAACCTCAAAGGTGGCGTGGAATGGGATACTTCGTATTGGATTCACACTTTTAACACCTATACTACGGTAAAACGGTTAGACTTACGAAAAAACTACCAAAACACTTTTTTGTAGAGAATTTTGTAAAGTTCAATTTCTCTATAGAATTTTCTATACCTAAAGTCAATAGAAAAGAAGATATAAGCGAAAAAACAAATTTTTGCTACATTAGCGCCCTATAACTCGTGAAGCTCAAGGTCAAATCAAGGGTACTTTTTGAATGTTGTTTGAAAACACTAAATAAAGGTGTACACAAAAATTCAGCTCACTTTTAATTTTTCCGAAGTAAAAACCTTATTTGACTGGACTATCAACCCTTGCAAGAGTCACGCAAACATCCCTGGGTGCTAGCTCGCTACGTGAAACGTCTTGCACACCAGCAAATTTTATTTGATGACTAAAAAATACACGTGTGGAAAATGTTTCTTTAACTCCTAGCAGAATACCTACAACGCGCGGGCGTGATGATGTAAAGTGCAGCAAAATATAACCACCCCATTAGAAAAATGGAAGATAATAAGTACATTCTTATGCAATTTCTTCAGTGAAGGAAAGATATACAACGCCAGACAAACGGTTAGTGCCAACATTAGAACCTAGAACATACAAACTATTTGATGCATATCCGCAGGGAATCTGCGCTCATACAGCGGAACTCGAACTTTGGGCGGTGATTAAAATACATGTAACAAACTATCCCTTTTATCTGAAATAGAGGAAAATCCTAGCTACTAGCATGTCTATCCGAGAAACCATTTTGCACTCTAGAATCTCGGTGCGCCGAAGTCATTAAAGATATAAAAGGCATCAATTTTAAGAAAAAACTAAAAACTATTTTATTATAAAAATGCTATTTTAAGTGAGTTCTTCGTTTAGTATTTTTTTGATTTTGTTTTTATCTTCGTATTAGTCCAGTTACCAGAGAAGGATATTGACCAAAAGCTCGCACCAAATGTGATATCAATGAAACATGGCACTTACGTCGGTACTTGAAAGGGTATAGAAAACGTTAAAAAAATCTTTGTTGCTCTAAAATGTATGCTAACTTCACAATTTCTAAAATAAAATCGAAAATTTGGTTTTTCCATTATATCTCAAAAAAAAAAAATCGAAAAACTAATATCACCACGTGAAAGAGCGGAAAATTTTACAAAAAATTATATTGTAAGTTATTTAAAAAAAAAAATTGTATTACTATAAAAAAATTATTAAAAATATAAAAGCAAATTCGAAAACTCTACGCGCGCCGAGCCGTTGAATTCAAATATTCAGGCGAGGCGTTCGGAAAAACTAAAGTATCTTTGCCTAAAATGTACGCAAAGGAAAAAAAAGAAAGCATTTTAAAGAGGAGACTCTAAGGTTTCTCGGCAAGCCATTAGTTTTTAATTTTTTTTGTTTTCTCATAGAAAATTTGACCGGAAGTTATAATTTCTAAAATCTCACTGATTTTTATAAAACTGAAGATATCTATTAATAGAGGCATAACAAAAAAAATCCTTGTACATTTATCATCATTATACTTTTACTTTTGATTTAAATATAATTAAAATGATGAACATTATCTCTGTTTAATAAAACATGTTTTAAAGTGATCATTTTTTTTACAACATTCATTCATTCAATTTTTATTTTCAAAATAGAGTTTATTTATTTATATAAATCAATCTCTAAATTATTTTTAACTTTATTTAAAAAACAATTAATTTCTGATTTATATAAACACTATTTTGAAAATAAAAATTGCCTCGAATTAATGTTGTAAAAAAAATGAAAATTCTAATTAAACAGAGATAATTTTCATCATTGTCGTTATATTTAAATCAAAAGTAAAAGTCTAGTGATGATAAGTGTACATGGATTTTTTTTTGTTATGCCTCTATTAATAGATATCTTCAGTTTTATAAAAATCAGTGAGAATATTTAGAAAATTATAACTTCCGGTCAAATTTTCTATGAGAAAACAAAAAAACTAATGGCTACCTGAGAAAGCCTAGAGTCTCCTCTTTAAAATGCTTTCTTTTTTTTTCTTTGCGTACATTTTAGGCAAAGATACTTAAGTTTTTCGCCTCGAACGCCTCGCCTGAATATTTGAATTCAACGGCTCGGCGCGCGTAGAGTTTTCGAATTTGCTTTCTTATTTTTAATAATTTTTTTATAGTAATACAAAATTTTTTATAAAATAACTTATATAATTATTAGTAAAATTTTGCGATATTTCACGTGGTGCTATTAGTTTTTCGATTTTTTTTTTCGAGATACAATGGAAAACCAAAGTTTAGATTTTATTTTCGAAATTGTGAAGTTAGCATATACTTTAGAGCAGCAAAGATTTTTGATCGTTTTCTACACCCTTTCAAGTACTTAAGTGCCAAGTTTCATCGATATCACATTTTGTGCGAGGTCAAACTTTTTGGATATAACCACTTTGTGTAAATGTCTTAATGTAAAATTTTTTACATAAGAAGCCTTAAATGATAAAGAAAAATCATCTTTTTTTGGAAATTGAAAATTCTAACCTTCTTTTGTCGCACAATATCCGCGAATGGAGTGGGACTTGTATGGCTAATATAATATCCAGACCAAGAATTATTTGGTTGCCTATAAACACCACTCGTCGGCTTATTTTGCATAGCTCTAAAACCTGCCAGTCTTTTGTTATCCATATCCGCAAGGGTTAAATTATTTGAATCTTGTCGTCTATCAACGGATGGGCCATGGTATCCTGGTGAAAAATTCATGTCGGACAGAATCGATGATAATTCTAAAATAAAATAATTTCTTCAATTTTTTTTATTTTTTATTTTTTTTTAACATTGTTTGCTTATTTTATTCGCATGTGCCACCAAAAATTATTTAAGGAATATTTTATTTAACAGATTTTGCTGAAAATTTGAATATCTTCATCTGTAAACTGTAGGGTATATCAAGTAGGGGGAATCCCAAGGTATTTTTCAAGTAACGCTTACACGAGAAGCCAAATCACCAATGTTTTTAAGTTTCGATCATTTCTTTCATCCTTTTTGATTTTTTAATTGAAGTTTATATAATTATTAAACTATTTTTTATCTATTTGGTTGAACTTACCATTTCTTTGACCTTGAGATTCCATAAACTGTCTATGAAATGGAGAAGTCGAAGCTCTTGGACTTGATACCGAGCTAGATATTGAGCTATTGTTACTAGAAATGGTAGAGTAGGTGCCAGTTTCGCAGCTTTGTTCCAGTCTTCCGGAACTGGATGTATATTGACTGTGACTCATAGTCTGATACCTAAAAGAGCTTAAAAATAATGATACGAGATAAAAAAAATAACTGTTATCTTACCCGCTACTTCCCACAGACTGCTGCGATACATTATACGCGAACTGCGGCTGCTGTACCATTCCAACGAAAGGAGGGCCGTTTTGTAGAGTAGGTGTAGATGGATTATGCCAGGAAGGTGATATCATTGGAGATAATGGATGCACATTGTTATTAGTTGGCGGTGGAATGGAAGTTTTTGGAGACGGCTGCGATGTTGTTGGCAGAACTGAAGGAATATGGTAAGATGGTGGTATATCAGCATGAACACAAGGTTCATCTAGACCCAGAATGTAATTTCTCGCTTTGTATATGTTTCCTAAAAGTTTATATACAGTTACCATGAAGTGTAAACATTCTAAAGACAATAGTATTTAAAACAAACATTTAATCTCACTAAATCATTTTTCCATCATTTTAACCAATCACGTGCGTGGAAACTGATTTGACGCAGCCAATCAAAACAAAATAAAGCGACTATTCACCTTGGTGGTAAATAGTCGGCTATTTGATCATTGTCCTCAATATTCACCTGAGGGACGGTATTTATACGTACGTATAGAATTTTTTTTGACTTGGGAAATAATCTTATTAAATATAACGCGACCTTGACAAATTAACTACTATTTTTATTGCTACTAAATTTCTCGTATATTTTACAATTTGTCTCGACAATTTTGGCATTAATAATCAAAGAATAACTCCCTCGAGCTAAAGCTCTCGGGAGTTATTCAGATTATTAATGCCAAAATTAAGTCTCGACGAATTGATCCTAAAATAAACTCGAAATTTAGATACAATAAAAATAGTCGGCTATTTGTCAAGGTCTTGGGATATTACTGTCGACTATTTCCCTCGTCTTAATTTCCACCAATACAAACGCGCAATTTTGAATTACAAATGGTTTCTAGATGAAAAACCTGTATGACAGCTCCTGTCATTAGTTTTTTCTAGTTTACCCGCGGCAAAACTTGATCTGGCGATTGAGAAAAGTGTACCGTACAATACCGTTAAAACTCATACGTCAATATGGAAACAGTTTACGGAATTCTGCAAGGCAAAGAAATACGAGATTTTGGAAACTACAAGTTTAGAGCAACTAAACCTAATCCTGAAAGATTGGGCGTGAAATATGAAGAAGAAAACGGTGAAAATTACAAAGAACTAGTTTTTTATGAAGTAACCAATAATTTTTGATCCATTTAAAGATATTATCTTCAAGTCTAGTAGGGAAGCTCGTAATGCGAAACGAAAGAATTTGCAGATGTGCGCCAATAAAAGGAAATCGAGCACTGTTTCATTAAAATTGGAAGAATACTACGCAATGGCTTTTTATGGGACGAAGACACTCCGGCAGGACTCCAGCAAAAATTTTACCATATCGCTTCAGTAGAACTTGCCTGGAGAGGTGGAGAAGCAGTCAATTGCAGGGTTCATTATTTTAAAGAGGAAGTGGATAATTCTGGGATTAAAACAGGTAGATAACATAGTTGCATATTTTTTTAAATAACTGATTTTCAAAAATCCTACTTTTTAGGAAGAGTAGAATATAATCCTCTCTTCAATAAAACGGCCCAGGGTGGAGAAAAAAAATGGCCGATAGTAAATGGCTGGTCCCCAACACGAAGAACCCTACCTTTTGTCCAGCCCGTCTTTTTAAAATTCTAATGGTTAAACGTTCATCTAGAATAACAACTGATAGATTATTCTTAACAGTAAACTCATCATGGAACAAAGAACAATCAAGTGGATGGTACAAAAAAACTCCAGTAAGAAAAAACGAACTTTCGAAATGGACTAAAGAATCAGCAAAGAAGGCAGGATTAAATACAAAAGAAATAAAAATAACAAACCAGTCTATGCGGTCGACAGCAGTCAGTAACCTGGCTAAAGGAGGGTTGGGTGAACAACAATTAATTAAAATTACTGGCCACAGTTCAGCCAACTCAATTAAGCCTTATCTGCAAATGTATAATGAGCATTATTCCAACATCATAAACACCCTTAGAAGTGACGCCTCAGAACCTCCAGCTAAAAAACATAAAACAGAAGATCCTGCAGCCACTTTTCGAGCTTCTCACTCTACAGATGGACCCATCAACAACATTAATGATTTACCTACACCCAACGTTATCAATAAGTTAACAAAGATTTCAAACAATACTCCTACTGTGTACCAAAATTGCAATTTATATTTTAATTGTACCATAAATAATTAAGTTTGTAGTATTTTGTGATTAAATAAATTACCTGTTTTTCAGTTTTCAAATTAATACCTACATATTTATTATGTATGCATATATAATAGGTAGTATGTTTTGTAAGCTATGTGTATACATAATAATCTGTTACTCATGAAATAGTCTTGTCAAATACCATTCGGGCATCTAATTTTTCCTGTGAAAAAAATCTAAAAAACACAATGCAAAGTAATATTTTTTTAACAAAATGCATTCGTGGAGGTGCAAAAATCCTCGTCTTTGACACCAGCACCCATGCTTCTTGTTAAAATATTACTTAGCAACATGTTTTTTCGATTTTTTTCCGAAAATTTAGATGCCCTTATGATATTACTTACGAAAAAAATAACTCATATTTACTAGGATTTACTAGGGAACAAACAAATGATCCATATAAAACTGACTTACCTGCATTCTTTTCAACTCCTTTAATAACACAAGCCCTAGTATTTTGCTTTGCTTTTTGTCTCAGAGTAATAGACACATCATAATTATTCTGTATTTCTGCTACCTGATCCTGCCTCGTCCTCAAAGTTGCACACTCTTCAGGCAAATCAAAAATTATGATCAACGGTAAGCTTCCCATGAGTAATTGTCTGGCTTTATAGACATCGTTAATATTTCCGGAAATATTAACGTTGCTTTTCTTTAAATTCGGTATATTGGGATCCTGCGCATCCGGGAACATAATTTGACAGTTCGTGTATTGCATTATTAGCTTCAAGTTGGAGTGGCTTTTGCCTAGGACGACTGGATGATGGTGTGGAGAGATTTCCATGGACATCTGGACCGGTATTTGATTCTGAAAATCACATGAAAAGCATTAAAGTAGAGATGAGAATCTTTTCAAAAAATTCTGGCAACTTACTGCTAAGTTTTCACACATGTATTCCATAAGCAAAATTGTAGCTTGCTTCACTTGGACCACTTCCCATTCTAGCCCTTTGACCAACACCAAAGTAGCATGTAATTTTGGTCTGGTTTTAAACATCACCTGCACTCTGTATTGCTCTTGAATCTTGATTATGTACGAAGAAGTTGCATCTATGTTTTGAGTCATTATAGGAAGTTCAAAACCGAATATCAAAGGAATTAATTCCTAAAACAAAAATTTGGTTATTATTTCGATGATTCCTTTATATAGATTTAGACTTACTCGAACACGACTTCTAGCATTTTCAACTCCATGTATATCTCCCGAAATTGATACTTGATTACTTTTTTCTAGCGGATTTGAGCGATTCGAATCAGGAAAATGAACGTGACACTTGGTTTCCTCCATAACTCTTTTTATGCTTAAACCACCCTTACCAATTATGTGGGAATGATCAGTATAACTTACATCCATTTTCATTGTTATTCTATTACACTAAAAAATATTTTTTTCAAAAAATAAAACATATTTTTTCTGTCGGGTAACACTACTTTAGGGGGTAAAATAATAGTTATCTATGTGCCAAGGACGAAAAACTGTCTGTTGTAGTCGAGTCTGCTAATTGCAAGCAGGCGAGACAATCGACAGTTTTCGCCGAGGCGCATGTTACTATTTTTCGTCGACCTCTACAAAAACGTACTAATTTCTGAAAGAAAAATCGACCATTTTTGAAAGCAAGCATTTTTCGTCAGCAAACACTATTCGTCCGCAAACACTTTTCGTCCGCGGTGGTCACTAGGATACGGCACAGTGCGAGTCATTTGAGGACGAAAAGTACTTGCCTTCAAAAATAGTTGACTTTTCATTCGGAAATTAGTACGTAAAATGTCATTTTTTGTAGAGGTCGACAAAAAGAACATTTACAGTATCATTTTTTTGATATTCTAAACGACCATTTGGAGTGGTGTTACCTCTTAAAACTAATTCTATAAATGTTGTTTCGAAATACCTTGGTGTCTAATAATGTTATAATTCGTTCTTTAGCCGCTTTCACGTCTTCAGGTCGACCAGCAATCCTCACGTGTGGATCTAAAAAATAAGTAGATCAGAAATATTTTAAAAGTAAGGAAAATTCGCAAATGTGCTACCATTTATCAGTAAAACTGATAAACGAAACTTAGACAACATTATAAAGCAACGAATTCCCAACTTGCATTGGGGGCTGCAAAATTAATTGATTTAAATTTTTTTCACAGTAAAACCATTTTAAACACGGTACAGCAAAAATGTAGGAGTGGGTAGAAGATTAGTGGTTTGTGTAAAAAAACATTCCCCATTTTTTCCCATTTCTTATACTTTTATAACGGAATATTTCCAAAGTTTAGGAAAAAGAAAGAACTACTAATATTATTTTAAACCAAATTTACCCCAAGTATTGCCTGGGTACGATAGCTTACATCTTTTATTTATTTATAATTTAGATATCTTTTCTTAAGCAGTCAAAAAGTGCCCAGTTAGAAATAGTATTTACCCTGGTTAGTAGTCCAATAAATAGGGCCGATCAGAGGGGAGGGGGCAGGGGGGGGATTTGACAATTTTGTTGGGATCCCTTCAAAATCTTCCGTGTTTGTATTAGATCTTGGGAGTTGGTTACCGCCTGTTTAGTTTTGTTTGTGGAGAAGTGCTGTTTGGGGACAGAGTTATTACATGTATATGCAGGGCCGATCAGAGGGGGGGCAGAGGAGGCAAAATCCCCGGGGCCCTATTTTTACGGTTATTATGCAAACAAAAAATTTCCCTTTTATAAAAGAGCCTCAATGAATGAGATTAGTGTATTTTTAGGCGAGATATGTGCCAAGAGCGGCTTTTTTGTTATTTTTCGAGTAGATTGCTCTAAGAGTCGTGGAAAAATAAAAAAAAATTAAAATGCCCGTGATGAATTAGACTATCGATCTGTACAGTAGGGTTTTTTAAAAAATGTATCCTAACCTCAAAAAACGAATTGGTGCACATTATTTTTTTTGTTACTCAATTGGCAATAAATAACCAAAGAATTCTCGAATTGTTTAAAAATTGGAGAAAATATGTATTTTTATGTCAGGGAGACATGGTAAAAATTAAAAAAAAAATGTATTTGTCCAGCCAAAATCGGCATTTTTCGAAAAAAATTGAATGGGCCGCCATTTTTGGAAAAACAATAGTAGAGAAAAAATTTGTATCTTAAAAAGAAGGATTTTGTGTGTACTTTTGTCTAATAAAATCCAACATTTTATTTCTTTATTTAAAGTGTCCAATTTAGGATTTTTATTTTTTTCCAATTTTTTTATGTTTATCGCGATATTTATGCTTGATTCTCTTAGAAAAACTATATTTCAGTCCAAAAAATGTTTAAAAAAATAAAAAAATATTTCAGGTTCTAAAGTAAGATTTTTGTGAGGGAGCAAATCAATGTAAATCAATATAAAAAATGAAAATCGATTTTTTTATTACTATACGGATCGATACTCTACTTCATCACGGTCATTTTAATTTTTTTTTTATTTTTCCACGACTCTTAGAGCCGGAGATATTTAAAAAATAGTGAAGAAATCCACTCGAAAAATTACAAATTGGCACATATCTCGCGAAGCTCCATCCCAAATTTATTGAAAAATTTTTCACAAGCTTCTCTTTATGTATAAAATCGAAAAAATTAAAAAAATTTGACTTAGGTCTTACATCCATTTTCAGAATATTTTCGTCTAATTTCACTCCACTAATACGCTCGACGTAATATTTTCATGGAATTTCTAACAGGGTCAGCATAAAAGGTAAGTTTGAAAGTTTAAAAAAGGGTAAACAGTACGTCCATTAAAGCTGATTTAGACGTATCCAGTAGCTGTCGACAGTCTCACTGTCACGCTTGCTAGGACACGCCCACTGCTGGAACTGGTCGTTTACACGAGTCCAGTTTGTCGTGAATGTGTGCTTATGATCAGGTGCGTACGAAAATGAATGTGGGGTTCTTTAAAAGGAAATCTGTTAAGATAATGCCCTCGCTCTTACTACAGGAGCTTACAGATATGTTGGAGGAAGAATTATTAAATAAAAAAAGAATATGGGTCAGAAAATGGATCAACGATAGAAATATAACGGGAGGTTTTGCTTTGCTACAACAACGAAAACTAGAAGTTCCCTCTGAGTACAGGTTGGCGTTACGACGTACGTCAGAAAATTTGCTGTTTGTTTTTATACGCATTACAACGCAGATTCCATAAACATTCGTGTTCTCTATAAAGTTGAACCAAGTTCAACGTTTCTAATTCGCTTCATTTTCGGGTCAATTTTTAAACGGCGCCACTGTTCACTCTATAAAGATGCGCCATGGACTGATTCGGGTGTTTGGGGGGACACGGGTGAGGACTACTGTCGTCAAAAATAGACGGACTTTCTATTCGAGACAGCGCTGACGGACAGCGCTGTACTGTCACAAAAAAGTGTTTACATGGAGCCAACTACTCGACAGCGCTGACGGACAGTGAGACTGTCGACAGCTACTGGATACGTCTAAATCAGCTATTACTCCTGTTTATAAATTATAAAATTTTCCCAAATTTCTGTTGAATTGGTGAGGGGAGGGGCCCGATGAGACTTTATCCCCGGGGCCCTGCTCAGCTCTGGGCGGCCCTGCCAATAAACGAAGGTGCCAACCCGGGCATCAGGTCTAATTTGCAGGTATTCATGAGTACATTCACCCCCGAAAATCTGTCTGAAATTTGTGTAAGTGCGGGAAAATGGCCCATTGGTCTCAAAAATGTTTTTTTTCCGCCTATTTTCGCCGGTATTTCCGGAAATATGACACTTAGAGAATTTTTGTTTGGACGAAAATGAAGATAAGTTCATTACCTACAAAAATGATCCTCATCAAAACGCACCCCCATTTTTAGCTCCTGTCCTGCATTTAGAGAGCACGCTGGGAGTGTCATTCCTCCCAAGCGGATTACAAATTTTTCAATAAATCACGTAAAAATTAATGTTTTTTCATGATTCAAAGTTCAGATGAAAGAAGGAACCTGTTACTTTTTCCTTTTATCTATTTCTCTGAATTATTGACTCTCCTATAAATTTATTTATATTTTTTTTATCAATACTAATTTCACCGAATCCTTTTGGATAATGGGGCTTTGCAAGGTGTTAAATATATTCAGAAATATTCAATAAATTATTTTTGTGTATTTTCATGTTTTTTTAGGTCGTTTTTTTTTGGATTTCCGGAGTTTTCGAAAATGCTCGGGTCTATCAGGAATTAATAGATAATCAAGGACAATATCGGTTTTTAACGTACATCATTAGAAAGCTTAGCTTGTCCCCTTGTCGATGGCATTTTTCTTTTTTTTTCATATTTTTTGGTTTTCCGGAAAATTGAGAAAATTCTCACCCCTCACCCCTATGAAAAATCGACATTTTTTGAGGATTATTTTCTTTTCGTGCTAAAATTTTTTGGGGGTTAGGAAATGTACTAAATAAGAGATCACATTCTGACCTTTTCATCAATATATATATATATATCAAGTATTGTATTAAGTGCACGGGAAAAAACTCTGCCTTCAAACTTTCTCAAATTGGATTTTTTTACAATAAATTTATTAATCAAGTGCAAAAAGTGAAAAAAAGTTGGTTATTTTTGCCTTATCTTTTGTCTTCAGACAAAAACGGGAGGATATTCAAATTTTCCGTTTTCACCACAATAATTTTGCGAATTATTAAATAAATTTTTGAAACGCCATTTTTGCAAAAAATAGTGTAGCGAAAAAAATCATAGGGACAACTTTTGAATGTTGCTCTTCATTTTTTGACAAAAATGCTCTAAGGGTCATATTTCGGCAGATATCGTCGAAAAACGGATTTTCGGGAACTCTAGAGCCATTTTCCTACCCTTCCACAAATTCCACGTACCTAAAATTTTCGGAGGTAAATGCACATATGCATAAATGCAAATTAAAAAAAAAAATTTGACGGACAGACTTGATGCCCAAGTTTGGGGGTTTTCAGGCGATAATTTACTGGACTATAGCTATTTATTTTTGTCCTGGAATGTTGTAAATATGTGCCTATAAAATAAATGTATTTTTTTAAACTGATTTTAAGTTACCTTTTTTTGATTTTGCTCCAATTTTCAACTTATTTGGCCAAGTTATGTAAGTGTCTGTATCTTCCATTATTTTTGCAAAAAATACGTCGGCTGGAATAAGAGCCTCACTGTCACCTAAAAATTATTTTAATAAGTTTCACTTCATTTTAAAATAAAAGTTCTTGTATTAAAATTTGTATTATTTGTTCAACAAAATTGAGATAATTTCTAAAATAATAAATATATTTGTTTTCTTTATTTCAACGTATTTCGTGGTCAATTTCCAATAACGAGACAGAAAGCGTTTTTTTGTTTTAATTTTTTCTCGGTACCAGTCTAACCACTCGCTCTGAAAAACAGCATGGGTATACAAAATTGGTTTAGTTATCACCTCAAAATTTTTAAGAGTTGGGGGTGCTTCCAAAAAAATTGCGCCATACTTAAAAACTTGTTTTTAACACATTTTTCATCCTTATAATCCAAAAATTTTGTTTTAAAATGTGTTGCAATATGTATTTTAAAAGTATACGTAATTGATTTATGTTGTGTAACCCCCTAAAATTTGAAAATACTAAATTTGGGGGCAGTAGCGTAAGTTCGACTGCGGGGGCCCTAAAACCAACAGAAAAACGAGGCCCCAAAACTCGAAATTTTTCCGATAATTAATTTACAACATATTTTAGTTATTAAGACATTTATCATAATAAATACAAATTACAATTTTTGTCGCTGTTTTGCATTCACAAATTTATTTGAAACAAGAGAAATCTTATTTTTGAGGGCTCTAAATTGCATGGGGACCCCAGAAGTGGTCCATGTTGCCAGCGTGGAACTTACGCCACTGTTTGGGGGAATCAAATGCTCACAATCACGAGATTGGTTGTGTTTAGGTGTCTAATATGTTAAATTTATTAGTTTTTAACTAAATCCATTTTATTATAATTTAAAATATACAGTATAGCCATAGAAATGCTTACTGTTTGGGTCAATCCATACCAAGTGGTCCAAGAAAAATAATTGGTTGCTTGACCATCTCAAAAAAAAATTATTATTTGGTAGGTAGAATCCCTTATGTTTTGGGGGGTCAAAAATATTTTTTCAAAATTTTTACTGTGTACCATTTGGAGATGGCGGCCATATTTGTTTTAGACCGCACGCTATTCTTCGCATTTGCAGGCATCTACGATTTTTTAAATTGTACAGCAATTGGTTGTCCTAGCCTTTTCAAATAAACTGCATTGAGTTCAGTACACTGTGGCCTACAAAATAAAACCGTAATTACCTAATTATATTTATTTATATATTTTTTACAGCTCAAAATTATTGGTCGAAAATTGGCAAAATTCAAATTTTGAAGGGTAATTTTTCAAAGAAGGAATAACTTCTCAGCCTTAATATTTTTTTTACTGTTACACTACACAGTATAGTTACTTTTTATAAAGTATTAATGGTTAGACTCTTACCCATAAAAAGTTATAACTTTTTGAACTTTTTTCAAAGTTTAACCTGCAATATTTTTGTTGGGGGACCAGATAAAAATCTGAAAAATGCACACATAATAGGTCTTTATGATACCAAACTTGAGTACAAATTTCAACTTTGAGATTCAAAGTTTGTATTTAATTGGATAATCATAAAATTGCTATACAGGGTGTCTCATTTATCAAGGAATAACATTGCTATATCAGAAACGGTAAGAGATACAAAGATGATTAAATGGGAAAAAAGTTGCCTATTTTAGAGCCCATTAGAGTTCTACAAAAACATTCACTGTATCTCTTGCCGTTACCAAGTTATTTTTTATTTTTGATCTCTTTATTTGTAACTGACTTTAACCCAACACAAGTAACGCACAATCCCAAATAGAAGCAGGACCGTATTGAAGGATTTTTAAAATTGATGATTATTTTTGTCACGAAACGTTGTATACATCGTATTGTATGATATATCAGTGAATTGGTCTTTTATAAAAAATACAGGTCCGTATTTAAAAAAATGAAGTAGAGGGTAGCCCTAAAGAAACGAAACGTCGCCGATAAGCTTTGATAATGGCATTTTATTTAAAATTTGTAATCAAAAAAATTTTTCCTGTTCCATTTTTTAATATTTTTTGAAATAAGCCTGGTAGACGCACAAAACGAAAAGTGACATTTTCGGTTTACCCTGTATAACTTGGTAACGGCAAGAGATACAGTGAATGTTTTTGTAGAACTCTAATGGGATATAAAATAGGCAACTTTTTTCCCATTTAATCATCTTTGTATCTCTTACCGTTTCTGATATAGCAATGTTATCCCTTGATAAATGAGACACCCTGTATGTACTGTATATAGCGGATGCGAAAATAACGTATTTTTTTGTTGTTGAATCTCAAACTTAAAATTTGTACTGAAGTTTAATATCATAAAGACCTATTATTGTGTGCATTTTTCAGATTTTTATCTGGTCCCCCAACAAAAATATTGCAGGTTAAACTTTGAAAACAGTTCAAAAAGTTGTTTTTTAAAAATCCATATCTTTTTATGGGTAAGAGTCTCACCATTAATACTTTATAAACAATAATAATAATAATAAAAACTATACTGTGTATTGCAACAGCAAAAATAAATATTAAGGCTTAGAAGTTATTCCTTCTTTGAAAAATTACCCTTCAAAAATTGAATTTTGCCAATTTTCGACCAATAATTTTGAGGTGTAAAAAATATATGAATAAATACATATGATTAGGTAATTATTGTTTTATTTTGTAGGCCACGGTGTACTGAACTCAATGCAGTTTATTTGAGAAGGCTAGGACTATCCATTGCTGTACAATTTAAAAAATCGTAGATGGCAGCAATCGCGAAAAATAGCATGCGGCCTAAAACAAATATGGCCGCCATTTATCCGAATTACACAGTTTAAAAGCAGTATTATTTAAAAATGGATTTTATGAGTTATGTACTGCATTTATCCTTATTTTCTCATATTTCTTTGTAAATTAAATTTTATTCATTTTTGTCTTACCTGTTAGCATTTGTTCCAACTTATTTCTGTCAACTCGAAACCGGTCCTGATGCAAGTCTGAGACCTCCTTTAATCCCAATTTCAATAGCAGATCCTTTAACTCTTCTTTGGAATCCCAATTTGAGGTCCATTCTGAGGTAGTTGTACCACATTCCGAAGCTTCCGAAAGGGTATCGGAATTTTTATTCACGTTAAGTACCCGGCTTGGTAAAAAATTGCAGGCCATTTTTAATTATTTTTTTTTAAACTTGCACTAAATACATTCACAATACAATATATAAATATTTAAATCGTCTAAATCTAAGTCACCTAGTTTTTATTTTTTTGGTATATGCAAATTTTTGAGTGCGTTTTAAACGTATTTGATGACTTCTCAAACGCTACTGAGGTTGTCGAATTTTAAGTACATTTCAAAGTTCGTAGCTCGATATGTTTGGCACTTTTTTAGTGTCTTATCGGTTTTTTAGAATTCCTTTTTCATTGAAAACAGTATATACGTTATTAAGAGACGGTTAAAGCCCAAATCAAGCCTCTTTAGATATTCAGGTCACTTTTTTAATTTCGATAAAAATCCAGGAAAATTAATATTCTAAAAAGATAAAGTTTGACGCTACTTTTCAAAATAATCTTTTTTAAAAAAATTATACTAGTTTGGGAACATCATTATTTATTTATAACAATAGAATAGAAATATATGTAGAATTGTGGGATAGATTTGGAGTTTTTCGGCTCTTATCGAATTTCCCACATTTGTAAAATGGATAATCTCCGCTTCTTATTTGATTAATTAAAATAATAGAAAAATCACTAGATAGATTTATAGACGTTCTGGTTCATTTTAGATTTCATACCTTGTCATAAGAGCTCTAGTCAGGATAAGTAAGAACGACGTTTTTAAGTTACCCCATTTATTTTTTTTATAAAATATGTGTGTCATCGGCGAAACCGACAAGTTTTCCACAACTTTGCATACAGAACTGGCCATTTATATGGGCCGTCCGTAAAATACGTTATTCTCTACCCCTCCTACATCACATTTTTTTTTGATGTCCTACCTAATAATACGTCACAAAACTTAGACCTCCCAATGAATAATTATTTTATTATTAAAAATAACATCCTCTATATCACGATTGAGAAATAAAATCCAGTTTGTTGTGACTCTTCCCGTCACATATCATCATGGCAATTTCCCCCATCGCCCCTTTTTGCGTATTATGTATTTTATGGACAACCCCTATAAATATAGGAAGAGTCTCGGGGTCCGCAAATTGCCCCTATATTAGTAATTAATGCAGGTCCGCAAAGGACCCCGCAGTTTTTCGCTCAAACCTGTTGAAAACTATCAGACATATCGTTCTCATTAAATGTCTCCATGTGCAACAACCCTCTACAGGGTGAAAATTTTGTTTTGAGCAAAAATTTTTCACCCTGTAGATCGTGATTTTTGACCGTTTGGGGGTGGGACTGAGTCGAAAATAATTTTAAATGCAGCCGTCGAGTTCAGCATCCTAGAAAAGGAGGGGGAAGATATATTTTGTCGGTGGAAACGCGGAATCCGCGATTCCCCCATTTTAGGGGTGGTTTTTGACAGTTTGAGGGGTGGGGTCAAGTCAAAAATAATTTCGGATAACGCCATCGTGTTCAGCATTCTAGAAAACAAGGGGAAAGGGAATATTTTACCGATGGAATATGCGATTCCCCCCATTTTGGGGGTGATTTTTGGCCATTTGGGGGGTTGGGTCACCTCCTAAAGAATTTTAACCACCGCCATCGTATTCAGCGTCCTCGAAAACGGGGGGATAGATGGTGCTTAAAATATGTGTATATTTTTCCGACTCACAGAATGCACTAATATAGGCCAAATAAGATTTTCGACGTTTAAAAAATCTCCACCTTCGGCGGCCGGTAGGTATCTCAAAATCCTTTCATTATTTTTTATCGCGCTCAAGGTAGTTGGGAATCTGAGGTGCTGAATTCGACCACCTCTATACAACTCGCGAACATCCACCTAAAAAACATGAAATCCTATGTAAAATGACCTGCCGGATTCGAATTTTTTGTTCGCCCTTTGATCCGGAATTGCGAAATGTCAAAACATGACACATTTTTGAAAAAACTGAAAATTTTCCTTAAATTAATATTTATTGCAAACTAGTGCTTAACTTTGTTAATTTGTGTCGGATCCTTATGAATTTTGGATATGATATTTTTCAGCACTTCCCTGACATAGTGTCATAATAATAAAAAATGTAGAACGTCAAATAAATGCTACGTCATTTTTTTTTTGCAGAGTAAAATGGTGAGTCGAGAAAACTTTTTATCTTTAGAGATAGTTAACTACTATAAGCGAGAAAAATGTTGCCAATAGAGCAAGAAACTTTTTTACTTTAACTTTTCTTTCATACGACGTTTAGTTTGGGTTGTGTACTTTTTTAAAACAGAACGAAATTGAATCGGCGCGTCGCATCTCTTGGCTTTATCACTGTGGGTGCGAATAAAGCGATCAGTGTGTCAAAGAGAGTAAACACCATATAGCCTTCTTCATATGCGCAACAAAGATGACGCGCATTACAATATTAATATGACACTATTCGCTTCTCGTCCTAACTGATACGCCCTCTGGTGAAAACTGCGAAAACTGAGCTAAGGAGTAGTTTTGACATTTTGGGTTATTTCTTTAGCGTTGTTAAGTAATTTTCATAGTGTTTTTGTCTTGTTTTTACAAATAATTTTGACTTGTTGATCTTTTTTATAATGAGTAATCATTATTGTTGTGTACCTAAGTGTTCATCACGGGGAAAAAGAAACCCTGAACTAAGTTTTCATTCGTTTCCAAAAGCAGGAACGTCCAAATTTTTTTTTGAAACCAAACTTGGCAATAGAGAATTAGTGGATAGGAAAAGATTGTGGATCACAACATTAAAAATTGGCAAGAAAGTTTCAAATACCATGAGAGTGTGTTCTCTACATTTTACTGAAAGTGATTTTATTCAAAAAGGTATGGTAAAAATATTTAATTATTATTTACCACTTTGCTTTGATTTATTATTTACAGTTAGAGTAAAACGGAGAACATTAAAGCCTCATGCTATAACTTTACAAGAACATAAGAGGTTCTCCACGTTTACAGTGTTAGAAATAGATAATTTCCCAGTAATTTCATGTGGATTAGATTCCAATGCACTCGTTTGTAAACACAAACCATATATTTCTATCCACTCATAAGTTTCTAGGGTCTTTCCCGCTAAAATAAGATGTCCTGCATTCAGGACATTTTCACCTCCAACTACAGATTTAGAATTAGCCGATCCGCCCAAATAGTTCATGTACTCTAAAATGCTTAACTTCATTTCTAAAAAATAATGGAAACAATAATTTGAGACTAAAATGTATTTGAGTAAAACTCCTGACTACTACTCACCTAAATACAACTGGAAATATCACACTTTTAAAGATATAAAATAAATGTTTATGTATAGTTTATAAAATAAAATGAATGTCACACTAAACACTAGACAAAAACAATACACAATTTACACCTAGAAATAATTCAAAAAAACAAAACTGATACCAAATAAACAACTTAAATACACATGAAATATCCCATAAGAAAGCACGAAGTAAACAAACTACTACTCCTTAGCACAGTTCCAATTTCACCGCATGAGCGCTGCAATCTTAATCCGAGTTACCTATAGGGGGTATAGTGCGATTTATGAGATTGAGAAATGATAGGAATGATAATAATAATTTTTTTACAAGCATAAAAGACAATATTATTATTTAATTAAAATATTTATTTTACAATGCATTTTCCCTCACACTGGAAACTTATATTGCATCTTACATTTGCTTTCAGGCATTTGCACTTGTTACCACAGTTAAGTAATTTTAAAAAATTTTATTTTGAGAAAAGGAAACAAATCTGAATTCTATAAGGTTGTGAGAGAAATTAAAGATGTGGTACAATAGTATCTACGCATTGGAGGTCGTTACCATTTTGAACAAAGCTTAAAGCAAACAGAAAGGTATAGAAGATCGAAAAATTGTCATTTTGAAACATGCGAAATACGAGACGAACTTGATATACCTGATTGGAAGAAATTTATATCAAATCCTTATAATAAAAAGAATAAAAATTCGAATCCGGCAGGTCATTTTACATAGGATTTCATGTTTTTTAGATGGATGTTCGCGAGTTGTATTGAGCATTTTTAAAACGCTTTCTAGAAGGCCTTAGATTCCCAACTATGCAGACATTTAATGAGAACGATATGACTGATACTTTTCAACAGGTTTGAGGGAGATTGAGTGAAATCCAATTCCCCTTTAAAAACTGCGGGGTCCTTTCGGACCTTTATTTATACAAGTTAGGCATCCGCAAATTGTGTTATTTATAGAACCATGTGTCTTAATATTTGTCATGTTCTACTTATACTGCATGTACTTAGGTATACTTACTATGAATGGGTGTGGAAGCAAACATTCAAAAATGAAAGATCAGTCCATAATTAAAATAGTTAATTATATTACATTTTCTAAAATCTTTGTGGTAAAACTAACAAGCTGAAATACAAATCCATTTAGCATTTGGAGGGGTAGTTTAGAAAGTTCAGAACAATTTTTATGTACCCACATCAAACATGAGTCACACCTCACACTTGACTGAATGCTATCAATGCATAAATCACACACCTTGCAAAACCATTTTTTCTTTTTCGTGTATAAGCTTTTCAAGCAGTAGAAATGCAGATTCCTCAAAAAAAATTTTTATTACTTTAATATCAACTTTTTCATAAATCATGCAATTCATGAGTTCACAACGTTTAGGTAAATCGCTAGACTGAACTTTGTAGTTATGAAATAAAATTTCAACCACCAATTCATGCTTGTTAAAAATTGCAAGCAATATTTTTTTTGCCTTGAAACTAATGTCTGGTTCAAAAATCCTTTATTTAACTTTGGATTTTCGCAGTGATATACACAACTATTTCAGCAATCAAATGATTTATTAAGATTTTAATCCACATACTATGTTAATAAATATATAAAACATCACATATTCACATAGGTCATGTTTCGCCCATCTCCCGCCGCCAGCTAATCGCAGGTGCGGATCCCCATTACTAATTAATTCAGGTCCGCAAATTACCCCTTTAACTTGTATTTAATTTGCGGACCCCGAGACTCTTCCGTAAATATATTAAGCAAAATCGAATAGAGTATTGTATTCAGTAGGAATGGACATTTTAGCCCAGATCTCTGACACTAACCTCATCAGATTGTATCTGAAACTTGTTTTATGCCACTAATATGCCAATATCTTTAAGACAGTGTCAAAGACCTTTGCAAGATCGATTTATACACACAATCGTAGTATGTGGTCTGTCTCTGTCCAAAGTATTGGGAAAAAATCAAGTAGCGTAATTGTTGCATCTTGGGAGATAAAAATTCTTGATTTATAAGTGAAATATTCAAACTGACAAACATAATTAAATAATAAATAAAGGTCATTCATTAGCCAACTATTAAGGCGATTAAATTCCTATCTATCCCAGAAAAAAAATGTACAAATTATATCATTTTATTGACAAAATTGCTTCACAGAAGTTACATTAAACATATACAAAAAAGAAAACAACCATTTTAATATTAAAATACTTATATTATAGGTTCCATATTGTTCCGCCCCAATTTTAACAATACTTTTACAACTAGCGACTTCTTCCCCTACCCCTTTGGAAGTTGTTTCTTCCCCTACCACCAGCATTCCCTTTGCCCTTAGCAGGAGGACTTTTGGGACGTAGAGCTTCAATTCGATCCGAACAACCAGTTGTGAGAGTAGCAGGACTGAAATAACTAGAATTCAGTTCTGAATTGAAGTTGGAATTAGTCAGTTCTGGTCCTATGGTCAACCATCCAGGACGAATTGTGCTATCTCTGCCAAAAACGTGAAGTCTTCTTCGACCTTTACAAAACAAAATAAATAAAATAATTTGTACAAAAATCATTTAATATTTTTTTACCCAAACAGAAATGTTCAATAATATGAAAAATCTCCACTGGCTTCTCGAGACTCCCATATTCGTTTTCTTCAGAAATAATTAGATCAATGTCTACATTGGCATGTATGAAATCACCATCTGTGGATCTACGTACGGTTCCCTTAATACCCATAAGACAATGTTCTTTTGTCCTTTGGAAGACTGCTTTGGGATCTAGATTTTTGGAATGGCCAGGATTTTTTATATTTGTCCTTATCCAGCAAATGTCTTCGCATCTAAAACAGATAAAGGAGCCTTACGATTCTGTAACTAACATTTTTTTATATAAATATTATTATTCTTATAGGTACCTGCGAAAACCCCATTTTCTCAAACAAATTCTTCCCATGTCAAGACCATCAGAACTGCCACACCACAAAAAGACAAAACTCCTCTGAGCAGCCACCTCTCCAATATCTAAACTCATCACTTGTTCCCAACTCCAAAACTGCATATTTGTAGCACCCATAGTCCTTTGGTACTCCTCTAAGGGAGGCTCAACTAATATCACATCAAACTTGCTATTAATTGTCTTCAAGTCATAGTTCATTAGATCACACTTCAGATACATTGGAGGGGTGGCTGTTTCCTGAATTAATTCATCCTTAAGTTTAATCAATTCACGAAGTTTAGGATACTCTTCGAAACGATCAGCTAAGCCTACATCACGAATAAAATTTTGAGGTCTCTGTCCAGTGTCAACAAAATGTTGGCAATAGTCATTGTGAGGATTGGAAGACTGAGTTCCCTGTGAAAAAAAGCTATGTTATGTCTAGATATCATAATGACATATTAAAGTAATCTAGAACTAATTGATAATACACAAATCCCTAGCGCCGGCCATGTGAGGTTAAGATAAATTAAATGTACCTTTAAGAAGAGTGAAGAATCTTTGTATATTAACTCATCTGAATAATCTTTATTTTTGTAATCATATTTTTCATTGTCGTTGGTGTTTTCTTTACTAACAGATTTCTCATGTGTACTTTCTCCTGTTCCTAAAACTGTTCTTAATTCTTCGGCTCCAGATACTCCAAACTATAAAAGATTTTAAACTGTTTATTTAGATTAAGATTTTAAAGTATTAAATCCAGCTTACAGTTTGAGCTAACAACATTTTTCTCTTACGAGATTTTTCTCGTAATTGTTTGAGCATTTCACCCATTTTTGTTTCATTTACTTAGCAAGTTTAGTAAAAACAAACTTTTCTAATTGAATTGAACACAAATTAGGAACACCGTTCTTCTTCTTGCTGAGATTAAGAATACCATTTGACCTTTAGCATTTTAGTTTGTACACGCGAATCAAATAAAAGTGGCTGTATACAAGCATTTCTTGCTATGCTGTAGACGTCCTGACCTGATGTATTTATTTAATATGACATGATTGACAGGACAGTAGAAATTGTGAGGTTAGTGTGTACAGTTATGTGTATATTTGTTAGAAGTAAAATATATTTATTTCTCTATGAATAATATAAGCTGTAATCATAAACGAAATGAATCTAAGCTCGAATAGTTCTTATTCCAATGGTTTAAATTATGTAGGCTTCAACCAAGATCATGGTAAGTGTTTTATTTATTTTATAAAACATATTGGCTCATCAATATGTTATTGTTTATGTACAGTACAGGAAGCATTATAAATAAACTAGAGTTGTAAATATTTTTAGGATGTTTTGCATGCGCTACATCTACAGGATTTCGAATATATAATTGTGATCCTTTAAAAGAGAAAGAAAGACAAGACTTTGATAATGGTGGTCTCAGTTTTGTGGAAATGTTGTTTAGATGTAATTATCTAGCACTGGTTGGTGGTGGTTCTCGACCACTATGTCCTACAAACAAAGTTATGGTGTGGGATGATTTAAAAAAGACTTTAGCAATTTCATTGGATTTCAATGCTCCTGTTTTGGCAGTTAGACTGAGAAGGGATAGAATAGTTGTAGTTTTAGGTAAGTTTATCTAGTTAAGGATAACTTGAAAATGGAATCAATTTATAATTTTTTGTTGCAGAGGGTGTCATAAAAGTTTATACATTCACACAAAGTCCTCAGCAACTTCATGTATTTGAGACCAGCTCAAATCCTAAAGGATTATGTGTACTATGTCCAAACAGTAACAACTCAATATTGGCCTTTCCTGGTAGAAAGACTGGCCATGTTCAACTCGTAGATTTAGCAAAAACTGAAAAACCTCCATTGGATATAGTTGCTCATGAGGCCAACCTCAACTGTATTTCTTTGAATCAACAAGGAACACTTTTAGCAACTGCCAGTGAGAAGGGAACCCTTATTAGAGTTTTTAATACCCAAAATGGACAAAAGATTACAGAACTTAGAAGAGGAAGTAATCAAGTAAATAAAGTTTTTCTGTTTTTGGTATTTGTAATAAAATTGGCATTTTTTAGGCAATGATATACTGCATAAACTTCAACAAAAGCTCTACTTCACTGTGTGTTTCTTCAGATCATGGAACTGTACATGTTTTTGCATTGGGGGATCCAAAATTAAACAAGCAGTCATCTTTAGCTAATGCTATGTTTTTGCCAAAATACTTTTCATCGACTTGGTCATTTTGCAAATTTTCTGTTCCAAATGGCCCTCCATGTATTTGTTCATTTGGTACAGATGATAACTCTGTCATTGGTAAGTAATTAAACTAACATTAAAATGGGAAAAAGATTGGATAGCTTAAAAAACACTACAAGTAATAGTAAAAATTGTGACAGATAAAAGAATTTTATTTTTAGTGGTTTGTGGAGATGGTTGCTACTATAAGTTTGTGTTCAATTTGAAGGGTGAGTATGTTAGAGAAACTTGTGCCCAATTTTTAGAAATGACTGATGATAATTTATAAATTTTTAGTATTAAGTACAGATTTATTTTTTTATTATACATGTACTATCTATTTAAATATTATTTTTAATGCCATAGAACACGATACAAACTGTAATTTTTATGCATAAATTGTATAAATCATGACAAAATAGAATTGTCAGATGGGAAATATAAATGCACTTGCAAATTTATTTATTCTGTAAATATTTCAATGTACATTTAAAATATTGATTCTACTTCTAAAAAAGATTGAGATTATACAAAATTGTTACACCAAAAGTAGAAAAAGGGTCTCACTAATGTTTTATGTGTGTAAGTGTCAAAGAAATTGATGGAGATTGTATATAGTAAAACGAATATTATTAAAAAAAATGTTTTATTAAAAATAATCCTAACATTAGATATAATCAAATGATTTATCTTTTAAGACCTTTAAATTCCCTTCCTAATAAAAATATTTCAGCAGAATCAGAACGGCTAGAATTTGGTTTTACTACTTTAACTTTATTATAGAATTTAGCAATATCATTTTCTAATTGTTTACTTTCAGCACATTGCCATAATTTTACTAACAGAGACGAATTCTTTTCTGATATCTCTAAAGCAAACCTTAACACACAGTAACATAGCTTTATTATATTTTCAATGTCCATTTCTCTTACTCCTGTAGCACTCGGAGCCATATCAGATACAACTGTGTTGACAGTTTTTTCTCCTAAGAAATCAACCACTTTCTTTTGACTTTCTTCTTTGGTAAAATCCATGTTACCAAAAATTGTTACACCCTAAAATATAAGTGATAAATAAAACTAACTTTTATTCAGAAGGAAATCATTTTATAAAAAAAAAGCAATAGTTATTCTTGGTGAAACTCCATTAGAGTGTGGAAAGGGCCAGTAAATATTTTGATTTCTATTTCAAATAGAACAGGACACAGCAGTGAAGGTTTAACAATAAAATAAAATTATACACACACAAAATATTAACAGGTCTAAACCAACTTTTCTGAAATCAAGATTGCAAGGATTGACCACTGTTCTGTGTGCGCATACAAAATCATTTTTGACGTTTGTAGAAAAATTTTAATTTGTAACTCACGCGCGAAATCCTTTGGTGATCTCAACTATTTTTTTAACTCAGCTGCGCCTCGTTAAAAAAATTAGTTCTCGATCACCATTTCACGCACTAGATCCAAAAATAACTATTGTGTTTGAAATACTAAAAGTTTTACTTTCCCTTTTAAAAAAGAAACCGAATTTATTTAATACTTCAATTAGTTTGGTTTGTTTAATTGTACACAAAATAGTTTTAAATAAGTATATGAACTTTAAACGTACATCTATGGGATAAATATTTTGTTTGTCTATTGCTAAAGCTAATCCTTTTGGTAAGTTTTTGTTGGCACCATTAGAATTAATTGTATTGGCTATTACTTGAGACCAAGATCCCGGTGAAGCTCCTACGTCGATAACTACGTGTCCAGGTTTCAAAATGTCATATTTTTCATTAATTTGAATCAATTTAAAGGCACTTCGACATCTGAAATTCATCTGTTTGGCCTTTTCAACATAGGGATCTGAAAGTTGCCTTGCAAGCCACTGATGTGAACTGACATTTTTTTGTTTTGATTTTAGATCGTTGGAAGTAATTTTACGTTCCAAATTCCTACACGTTGAAAACCTTTTGTAAAATATATTTTTGCTCATTTTTGAGAGGTTATCAAATTCTGCTTTTTATTCTGTTCTCCTTGTGGCCTTCACTATACGCGCCTAAAAATTTCATTTATAGCCCAACATGTGTTGTTGTTTCTTCTTCGCTAATGGTCCTTGAAATGGGTATATTCAGATAGCAATATTTGACTTTGACGTTTAGCTGATCTTTTTAACGCATTGCATTGTGTTTAGGAGAATTATTTTAAAAACATTGATTCTCTATTTTAAATCTACAAAAAATGAAGATAACAGTGAAATGTTTAAAAGGTGGAAGTAGTTTAGTAGACGTTAGTGAAAATACCACAGTTGCGGAAATAAAAAAAATGGTAGAAAAAGATTTGAAAATTCCAGTATTTCAGCAAACTCTTATATTAAATGGAAAGTGTCTACACGATGACAAACGCTTGGCCGAATATCCAAAAATAAAAGATGGGACCAAGCTGTACGTTGCAATAAAAAAGCCAGAATCTTTCAACACAACCCTTCACATATTTTTACGCAAATACTATTCCGAAGAACAGTGCAAAGTTATTGTAGATGAATTTATGAGAAATTTCCATTCTAAAGTGGAAAATTTGAGTTTGGATGATCTAGAGAGGATAGCTAAATCGGAAATAGACAATTTAACAACATAAAGTTATATATTAAGTCTTGTGGTGTATTTGTATCTTTATGAACATAAAATATTTATATTAGGATGGATTTTAATAATAATTTTTAACAGAACACTAACAAATGAATTTATCTTATCATGTCATTTGGATTGGAGTTGCTATAGGCATTTGAAAACATGGCTTTAATTCATTACATACATGATTATATATCACAAATGATGACAAAAGCATCAAAGAAAATAAGTGTTAGACATAAAGTAAGTATCTCTTCTATTCTATGATTTTAAATCAAAAGTACCCTATTTAGTAAATTAGAACAATCCTCAACTTTTTAGGTCAAATAGTTATAATTTTACTGGTTACTAGTAGATATGAATATATAAAATTCAGTTAAATTCCTCTAAAATTTTAAATAAAAAAATATGTAAAAACAAAGACTGGCAGATATGCTAATTATTTTTTTTATATATTTTGTGTTTTCAATAATTTCAGAAATTATCCAAATATTTCTGGTTTTTTAATTGTTTATATTTGATATATGCGGTCCAGGGAAAAGTCTGAAAAGTAAGTACGAATTTATGTACTTTTTCAATATATATCATAGTTACAGAGTGAGGTCACCAGATTAATGAACATTATTTCATATAGTTTCTAAGCAAAATGCGTTTCAACGAAGAAGTTTCCCTAAAATGTTTTATATCTGATTAAACATTTATTATTGGAATCAGTCACAGAGTACAATTTAATCACCCGCTTATAGAAGACACTTTGAAGTTTTGAAATAAGAAATAATTTCATTAATGTGGGTAAGGGAAAATAATAGAAATAAATGCAAATTTTTATTTTTTATTTTATCCATTTTTAGACGAGTATACTGGCACAAATTTAAACAATACTTTACATAGAATAAATAATACCTAGGTGTTAAAATAGTTTACTTATTTAACACAAATACATTTTTTTTACAATTTGTACATAGAAATATTTTATTTTAGTTATTCAAGAACATTTGTTAAATATACACATATGCTAGCGCGCTATTAAGTTATCTTAAAATAAAAATTTCTTAATTTACTATTTTTTTTTGTGATGGATGAATATTTAATACTGATAGAATGTTTTGTTTGTTATAATAAAAACAAATTCGTCACTACCTATGATTTTCCATGTCACTTGATTTTGGTGTAAAGATATATTAATCATTATAGATTTGAGTGCTTCTGACTAAAAATACTATTGTTTTCTAAAATTAAAATTCTTTACATTTTCTCATAGATGATTTCATTTCCAATTTATAAAACAAAAATTATCCATAAAAAATGAAATGTTTAAAAAGTTTTACATATCCATTACTTTGTTTTCTAACAACAATATTTAAAACCAATGTATAAGGTAAGATTTTGTGATTCATAAATCATCTGTTTAATGAAATATACTCAGAAAGTAATGTTAAATATATTAGTTTGTAAATAAGTAGCAAGAAAGTATAAAGTAGGTACTTAATTTTTTATTTGATGGATGGACATACACTTTAAGCAGAAGCAGAATAAATTACTGAATTATAAGCCAGTTACTGGGTATAGGGTAAACCCTGGTAGTTTTTATTTTGTAGTTCCATGGCCAATAAACATAAATATGTTTTGTAAAATATTTTTAACTGACCAACTTTTTAAATAATAACATGAATTAAATGTAGTTTAGTTTAATTGTCTCTAAAATACATTTTTAACGACTGTAACATAAATAATGGGTATTTCTAACTTTAATATTGCTTATAAGTAACGAAACGATCGTTTAAAAATTTCCATTTGACTTTGTACATTTTGATAAGAGTATAATAAAATCAGAAAATATCTCTATCTCTGCCTATACTAATTGAGTAATATATTTTAAAGTTTTCGTTGTTCTAAATAGTAAAATACAGTGTGTCCCACAAATACACATTTTACCGACATGAAATGGTTGTAAAAAAAATAAAACCCATAATCGTGGTTTGAAAATTATTGTAAGAAACAAATAAAATTGTTTAGAAATCCAGACAAGACTTTTGTATGTATAGATTTGATTTTGTGGGTCACATTATATTATACTTTTGTGAATTGTGAATTTAAATAAATATACAAATTTTTACTAAACTAATTAAATAAATAAGGCTATACATAATTACAGTATTCGGTTGTAGTTATTCTATTTCAAAATTATTACAGTAAAAGCTTTAATATTTGATGATATTCCATCATCGTTGGTAGCTAGTATTGTGCAATAATATACTAGGAAAAGTTAAATAGACAATCGTGTGTAAACTAACAAGAAAATTGTACAAAATCTTCTTCATTTCTTCTGATTTAACTCAGTCCAGTATTTTAAGATAATAAAGCATATTTCGTTGTTTAATAATATTTATTAGTACTTTCTATTCGTTTTGTTTTGATACCAGAAGATTTGAAGTGCTACTGAAGAATACTGAAGGTTTAAAAGTTGGCTGAAAACAGCAGTGAACTTGCAATACATGAATATATATGCTAAATCAAACAAGCAAAAACGCTTTTGAAGATGACCAAGAATATTTGTAATATATTTGAAACTAACCATACAACCAATTGCAATCGACTGTACTTGCTCTAGGTTAACGTATTCTGTTTTTCCAACTCTTAGGTTGTTAAAACAATTCAAAATACTAAAGCTTTTAGAATACCTCCTATAGAACGTATTTATTGCAAACTTGGAGAAATTTCCCTACCCCTAAGAAGACAAAAATTAAGTTGCGAAACTGTACCATTATCTGCCAGTAAATCTTCGTCTATCTTTGATCTTCAATAAACTCCTAAGACTTATTTCTTCGACATTAAACGATCTAACACTTCCATATAGTACAAAAACAACAGCTCTACAGCTTAAGTCCAAATTTGTACAACTTTGAAACGAAATTTGGCAAACCAAACTATCTAAACTTCCTGAAGTCAAACCAGTATTTCAACCATGGGAAAGACTCATCACAGGTCATCAGATGACCTGAATGTGTCGTATTTAAAGGTCTTTAAGTGTAAAAAACATTTTCTTCAAGGATTGTTGTTGTAGTGCCGAAATAATTTATAAAAACGCTAACAATTTAAAAGACATCTTTGAAATGAAAAAACTTGGGAAAAAATATTAATATGAAGGAGAACTTTAGTAGAGAAACAAACAGTATTTCTGGTGCAACACTGGGCTTTGTTGCTACTGTTAGTAGTTATGAGGTCAGGACAAACTTTCTGAACAGTAAAATAACTATAAAAAAATGTCAGTTTGCTACCAGAACAAAAACGAATAGACTTTAGCTATTTATATTTTTGTCAATCTCTAATTCTTCAAACATGCTAGCGTATAGTTAAATAAAAGCTACCAGTTCGATATTAAACAAACTACAAAAAGCCAACCAATTTTCTATAGTCTACAATGACATTTAAAACATTAATTGCAAAAAATCAATGGTCCAAAAGATAGTGTAGTATAATAATGAACTTTAACAGCCGGTGACAAAATGTTACATACATACATTTTTCTTTTACATACCAGGAATTTTTATAGAATATTTAGAATATTCGTAAATAACGTGAACAATTTGTAGCAAATCCTGCAAAAATTCTTAATCCAAAATACTATTTTTTTCTTCATAAAACATCATCACAGACTATCATTCTTCAAAATAAAACTACACTTGCAAACAAACTTTTCATTTTGGACCAATTGAAAGCAACATTTGAATATTTAAATGTAAGTACTGATACAGTAAAATATTCTATTCTATACAAAAGATAAATAAAGTATATATTACAAAGCGAAATCACATAAAAATCACCTCTGATTTGACTGTTTATGTTTAAACTTGAACAAATACGCAAAATCATCAGTGGGGATTGATCTGTAGTAGTTGGGTTTCTTGAACTGCTCCATATCCAGATAGGCATGTTTTCTTGAAAACCTCAAAACTACAGGTCTTTGGTAGCTGCTGTCGCTCCATCTAGGAGGCAGCATAAACAAACCATTATTTTTATCGCGGTTTCTTCTATTTAGAGGTTCCTGAGGAGTAACTGGTGCATGGGAATCCCGGAAGTTTAATAGATCGAAGCTGATCTCAGGCTCCTCTGATTGTCTAGCATCAGCGGCGTCGATAGCTCGAGGCATGTGATTGACTGAAGAGGGTATTTGTGAAGGGGAAACATCTTCGTCGTTTGGGAATCGGAAGCGCGAATGAAGAGGTTGGATCTTTGGTTCAGTTGGGAATCGCACTAATTTAGATTCTGATGTTATTGGTTCGAAAAAATCGTATTTTGGGGAAGAAGTTGTCAGTTTAGATTCAGTTGTTAAGTCTAAACTTGTAGTTGTGTCATCCATTATTGTAGTAGTATCTGGTTTGACAGTGGTTGGAATTTGTTCTGTTGCTGTAGTCGTATCGTAGACAGTTTCAGTATAAAATGTCGTTGTTTTGTCAGTTGTTGTTTCTATAGGTGGAGAAGTGGGTTCTACTAATTGTTTTAATAGCAACTCCTGTTCAGCTTCGTCGTTTAAACTATCTCTCTTCCCTACGTTGCTTTTATTAATTTGTGGTTTGGTAGGCGAGACTATAATTGCAACGTCCGATTCTTCGATACCTTCATCGCTTTCATCGTTTTGGTATCCCAATGGGATATTTACTTGGAAAGGCCCCGGAGTTGGAGCACTATCATCGTAATAATCATCATCGTCGTAGTCGGCTGGGCTGAATTTCTCTTTTAATTTTTCTATAAGAAAATCATAATGTGCCGCTTGATCTAATTTAATAATTTTGATGCATCTGCCCAAATGATCGGAGCTGTAACCTTCAGCACAAGCCGGTAACGATTCAGGACTAAAGGTTGGTGCGATAAAAACTGATTTTGGTGTGATTCTTCTGCGTAGCACTCCGTCGGAAGGTTGCTTGTTCTGATTTTGTTGTTCGTCTACTAGCAACCAAGCTTCCCACGTCAAATCCGGAGATCTTTCGTTCAATGGTTTCGCGGGATAACACGACGAAGACGAAAAATAAAGTATTAATATAACCACGAACTTGCACATATCCATCATTACGATGTACTTTTTTAACATCTTATATCACATTAAGGACACCAACATGGCATTAACACACTTGTTTTTAGTATCTCCACTGCGGCAGGCGTCAGCTTACTGATCCAATACATCTAGAGTTGGCTTCGTATATAGGATGAAATCTGCAAATAAAAAAATAAATTGGATTATTGAAATATTTGCTTTTGCTAATAGATGTAAATTTCCATGTGGTGTTTTTTGGCAAACTTCCACAGAAAATTACTCTTTAGTGATTTATTGCTGTTTTTTTAATACATTTAATAATACTAATATCAAATAAGTTGAAATTTGTTTCGGCGCGATTTGTTTATACAAGCGGTCGGTGTAACTTAATCAAATCATTAATTAAACAAGTGTTTGTATATTTTCTTCTTATACCTGTTTAACCAACGCGTCAATTAGTGTGAGTCACCCTATTGTTTAAGTTGAACAATTTTTAAACAATCTACTGGTAGCACCTGGGAATATCTGTGTTCGTAGAGGATTTGAAGTAAGCATAAAATGGCCTGTCCTGATAATATGTCGATAGAGAATGACTAATTATCTGGTATTTAGAAAAAATATAGAATTTCCATAAATTTTTTTGGGTTTTGATTTAAGTCTTCATCAAAGGTCAACAAAATTCGTAATTACTTAGATGTTCATGTTATAAGAAGTGACAAATTATTAAGTTCTCGAGTGTCCTGCGACTTTTGTTCGAAATTGTACGAGGTGGATTTGACGTAATTGTTTTTAAATAATAGTTCAATAAACGAAGGTGTCAACCCGGGCATCAGGTCTATTCGGCACCATTTTATTTTAATTTGCAGGTATTCATGGGTACATTCACCCCCGAAAATATTTTTGTCAAAAATATGATACTTTTCGACATAACCGGCTCCAAAACGCACCCCCATTTTTAGGATTTCCGGAGTTTTCGAAAATGATCGGGTCAATCGGGAATTAATAAATAATCAAGGACCATATCGGTTTTTAACGCACATCATTAGAAAGCTTAGCTTGTCCCCTTGTCGATGGCATTTTTCTTTCTTTTTTTTTTTTTTTCATATTTTTTGGTTTTCCAGAAAATTGAGAAAATTCTCACCCCTATGAAAAATCGACTTTTTTTTGAGGATTATTTTCTCTTCGTGCTAAAATGTTTTGGGGTTATGAATTGTACTAAATAAAAGATCACATTCTGCCCTTTTCATCAATAGATATATCAAGTATTTTATTAAGTGCACGAGAAAAAACCCTGCCTTCAAACTTTCTCCATTTTTTTTACCATAAATTTATTAATCAAGTGCAAAAAGTGAAAAAAAGTTGGTTATTATTGCCTTATCTTTTGTGTTCAGACAAAAACGAGAGGATATTCAAGTTTTGGGAGGATATTCAAATTTTCCGTTTTCACCACATTAATTTTTGAATTTTTGAAACGCCGTTTTTAAAAAAAATATTAGTGTAGCGAAAAAAATCATATAGGGACAACTTTTGTAGGTAATGAACTGCTCTTCATTTTTTGTCTAAACAAAAATGCTCTAAGGGTCATATTTCAGCAGATATTGTCGAAAAACGGATTTTCGGGACCTCTAGAGCCATTTTCCCAGCCTTCCGCAAATTCCACGTAGCTGAGATTTTCGGAGGTAAATGTACCTATGAATACATGCAAATTAAAAAAAAAATTTGACGGTCAGACTTGATGCCCAGGTTTTGGGTTTTTGTGACGTTAATTTACTGGACTATAACCGCTAATTTCAAATCACTTTAGAAATTTAAAATTTGAAACACATCTTTAGAAATAATGTAGAATTGTTTTCTTGAGGTCAAAAGTTTGATTCTTTGATTGGTTTTTAACGTTGTCAAAGTCGGGATTTGCTATATATTGTTGTAATATGTTTTGTTAATTATTTAAATTTCTCTCCATGCTTGTTAAATAGCTAGAAAATTGTTCAAAATTCTTAATATTTTGCAGAGAAATTGTTTCTGCAATTTCAATCTTATAGTGGCGGACAATAAACATGATGATTTCTTCCTCTAACATTGGAGAATCCAAAAATTTTGCTGTTATGAAAAGCTGTAAAGCATAATTATGACTTCTATTGTAGTCAAACTTTCCAAAATAAAGCTGATTGTGCATTTTCACCCCAGAAGTCTTTTAAGAATAATTCCTTAAATTTTTAAAGTTATCAATTTCTACTACTTCGGTTGTGTACCATAATAATGCATTACCTATGCATTTCCCTAAGTTCTTCAACATTATTAATAAATTTAATTTTATTTTGTAATATCTGTATCATTACTTTTGGATGCATTTTATTAATGTCTCCATCAAATTTGATAATATTGTCAATTACATTTGTCGTCATTATTATTGGATTTTTACCAATATTGCTTTCTATTTGTTTTCTGTATTCTTCCTTTTCTTGGAACATTTTCTTTTTTATTTCTGGTATTTTCCATTTTGTAAGATTTGTTTCTGATATTATTTCATCCTGTAATTTAAAACCTTCTTTAATATGATCTTCTAAATTTTTAATTTCTTTCCCATTCATTTCAATATCTTGTCTTGTTTTTAAATTCTCTTCTTCTGCAATTTTCCAATTGTCTTGTATTATTTCTTCCATACGCTCTATTAAATTAATCTCTTTACTATTGCTAATTACATTTCTTTCAATTCTTTTTATTTCTTTTTCTGTTTGTTCTCTCTTTGTTTCTTGTACTATGACTGTATGTTCTTCTATTTACTTCTTCGAATTTATTTTCTATCTTCCATTTTATTAGCCATATTTTCTTCCATATTTTTCATCATTTTTTTCAAATCTTCTTTATCTTGTTGTCTTTCTTCCACTAGTCTTCTTAATTCCATTAAGACCATGATTATTACTTTATGTTCTATTTCTTCTTGATCTCCTGTACTTGAATTTTCCATATTTCCTAATTCTTCCTGTTCATCTATTATTTTGTCTTCAAAATATTTGTTTGCAATTCCATGTCTCCTTGTCCTTCTTCCACTTCTTGTCTTTCTAATCCTGTTCTTTTGCCATTTCTCAGATCCATTTTTGTTTGCTTATAGAAATTTAATTTTATTTATTTATTAAACAATTTCATTTTATTTATTTATAATACAATTTTATCTTAATTTCCCCTTTATTTTAATATATATCTAATAATATATTTTTTAAACAATTTCTTTTCAACATAGAATTTATTTTTCGGCAATTTTGACTTTAAAAATCGATTTTTTGAGTTTAAATATTAAAAAAAAATTATATCGAAATTTTATCTAGAAGTTTAAAAACGAATATTTTCAACAGGCGCCATTAACTTATAAGACATTTTTGTAAAATATATACATGATAAAAATGTGCATCTAAGATCAGGTTGAAAAGCAAAGAATAAAACATGTAATATTTATTGATTTAACAATGGAAAAAATACAATAACGATAATTAAGCGATATCTTATGAACTTTTTTTAACGACATTGTGTACATCCTGCTTCTAAGATAGCTACAGACCTTGATTCCACGTTTTCTTATATCAATATTAATTTAAAAGTAATCAAGAATCAATAGCTACTCGGTCCATCTTCGAAATTGTATAATTTTTTATATTTGAGCTGAAAAATTATCGCGTATTATGAGAAAGGTCAATGTAACCAAAACATATAGGTTTCTATCAAAACGCACACACTATCTGTCCCTGTTATTTATATTACAAGTAATAACATAAACACAGTAACAAATGTTAATAAATTATAAACTAATAGGTAATGACTCATGTAAAGTTTTGTGTTAAAATTAATTTCACGTTCGTATAAATAAATATAATAGACGAATTGAAAAATTTAATCAAAAGACAGTTATTTCGGTATATGAGTAAATTTATTTCAAATTTCTGAGGATTATAATTTATAATAACAGAGATAAATGCAAAAGATATATAAACCAAGTTTTCCTGCTTCGCTTTGCCAGAATCGCTGATGGAGGATTTTTGTCCCCAGCAGTTTTGGGGCACGTTCAGGAATAAAGCCTCTACTAAAAAAACACTCTCGTTCAGATATACAAATTAAATAGTATATTGTGTCACAAGGGCAGAAAATGAGCTTTAGCAGCCCGAGTAAAATCATATCATGTTTTTTTTATAAAAAATAATGTGTTTGTGCTATGAAATGGAAATTTTGTAATACACAAAAACAGTGATAAACTAAAGGAATAAAAAAATACAAAAAGAAATGAGGGTGCAAGGAACGTGGATAAAGATATGAAAAATATTTGAACTTAGAATTAATTTTCAAATCCATCGAGGTTTGGGTAAAGAAGAATCTCTCTAGGCTATTTTCCTCGTCTTAATTTCCACCAATCACAAACGCGCAATTTTGAATTACAAATGGTTTCTAGATGAAAAAACTGTATGACAGCTCCTGTTAGCAGTTTTTTCGAGTTTACCCGCGGCAAAACTTGACAGCTGTTGTCATCAAAAATTACAATACCTTTGATAACAAGTAATTATGGTCTCCTAGGACACCAGAAAACGACGCTAAACAATTTTTCTGATTTTATTGTCAATAAATTTTGTAATATTCTTTTTAAACAGTGCTAGTCAGTTTATGTAGTGAAAATGAGTCGCTTTGGAAGTGATTCTATGACTAATATTGATCTGGCGATTGAGAAAAGTGTACCGTACAATACCGTTAAAACCCGTACGTCAACATGGAAACAGTTTACGGAATTCTGCAAGGCAAAGAAATACGAGATTTTGGAAACTACAAGTTTAGAGCAACTGAACCTAAGCCTGAAAGATTGGGGGTGGAATATGAAGAAAGAAAACGGCGAAAATTACAAAGAACTAGTTGTGAAGACAATGTGGGACACTGTTGCAAAAAAAATGCAAGAGATGTATTTTATGAAGTGGAAAATAATTTTTGATCAATTTAAAGATATTATCTTCAAGTCTAGTAGGGAAGCTCGTAAAGCGAAACGAAGGAATTTGCAGAAGTGCGCCAATAAAAGGAAATCAAGCTCTGCTTCATTAAAATTTGAAGAATACTACGCAATGGTTTTATTATGGGACGAAGACACTCCGACGGGACTCCAGCGAAAATTTTACCATATCGCTTCAGTAGAACTTGCCTGGAGAGGTGATAGAGGTGGAGAAGCAGTCAATTGCAGAGTTTATTATTTTAAAGAGGAAGTGGATAATTCTGGGATTAAAACAGGCAGATAACATAGTTACATATTTTTTAAAATAACTGATTTTCAAAAATCCTACTTTTTAGGAAGAGTAGAATATAATCCTCTCTTCAATAAAACGGCCTAGGGTGGAGAAAAAAATGGCCGATAGTAAATGGCTGGTCCCCAACACGAAGAACCCTACCTTTTGTCCAGTCCGTCTTTTTAAAATTCTAATGGTTAAACGTTCATCTAGAATAACAACTGATAGATTATTCGTAACAGTAAACCAATCATGGAACAAAGAACAATCAAATGGATGGTACAAAAACACTTCAGTGGGAAAAAACGAACTTTCGAAATGGACTAAAGAAGCAGCAGAAAGGCCAGGATTAAATACAAAAGAAATCAAAATAACAAACCACTCTATGCGGTCGACAGCAGTCAGTAACCTGGCTAAAGGATGGGTGGGTGAACAACAATTAATTAAAATTACTGGCCACAGTTCAGCCAACTCAATTAAGCCTGATCTGCAAATGGATAATGAGCATTATTCCAACATCATAAACATCCTTAGAAGTGACGCCTCACAACCTCCAGCTAAAAAACAGAAAACAGAAGATCCTGCAGCCACTCCTCGAGCTTCTCTCTACAGCTGGACCCATCAACAACATTAATGATTTACCTACACCCAACGAAATCAATGAGTTAACAAAGATTTCAAACAATACTCCTACTGTGTACCAAAATTGCAATTTATATTTTAATTGTACCATAAATAATTAAGTTTGTAGTATTTTGTGATTAAACAAATTACCTATTTTTCTGTTTTCAAATTAATACCTACATATTTATTATGTATGCATATATAATAGGTAGTATGTTTTGTAAGCTATGTATATGCAGAATAATCTGTTACTCATGAAATTGTCTTGTCAAATACCATTCGGGCATCTAATTTTTCGTTGTAAAAAATCGAAAAAACAATGAAAAGTAATATTTTTTTAACCAAATGTATTCGTGCAGGTGCATAAATTTGTTGCCACCAGCACTCATGCTTCTTGTTAACCTATTACTTAGCTTTCGGAAAAATTAGATGCCCTTGAGATTACGTACGACAATCGATACAAGAAAATTACTACGAATTTAGTTTTCGTTTGTTTACGGACTATAATTGATCTTCGTAAAAGCTTTTTTTTTCGAATTCTGATATATAGGGTGTTGTTTCGGGCTATTACAAATTTGTCCTTTTTTTTACAATATTAATATTGTGGTTTGTGAGTTCTAAAATTAAAGAAATGGTTCATAAAACTCCAAATTATAAAGATTCAAAGTCCCAAAATATTTGTAATTATCTAAAGAAATAAAGCTACGCCACTGGAACTGGCAATAGACCATACAACAATGTATTACACACGTATACATAATTGCGTGAAACGGAAATTGTTGTATTTCCAGAAAATAAATGTCCAAAACGAAATGACATTCATGTTTAAAACAATCCAATTTCCGGTGTTTCTAAAATACGATGAATAATAATTATTTTGTTTTTTTTTTCACAAAAATATTGGAATGTCCATATCGCGCTACCAATTCTAAAAATATATCAAAACAAAAATAACGCAGATCGAACAATAACAATTCCTAAATTTCCTTTCTACACAATCTAATTAATTATGTATCAGTACAGTAATGTATTTTGAAATCTTTTAGAAGCGAAAAAGAGTCTTAAAATAGATATTAAAAGCAGTAAAGGTCCTAACAGTGAACTCTGAGGTACACCTTGTCTAACCTGTAAAGCAGTTGTTACTGAAAATACTAGAAGTTGTATTTATTAAACAATTATTAAGGTCAAAGAAAACGTTTTTTTTTTAAGTTCTTTTTACATAATTTTTTTTTATTCGTTTTAAAATACTCTTCCCATAATTTTGTCCCATTTTTTACATCATAACAACATTCCCAAAATTTGTTTTCTTAATTTATTTTTATCTTAAAAAGAAATAATAAAATCAAATTTTAATTTCTATTTTTCCCACTAAAATCTTGTCTTTTCCTTTGATTTCTTTTCGTATACTAAATTCTCTTCCTCTGCTATTTCCAAATTCATACTCATACTCATATTATTTTCTGTCTTTTTGATTTTTCCTTCTGTATCCCTCATGATACTTTGAACATCTTTTTCACTTTTCTGCTGTTTCTGTTCAATTTTTTCCACATTTTTCTTCATTTCTTCTTGTTCACCTTGTACTACTTGAATCCTACGTTCCAATTTTTTTTCAGACATCTCTTGGGTCTTTTTAATAGTATTTATTTTTCCTTCTATTTCCAGTTTAAATTCTCTTATAGTTTCATTATGTTTCTCCATGTTCATATTCATATCCTTCAACTCTTCTTTAATTCCCTGTTCCATTTTTCTAAAGTTTCCTTCCATTCTGTTAAATAACATTGTCAGAGCAACCATCATCATAGGACTACTTCTTCCAAACATTGTGTCTCCTATTCCCCTAACATTAATTCCTGCTACCTCTGCAACATGATCTGCCCCTTGCTCTTCATTTAAGTCTAGTTGTATAATAGTTGTTTCTTGTTCTTCCAGTACATCCTGTCCATCTATACTCCTTTGGTCTCCTTCTTGTTGTCCACCTTGTTCCACATATTCTCCCTAAATTCCTTGTCCCATTTTTTACATCTTATTTACTTGAAATATTAGTTTGTACATAATTTTTTTTCAGCTAAGCTGACCTAACGTACCCTTATCTTACCTGATCTCACCATTCTCACCCTGTAAATTATTTATCTGTTACATTTTATTAATTTTTGATAACATGTTTCGTGCATTAGGTTATGCGATAAGTTTGGCAACAGCGTGTGCACTCGAGATACGGTTGGGAAGTAGACTATTCTCCTTCTTCGTGATATGTCAGAAGAAATTATAATGATCTATCAACTTTTAACTTACTGCTAAAAATTTTTGGCCCTAGTTTAGTATTTTAAATTTTTTTTGGTTAAAAAATGATTGGCCCTGGTGGCAACATTTAGAATTATAGACGCTTGAATATAATTTAGTCATTTGGTCAACTACGTCCATAGTAAACCAACCCCAATCTCCCAGACAGTATAAAATCTTTCATAAATTTAATTTCAGCAAAAATATCAACTGTTATTTTTAGCGAAAAAAAAAATCAAGTAAATCAAATCAAATATACCTTTTCTTGTTGAAGCACGAAACATTTATATTAACATTTCATTCACGATCTCATAGACTGAATGAAAACAAACTACAACAAATATACTGGAATTAAAAAATAAACATTGCACTGTTTATTTGATTTTTATAATTTTGGCAAATCACCAACAGGATCTTCCTAGATAATCAAATAGGCGCGTAATTAAAATATGCGTGTATAAGAAAGATTTTTCTTACAGAAAAATGCGGAAAAGATATTTTCGGTTTGTTATTTTTGAATAGGAATTCTATGTTCAAATTTAAAATCGATGTTTTGAAATTTAAACAGCATTTGCTTGTTCCTTTCACACTTGACCACACGACGACGACACGTCACCGACACGATATGATACGTTTTAATTAAGGTAACAATATCAAACTTAAAATATTGAAATACTTGATGGATCTGATCTAATCAGTTTTATTTATTTATTGTTTTTACTAAATATTTTGTTTAAAAAATCGGGACGACACGAGACGGCAGTCGGCGACGACACTAGGCAATGCATGTGAAGAATGTAAATTCAACCCCACCGGCATTCTCGTTGACGTGTCGGTGTCGTGTCGTCAAGTGTGAAAACGCTACATCGCGTGAAGGTGATTTGATGGGACTTTCACTCCCTTTAAATTCAACACACACTACAAAACATACCGGGTGATGGATGCATTCAGGGTGGTAATAATAATATAATATTTTTATTTGAATACACGCAACTTAGGGGCATTTATTTCTTTGACTGATTTTAGGTTTTTCCCATTTTTCATTTGATTTAACAGCGGTGACAAATTTACATTTTTTTATCTACCAACAACGCTTTCTTAAAAAAACTCAAAAGCAGTAGAAACACTCAACACAAAAATAAAACAAACCATTATGTTCACGATTTGGAAATTCTAAGTGGAAAAATATTACTTAAGCTGTTTTTCATGCTTTCCTGAAATCAAAAGGCATTTATTTATGTTGTAAATGGGCTGAAAGAGGACAAACATCCAGCTGCAATGTCGGGTCGTCTGAAAGGATAAATATGTTTTTCGATATGATTCTAAATTTAAATATACCTATTATACATTGAAAAGAGTGTAGCTTACATTTTATTACAAAAAGGCTTTTAAAATTTTGTTATTCGGAATGTTAGAAATAGAAAAGAGAACGATTAAATTTTATTTCTTAGAACAATTTGTTTAAAATAGAAACTATAAAATATAATTTTTTATACAGTTGATACAAAATAAATAATTTTTATAATCAAGAAATATTTCTATACACGAAAAGTACTAGACTGGTCAAAGAAAACCATTGTAAATTCAAAGACCATACGTCATAAACATAATTTGATCCAGATTACTAATTAATTCAGGTCCGCAAATTGCCCTTTAATTTGTATTTGCAGACCAGCATTAATTAGTAATAGGGGTCCCCCGAGACTCTTCCATATTAAATTGGCAACCAAGAGGCGACGAAGAATTGGATCGGAATTGGTGGTAGTCGGAAGGGGCGATGTCTTGAGAATACGGCGGCGCAACCCAAATTGATTTACACCGTTTGAGGTGATTTTTTTTTAAATATTCGTCATAAAATTCCCTATCGATCCCTCTTTCTAGATCTTTGCTTCGGGTCGTCGTTTTCGCGGAATTTGACTCCAAAAATGGGTTTGCATGGAAAAAACTACATTTTTCGCACAAAAATGACCCTACGGAACACGAGATTGATATTTTGCCGGACTTTTTTATGGGGAAATGCTTGTCTTGGAAAACCCTACAAGACTGTCCACTTAGAATTCGGGGAGAAATTTTCAGTTGCCCTTAAAATGGCCACAATCATCCAAAAATTTTCACATATCAGAAAACTGGGAAAATATTGGAAAAAATTCTCATTTGACAAAAATGTTTTGTACACATTCGGGGAATCCGCAAAAATTTTTCCAGAACTTTTGGGCACATTTTTTGACATTTATTGCGATCTGTTGCGAGTTTAGATTTTTAATGAGGAAAATCTCTGTATGCGGCTTTTTTTTGAATGTCCAAAAATATGCCCAAAAATTCTGGAAAAATTTTTGCGGATTCCCCGAATGTGTACAAATAATTTTTGTCAGATGAGAATTTTTTCCAATACTTTCCCAGTTTTCAGTAGAACGATTTCTGATATGTGAAAATTTTTGGATGATTGTGGCCATTTTAAGGACAACGGAAAATTTCTCCCCGAATTCTAAGTGGACAGTCTTGTAGGGGTTTCCAAAATCTCAATCTCGTGTTCCGTAGGGTCATTTTTGTGCGAAAAATCTAGTTTTTTTGGAGTCACTGTGCGGCGGGTGGAGTAGGACGGCCAAATGAATCTGAAAGTTCTTGCTGCGTTTGACAAAAATCGGGATTCCATGTCTTCTTCGCCGACAATACCCATTTTGTAGCGTTGAAACCATTCTTTCACTAATAGACGAACTACAACCATTCAACGTGCCCCAGCCGCAGATTTTTCTGAATTGAAGACAAAAAGCAAAACTTAAATGACGCTTATTTGGCTTATATTCGCGCACAAAAATATATGACACCAATAAAAGTTCACAATTCTAATGATTGTTGTTGTTGACAGACGCGTAACCTTAGAAAGTTTATTGAACTAAATATAGTAATACAATGAGAATAAATAATACGATGATAATATCGTCACCCGGATGCAGAAACATCCTAACTCCATTTTTGGCCAAAATATGTTTTTGGTGATTGTCTTTAGAAGCAGAAGAATCCTCAGTTCAATTTCCTATTATGAAATTCATAATATCATCCTATTATGAAATTCATAATAGGAAATTGAACTTAGGATTCTTCTGCTTCTAAAGACAATCATAAAATACATGGGATAGTGCAATAATCCGATATTATCTGTGTTGTATCTTGATCAAAAATATATAATGAATAATAGTCAACAATTTAAGTTATCGAAAAGTAATTTATAATATTATAAGCAAAGCGAAGAGAAAAAAGGAAATTAATAACTAGAGTAAGTTAGAAATTGAATCAAGTATTTAAAATATCTAAAAGTGGCAACGGATCGTTTGCGGTCGTTTTTTTAATACCTATGTTTAATAAAATAATGAACCGAACGAGTGGTAAGTTTTAAATATTCTGGAAGAACGTTGTATAATTTAGGTAAGTGATAAAGAAAAGACTGTTGGCTAGTGTTACTTTGTGATGTTTTGACCAGCATTTACTGCTGGTGGCATCTATTGGGAAACGGCGATTTTCCATTTGTACTTCTGATAGAAATGTCAAGAGATCGATAAGCCATATAACAGGTTGGAAAACTGTATCAGTTTCTTGCCCCGTGACTAGAAGTTTCATACTTTTCAATTTTACAGTGTCTGTATTATGAAACATATTAAAAGTTGCAGGAACCAATAAAAATATACCGAAATACCACCCACAGAGCGAATCATTAGATGGTTTTAGTGATATCCGCATAAGTACATATGCGCCGCTTTTTAATCAATTTTATGACTACACTTGAGACGTTTTTAAATCTTTTCAGACTGAATGTCTGGGAATAACATCCATCAAATTTCATTACACTTAGTTCCTACTTATTTACAACGCTGCTTTTTTATTATTATGGTTAATTTAGGTGATTATATTTTTATTATGAATGCCCACACGAAAATATTTGAATAAAATATCTGCCGATGAAAAATGCTAATCGGTTGGTTATTATTATATATAGGGTGAGTCACGGTAGACGCGACGGTCCATTGGCTAAACGGTTAATATTTTGAAAATTTTGTTTAATCATGGATATGTGGATTGATAAAGGCTACATTTTAAAACTATTTTGAAATATACAGGTTGTCCCAAAAAAGTGTGGTGTATCAAAGTTATATTATTTCTTATGGAAGACCCTATACAGGGTGTCCCAAGATTTTTTTTACAGGCTATAACTCAGGAACTAACGAATAGATTTTTTTGAAAATTGGGTAATCTTTTTGGGACCTACAGTAATTTCATCTGAGGTATACAGAGTATCTGTGACGTCATCGCAATGAAAAAAATTAAATGGAAAGGGGGAATCAAACTTAGCTCAAATGAAAGAGTTTTTATTTCAAATTCAACGGTGTATCACAATGAGGGTACCAAAGTAATAATTTTACCAAATTTTCAATTTTTCAATTTTTTTTCAATTTTTCAACTGTTTTCTTCAGCTTACAAAAAAAAAATTAAAAGTAAAAATAGGCCAATCAGAAGTAAATTTGGACATGATAATTGCGGCATTTTAAATATCACTGGTTATTGTTGCAAATAAACATTAAATTGAAAATTTGGTAAAATTATTACTTTGGTACCCTCATTGTGATACACCGTTGAATTTGAAATAAAAAACCCTTTCATTTGAGCTAAGTTTGATTCCCCCTTTCCATTTAATTTTTTTCATTGCGATGACGTCTCTGCTTCTGTGATGACGTCACAGATACTCTGTATACCTCAGATGAAATTACTGTAGGTCCCAAAAAGATTTCCCAATTTTCAAAAAAATCTATTCGTTAGTTCCTAAGTTATAGCCTGTAAAAAAAATCTTGGGACACCCTGTATTTTGTTGCATTTATCGATTATACATTAAAAATAAGATAAACTTTCTTAAGTATTCCCTATACCTAATCCTTTTACTTTTTGAGATATTTTGATATTTATAGAAATAGAAGCACTTACAAGAAAACCAATAACTTCGAAACCCATGGAATCAGCCAAATCCAATTTTAACTGAAAAAAATTAGACTAATAATTGAAAGCAAGAATGAATTTAGAGTCCAAAATGAAGAGTTTTTCTAATGACATATTCAAGCGACAATATTGTTCTTATTTTAAATAGGACACCCTGTATTTTGATATCCTATTATGTAGGAAATTATATTACCTTTTAAAAATTATAAAGGTCTACTATTCCTAAATCTATTAATTTTGAAGTTATTTTTATTTTTGTTAATTTTTACATTATTTTTCCACCGTAATGCCCTGTATTTGATCAGCTTAGACTATTGCAGCATCATTTTTTGTCTAATATCTAATGATACATTTTCCGACAGTTCCCAGACACTTTTTCTTAAAAATTGCAAAAATTTCCTCCCATTTAAATGGCCATCAAAGAAGTATGGGCCAATAACTTGGTCGCCTATAATTCGACCGTATACATTAATGTTCCACCGGTTCTGATATATATTGTGTGGAACAAATACTGGTTTTGAGTATCATAATAATGAAAGTTATTACGGTTAACTAATCCATTATTATGAAAAGTGGATTCATCTGTAATTTTTTCGGATCATAGTCTAAGCTGATTAAATACAGGGTGTTATATTTAGGCATTACGGTGGAAAAATAATGTAAAATTTAACAAAAATAAAAATAACTCCAAAATTAAAAATAACTTTTGCTTCATAATAGGATTATAAAATACAGGGCGTCCCATTTAAAATAAGAACGATATTCTCGTTTGTATATGTCATTAGAGAATTGCCCCATTTTGGACGCCCTCTATAATTTTAAACAACTTTAAATACATTATTGCTTTCAATTATTAGTCTAGTTTTTTTCAGTTATCAAAATATCTCGAAAAGTAAAAAGCTTAGGTATAGGGAATACTTAAGAAAGTTTATCTTATTTTTAACGTATAATCTATAAATGCAACAAAATATAGGGTCTTACATAAGAAATAATATAACTTTGAGCCACACTTTTTTGGGACAACCTGTATAATTCAAAATAATTTTAAAATGTAGCCTTTATCAATCCACATATCCATGAATAAACAAAATTTTCAAAATATTAACCGTTTAGCTACAATGGGCCGTCGCGTCTACCGTGACTCACCCTGTTTATTTGAGACTGAATACTGGCCTTTTACTTGGGAATTTTATCTAATCCTATTAACTTATCGGTTGTAATAGTAAACAAGAGCATCAGGGTTGTACTGTACAAATTGACATACAAGTTTTTAAAAAAAACTAAATATTTACACACGAAAGTAGAATCTCAAATTTGAACTAAATAAATACTCAAAATGTTATTAGTGCAACCCTGTGGTTTTGGAAACTACCTAATAATTTATGCAACCATGATAAGAACTACTCGAGGTCGTCTCAAATATCTTCAAATCGTATAATAACTTCAAGATATTTAAATACATACAAGCTTTTGATATACAAGTAAAAAAATATGTTCTGAAGAACATCACCAAAAATATATTACTAGGTCAGCAGAAGTGGGTTGGCGCTAGGATTTTTTTTGCGTTAGAAAAAAAAAAGCAGATTTATTTAGAGTCAACATTTAAAATAACGATAACCTACATAACGTCACAGAAAGATAAATAATAGTGTTTATATACTCAAATCCAGTTTTACCGATAAGTTTGACAATAAGGCTGTTTGTTTACGTTTTGATGACCCCTAGGAGAAAACATTTTATTTTTTTCATTCATTATTTAATCTAAAGAAATGTTAAAACAGCGTCGGTCGTATCAGTTTTCTAGAACCCTTTCGATTTCGAAAGACCGACCAAGGTCTCTGATGGAGGCTCCGGTAAGGGGTATAAATATACATAATTTATTTATTTATTATTGAAACTAAATTGGATTGAAGATTTTCAGTCTTTATCGGAGTTGATTGACATAAAAATTTTAAGGACATCAGCGAATTTACAGTAGCAAAAATTAATGTTGAAGATAAATGGTCCTGGATGTGAATACTATGGGACTCCAGATGTAATATAACTAGAAATCTATATAAATATAGTAATTTATGTATCAAGTGAATTATAAGGGCCTAATTCCCGAAGGCCTGAGGTAATTAATGCTCATTAATTCCCGAGGTACATAGATTATTTTATTTCTGATCGATTTTAATAAAATAAGCAGCAATGACATTCACCAAACCTCGAATTTTCTTAAAAATTGGAGAAGATATGTATTTTTATGTCGGGAAGACATGGTAAAAATTTATGGTATTTATGGTATTTTTCGAAAAAAAATTGAATTGGCCGCCATTTTTGGAAACACAATACTAAAGAATTTTTATCTTAAAAAGAAGGATTTTGTGTGTACTTTTGTCTAAGAAAACCCAACATTTTATTTCTTTAGTTAAAGTGCCCAATTTAGGGAATAATAAAAAATAAAAATTCGATTCTCATTTTTTTCCAATTTTTATTGCGATATTTATGCTTAATTCTCTTAGAAAAACTGTATTTCAGTCCAAAAAATGTTTAAAAAAATAAAAAATATTTCAGGTTCTAAAGTAAGATTTTTTTGAGGGAACGAATCAATATAAATCAATATAAAAAATGAAAATCGATTTTTTTTTATTAAATAAAGAAATAAAATGTTGGATTTTCTTAGACAAAAGTACCTACATACAAATTCCTTCTTTTTAAGATAAAACATTTTTATCTACTATTGTTTTTCAAAAAATGGAGGCCAATTCAATTTTTTTTCGAAAATTGCCGATTTTGGCTGGACAAATACATTTATTTTTTTTTTTAGATTTTACCATTTCTTCCCGACATAAAAATACATATTTTCTCCAATTTTTAAGAAAATTTGAGGATTCTTTGGTTATTTATACCCAATTCAGTAAAAAAAAATAATGTGCGCGAATTCGTTTTTTGAGGTTAGGCTGCGTTTAAAAAAACCCTACTATACGGATCAATACTCTACTTCATCACGGTCATTTTAATTTTTTTTATTTTTCCACGACTCTTAGAGCCGGAGATATTTAAAAAATAGTGAAGCAATCCACTCGAAAAATACCAAAAAAAAAAAGCTTCTCTTTATGTATAAAATCGAAAAAATTAAAAAAAATTGACTTAGCTCTTACATCCATATAAAATTCTAATTTCACTCCACTATTAATGTATTTTCTCTCTCTCTTCACTGGATTAAAACCACTTAGTTTTTAAAAAAGTTTTTAATTGACGTTTCGGCTTTCCTATCGAAAGCCGTTATCAAAATGACATAACAAAATAAATAAATTTACTATTGAAACAGAACACTAAACTTGATAATCTTGCAAAAATACGACATCAACATAGTACACTTAGAATAGATTTTGAGATTGAAGATGTCAAAATCTGTTTCAATCATATTTTTGTGATGTTTCCGGGAACGAATTTTGAAAGGATAGCGCATTTGCATATTATAAGAGAATTTATACTTCGTCATAAATGAAGTTTTCTTATTAATATTATCATAAGAAAAAACCAGATAAAAACTTATGATACTATCACGATATAGAGGGTATCCTTTTTGCAATTAACTCTTTTTGTAAAATAGGTAAAATTATTCGGTTCTTTTAATAATCTAGTTGAAGACTTCCATTGTATTTTATGACCAAAATCCCATGCATGTTCACATATTTTGGTTTTTTCGAATTGTTTATTTTTAATGTACGATTGGTGTTCAGTAAGTCTAATATGAAAAGGTCTAGATGTTTCTCCTATATAAAATTTATTACATTCGCATGGAATTTTGTAAATACAATTTTTTGTGTTTCTCAAACTAATAATACATTAAAATCTTTAATAGTAAATACAAAACCTTTTAATGAAATTCAAAACACAAAAAATTGTATTTACAAAATTCCATGCGAATGTAATAAATTTTATATAGGAGAAACATCTAGACCTTTTCATATTAGACTTAATGCGCTATCCTTTCAAAATTCGTTCCCAGAAACATCACAAAAATATGATTGAAACAGATTTTGACATCTTCAATCTCAAAATCTATTCTGAGTGTACTATGTTGATGTCGTATTTTTGAAAGATTATCAAGTGTTCCGTTTCTATAGTAAATTTATTTATCTTGTTATGTCATTTTAATAAGGTCAATTAAAAACTTTTTTAACAACTAAGTGGTTTTAATCCAGTGAAGAGAGAGAGAGAGAGAGAAATTAAAATACAAACCACTATGAGCTTCCGAAATGTATTAATTTATTAATCAACAAAATGGTATTAATTTGAAGATCTTTCTCTAGGACTCCGACAGTGTCTTATTGGCAAATCCATGCTAATTTTTGTAATGCACAAGAGAAAATTTGAAAAGTTTTCGGATGGCTGAACGTTTGCTGATTGAACTATATTTTTTTGTCATTCTATTTCATGCCTTTGAAAATGGAGGGGACGTAACTAGTAAGTCTTCCAATGACAAGGAAAATTTCCAAGCTTCAAAGATAAATTGAAAATTGTGCATAATTGCTTTAATATTTTTTGACAACGTAAGAGAAAACCCGTTGCAACAAAGGCGAAATTTTAAATTATTTTAAACAAGTGTATCTAAAAATATCGCGCGGTAAATAAAATAATCTCTATAGGTAAGTTCTGTACTAGACTGAGTTGTTAAACTAATTTTTTTTTTGGAAAAATATAAATGTAACATTGTGCAAATAACCGAAAACACTAGATAATTTTAGGTAAAAGACCCTGTATATTAAAACAAAACACGTGCCTGGATGCTAATTAACAAAAAACTTATTTATTTATCAGTAACCGTCCGGTTATTATTTACCAGACACTTCCTTTCCGACTCAAATTATATTTCAGGGAATATTTATCAAAATTTTAAAATGCCTCAAAAAAACTTGCAAAATAATATTTAAAAAGTAGAACTAATATTATTTTAATAGTAATTTTGTAAATATTAAAAAAAAAATATGTATCAAAATGTTTGTCTAAGTATGTACAGGGTGGGCCACGACTATTCCCTCGGTCTCATGTGCCCAAATGGTACAAGATATCAGCTTAATTTTTTGGTGAGATATGTAAATTGATAAGATCTATTTGTTTAAATTATTTGCAATTATACAGGGTCATCCAGAAAATTGTAATTTATCATAATTGTTTTTTTAAATGCAACACTCTATATTTTATGGCATTTTTAGATTATACGTTAAAAACTAAGTCAACTTTATTCAACGTTCCCTATATCTATCTCTTACCAATTTTGAGAAAATCGTGATTTTAAGAAAAATATTCTATTTAAACAAGAACTAAAAACACGGAAACCTCTTACTTTCAGTAACACAAATTTATATCGATTGATTCTGACTTTTACGGCTTTCATTTGCACTGTGTAGGATTTCGATATTTTGCACAGGGTGTTTAGGAAAAGGATTCTAATTTTATATTTTTCAAACCGCAAAAACTCACTTAACTTAAATGGACCACCCTGTATTTTTTTATTCTATGTGAAATAACTTTTCAATTTATATCAAAAACTATGAGTAATGCATATGTATAAAATTAACGATTAAAAAGTTATTAGGATTTTTCTATTTTTTTTGTTTACATTTTAGTAGGCAATGATTTTTTTATTGTAGTTGATAAATAGGTATGGGATCAAAACTTAATTAGAAATGAAACTAAAACCAAGACGTAAACATTTATGAAATAAAAAATACTATAATAAATGTTCAATATGATGACCATTTTCTTCTATGCATAACCGCACTCGTTTTTCAAAAGATCTTCTAACGTTTCTCAGGATATCTGGTGTTATAGTAGCAAACGCATTCTTTATTCTAATCTTCATGTCATCAGCAGTAGTAGGTGGAGTGTTGTAAACTAAATTTTTAATGTAACACCAAAGAAAGAAATCCATGCTGGTTAAATCAGGAGATCTAGGTGGAAATTCATGTGGACCTGCCCTTCCAATCCATTTATTGGGGAATTGTCTACTTAAATAATTTCTTACATTCCGACTAAAATGAGGAGGGGCACCATCTAGCTGTAACCACATTTTTTTTCTAATATCTAAAGAAACTTCATCTAGAAGACTCGAAAATTCTTGTTTTAAAAACCGTAAAAATTTTACGCCGTTCAAGATTCCATCAAAAAAATATGGACCAATCACATGGTCTCCAACAATTCCCCCAAATACATTGTGGCTCCACCGATTTTGGCGGTCAACAGTGCGATACAGGTGACGGTTTTCCGTATCATACTACTGAAAGTTATGTCGGTTTACCAAGCCGTTGTTGTGGAAAGTGGACTCATCGGTAAATAAAACATATTTAAAGAATTGATCATCTTCCCCAACTTTTTCAAGACTCCATAAACAAAAATCTAACCTCCGTTGAAAGTCTCGTCCATATAAATTCTGGTGAAGTTGTATATGATAAGGATGGTACTTATGTTTTTTCAAAATTCTGCGAACACTTGTTCGACTAATTCCAGTTTGTCTAGAAATTTCTCTTGAACTGACATTTGCATTTTCAACCACTGAGCCTAAAACTAAGAACTCATTTTCCTCATTATTTACAATATACTTTGCTATGGTAGGTTTTTTGTAGGATACACTACCAGTTTGACAAAAAGTTTGTAGCAGTTCTTCAAACGCCCTTTTGTCTGGATGTGGTTGATCGGGTACTTTTCTGCGTACACCCTTGACGCTAACAAACAATTTCTAAAACATTCACCTAGGATAAACGTCATATCCACTCTTTCTTCTTGAGAATAGTGTTTCATTTTGTTAATCTTTAATAATGTCTATTGCAAATACTACTATTGGAAACTATACCACTACTGAAAATAAATTAATAATTTAAATAGTAGGTATTTGACAGATCATTATGGACATCCGCTAACTAGATGAGTTTAAAGCCATGGCCTACTACAAAAGGAAACATTACGTTCACAGAAATTTTAGAGAAAAATCCTAATAACTTTTTAATCGTTAATTTTATACATATGCGTTACTCATAGTTTTTGATAGAAAATGAAAAGTTATTTTACATAGGATAAAAAAATACAGGGTGGTCCATTTAAGTTAAGTGAGTTTTTGCTGTTTGAAAAATATAAAATTAGAATCCTTTTCATAAACACCCTGTGCAAAATATCGAAATCCTACACAGTGCAAATGAAAGCCCTAAAAGTCAGAATCAATCGATATAAATTTGTGTTACTGAAAGTAAGAGGTTTGCGTATTTTTAGTTCTTGTTTAAATAGAATATTTTTCTTAAAATCACGATTTTCTCAAAATTGGTAAGAGATAGATTTAGGGAACGTTGAATAAAGTTGACTTAGTTTTTAACGTATAATCTAAAAATGTCATAAAATACAGGGTGTTGTATTTAAAAAAACATAACTATGATAAATTACAATTTTCTGGATCACACTGTATAATTGCAAATAATTTAAACAAATAGATCTTATCAATTTACATATGTCACCAAAGAATTAAGCTGATATCTTGTACCGTTTGGGCACAAGAGACCGAGGGAATAGTCGTGGCCCACCCTGTATATATTTACTAATGTCCTAACTCAAGTAAAAAAAACTAAAATTTACGGGAAAAATCTTGGAAAGTTGAAGTTTTTTTAGTGTATTTTGAGAAAAAAATCTAAGAAGTAACAGAAAATCAAGTTGAAACCCAAGATGAATATCAAAATCGTGTTTTTTGGCTCAAAATACATGAGTACATAAATATTTACTAATTTACTATGTAACTTAGTATGCAAACTCTTTGTTGGGAATATGAAAGAAGTTTTGTGTATGTAACAAAGAGTAACATAAAAATGTTGTTAAATGAACTTTTTTCATTATATGTACAACTTATTTTTCCAAGTGTATGTGTAGTAATTTTTTAGATAAAACTTAAGCTTATCCCCAAGATTAAATTGACATTCTGTACCCTCTTTTTCCATACTCGAGACGACTATGACCAATAATTCTAAATTATTTGTAACAAAACTTCCACAACTTCATTTTTGACCGTAGTCAGATGCACATCGGTGATTTATGATGTCACCACATAGCTTCCAAATTATCATTAGGAAAATGTTTACGATTACATTTAATTGAAGTAGATCTAAGAAGAAAACTACAACCATTTATGTAATCAACCATGACTAACAAGGTCTATTAAAATGAACTATCTCCATAGATAACGTTAATGGTATTTGGGATAACCAGAAAGTTGTTATCGTTATGAAATTAGAAAAAAGAGAAGTTTTTATTTTATAATTTGTATGTTATTCATGGTTTTTGCAAACTTTTGAAAAACACGGAATGTTATAAGGTGATCAAAAACTGACGAAAGCATCTGCTTTAGAATATTGTGATAAGTGGCCAAATTCCAATCTATTCATACGACCGTTTGGCCCTAGTGCAAAAAAGTCCTTTGATACTCTATAATTAGGAGTTCGATCTGAAGAAAACATTTTTTCCTTGTAATTTGAGTACACTTATAAACGTGGTAACTGTAGGTACTTAGGTGCCATTAAATATTATTCAAAACATTATTGTTTGATATTAAAAAGAAACATTTTTTACTGTGGTTTTGATTAATCCAAATCTTGTTACTAACGAAAGCATATTCATAGTTAGCTATGGATGGCGTCTGACAGTGGCAGCTTACTCAGCATGATTGCATCTTCATGCTTCGTGCAACAAATATACACTTTTTGCACTACTTATACAAATAACTATTTGTGATCACATTTGGTAGTTTTTGATTACAAGAAATGAAACAGTGGCCAGTGAATGTTATTTTGAAATACACATACACATTAAAAATTCGCCATTTTTAAATAGCTCGTTTTATAAACGACTTAAAAATCCTACTGCGATGTAAGAAAAAATTATCGTTGCATTTATGCGTTCCACTTATCTATCAATTAATGATAATGAAGAACTAATTTTTTGTAACGCTGTACATCATCAATTAAATTTGACAGGTCTCAAATTGCGTTGCACCATAGGCGTACCGAGAATTTTATGTTTAATATTGTGGTGTCAAATTGAAGAGATTGTTGGACGACTATAGGAAGATGCTTTTATGTAATTTCAGGATTAAGGCAGTCGGAAAGTGTAAAATATTTTGTTGGATGGTCCAAAAATCACCAAAAAAATGACGTCTCATAACAGTCCACTAGTACTAATGTCTATTATAAAAATAATGTGATTATATCTCTAGCCTGACCTTTATAGTGATAGCCTTTGTTGAGTAAAATAGTTAAACGTAAATATTTAGAATATATTCGTATTTTCGGCAAATTATTTAATATCATAAACTCTTTTTATGTTACATTACTTTAAACAAAAATATAATTTTTCTATATTTATTATTTTTTTGTTACACTCGACACATTTTTCACTATCTATATAAGCATCCTCGGGAGAAAATAAAAAATATTCGTTTGAATATTAATTTGTTACATTTGAGTAGAAAAAAATATTTTCATTATGGGTGACTTTAAATATTCGAAAACATTTTTAGAATATACACATTATATGTATATGCTTCTGTTACCTTAATAACATTTTTCCTATCTCTTACTGTAAAGGACTAATTGGGATTTTATCGCACTAACGCAGCACCGTCTGTATTTATTTATTTTTATTTATTTATTTATATGAAAATACAAACAGGACGAGCCCAGTACAGTATTCACTGTTTACTAAACTAATACAAAATGGATAAATACTTATTAAATGTTGATTAACAATAAAAATAAGATTATATTATATAAAAAGAAACTAGTCAAGATGAGATAGATATAATTTTTTAATAGTGCTTGTAAAAGTTATCAAAGAGGAAGAGAAGATATCCACATCGGTGAGTGACGAGATTGTATTGTATGATTTACTGCATCTTTGCAGAGGCGAATTTAGGTAGTAGTTAGTAGAGCTTTGACTAATTTTGAAAAGATTTTTCCCTCGCGTGTTATAGGATGGAGTAATGAAATTAATTTTAGTTCAAATTTCGCTAGATTCAATTTGCCCGTTAACGATTTTGTAGATAAATTTGACATCTGAAAGTTGACGTCTGTCGACTAGTGATATGAGCTTCAGTTCTCGTTTGCAAATATCGAAGTCTGCATAAGTATGAAATTTTTTTGAAACATATTTTATAAATTTATCTTGGACTTTTTGTAATCGGTCGATATAACAGTTATAATAGGGATTCCAAATAGAAGAACCGAAGCTTAAAACACCATTGACATATGGCATGTATAGATTTCTAACAGACTTTGACGTCGTGACAAACGTGCATTAGGAATCCTAGTGCTTTATTAGCTTTTTTTGAAACATATTCTATATGTTGGTCAAAAAAGAGTTTGGAATCGATATAAATACCGAGATCGTTGACCACCGAAACTTTTATTAAAAGTTCATTATTAAGGAAATATTCGTTTTCGATAGTGTCTTTATTCCTTGAGAATGTTATACATTGACATTTTTTTGTGTTCAGATAAAGATGGTTTTGCTGGCAATACAGAGTCAGACGATTTAAATATTCTTGGATCAGGAGTTTATCGGAAGAATTAGATATGTTTCGAAAAAATTTCATGTCGCCAGCAAACTCCAAGAATTTTGTATTAATGAAACAAGAGGAGATATCGTTAATGTATATGTTGACCAGAAAGGGGCCCAGATGTGACCCTTGAGGAACCCCTGACGTTATTCTAGAAATAGGAGAACGAAACTTTCCGATGGATATAGATTGGGATCTGTTGCTGATGTAGTAACCTAAGCAGATTTCCATGTATACCGACTTCGGTATACATATTTTTTAACTTACGTTTCGATTTTATGTTTTCTAAAACACCATGTGTATTATTCATGAAATAATTTAAAATAACATATATTTTGATGCTAAATATTTTGGACATTTGTTTGCCCAACTGATGAAGCCAAGTTGGAGGGTAGAGGGGATACACTTTGCTCATTACACCTAATAATTATTGCCTCTTCATTGAACTTCTGTATATATTTACTACCACTCACTGTAAGCAAGACTAATTTTGTACAAATTAATGGAACATAATAATAACAATTAGGTATTAAATGTTTCACACGTGATAAAGATACAGTTTTGCTCTCATACATTATAAACATGCTCTCAAAAGTATTTCGTTATACACAATTTATAATTTTTATCATATTTTGACTTCGGAGATAATTGGTCGAGGTGTTTCGATAGCAACAAATATTGCAGACCTAATGATAATTTAAACAATCACTTTTTATCAGTAAAAAGCTTTAGTAATTTATAAGAATTCAATAGAAAAAAATAAGAAGAGATAAAGACAGTAGCTAGCAGTAAGAAAATGTCGTAAGCTTGGAAGAAGGAATAGAGACAGACCAAGAAGAACGTTCATTAGAGTGGATGACCGACTTACTAGGCATGTATTTTATATGTATTACATTCTATCACTAGAGATATAATCTGTATTCCGTGATTGTTTACAAAAATAAGGTTTGCCGTGAATGTCAAGTTAACTGTCAGTATTAGTTGACGTGGTCTTAATATTGGTTTGTAAAAACTTTTAATTTATTAAAAAGGAGAAGAAAATCAAACGATTCAGATGTAGAATTTGAAAATACTCCTCCAGAAATAAAAAAATATGCCAATAATATAACTCAAAATTTGCTACCGCAAAAATCCAAGCTTGAATATAGAAAATACTACCTACTCATTGTTGAGAGATTGAGGTTTCATTTTACTATATTTAATTTCTACTTTCTGTGGCCGTGGAGAAAGTACAGTCTGTTACTCTGTTAGAATGAAAATCCGACACTCGTGTCGAATTCTCATTCCAACCTAGTTACAGAATATACTATTCTATTATAGTATCCTCAAAAAATCGGTATGTTTTTACAATTCCTTCAAAAGTTTCCAGTCTGTATTTATTTTTCAATGATGAGAAGAAAGTCAATTAGATTATTTTACTTTACACTGAAAAATTAAAAAATACATTATTTTTTTTAAATAACCACTCGAAAGATTTTTTGCAAAATTTTTAACTTATGTCACCGCATTCTGTACGCCTTTTATTTTTCACATCAGCAATATGGGTTATATAGAATAAAAAATGATTTAGTGTTCAAATAGCGTCGTATAATTTCTCGGAATAAAACCATATCGATTGCATTAAACAATAGTAAATCAAAAATATTGTTATAATAATGATAACTTTTTCAACGGCAAATAAACCTTCGTCTAATTTATAAGTTTTTAAATACTTTAATTGTAGTTATTTACGGAACGAGAAAATGATTGTAAATTAGTAAAGTGGGCTGTTAAAATAATTTTCCTATTTGCGCAATTTCGGCGAGATAAAAAATAAACTAAGCCAGAGCTGGTTTAGAAATAATATAATTTTTATATTCTCGTAATTAAAAAATCAAGAAACTTCGTCTAAATTGTTTGATTTTAGTAGTTTTCCTTGTTTAATGCTTTTTATACAAATATATTTGATAGGAATACTAAAATCTTGCAAGTGAATTCAAAAATTAAATAAAACTTTTTCTGTGGTAATATTTTTTCACTTTTACTCAATTTAATAGTGGGAAACTATATAAAGTTGTATCAGATATTATAAAATTTCAAAAATGTCTACTTGACTTTAATAGAAGGAAAGGTTTGTCATTTCCTTTTTCTTTCTTAATTTCTTCTTACTAAACTATATCCAACTTAACGGCAAGCGATGTAAACACACTGAAAACAGCTGCACAGTGCGTGTTTGCAGTCAAAAGCTGAATTTGCAACATATGTGTATTAAGGATTCACTTTTAAATAGGATTTTCTTTCACATGAACTAGTTTTTTTTTTCATCTGGGCCCGTCTGATTCAAGATCTCCGATATAGCTGAAGCTTATTGGCTTATTGCGTTTGTTGCCCATTTATTACTCCACCCAGTCCAGTCCTTTTGTACCCTGTACTAGTTTATACAGTTCTTTTACTGGATGTCTGTTAAAACTTTTTGGGTGTAATGTTGGATCCAATACCTCGGCATCGCATAGTACATGTTTCCTTGTCTCTTGTTCCTTATTGCATAGCCTGCACCTAAGGTTGCCATTGTAGAGTCCAATTTTGTTTAAGAACTCCTTTACTGGTGCATGGCCAGTCATGTCTGCTCAGTAAGAGTAGTTCAGCTGTTCTTTTAGAACATGATCTTCCTATGAAGGATTTTTCGTGCTTTTGTCCTGACACATTTTGCCAGTGTTGAAACTGTCTTTCCCTGATCCAGGTTTTTATAGCCCCTCGGACTGCACACTTCGGCACTCCAGGGGTCTCTTCTGTATCGGATATTTCTCCTGCTCCCCTTTTTGCAAGTTGGTCGGCTTTTTCATTTCCATGGATACCCTGATGTCCAGGCACCCAGGCCAGCACTACTCTGTTCTGGTCTCTTAGGACTTTTAGTTCTTCGATGCATTCCCATACCAGTTTAGACGTCACTTTCTGGCTTGAAATTGCCAGTGCCGCCTGACTGTCTGACATGATTAGGATCTGTTGGTTCTTGAGACCTCTCCTATTACTTTTTCTGACGAATTGCAGAATTGCGTATATCTCCGCTTGAAATACCGTAGCATTTCTATCTAAGGCATAGCTGTGGCTAACTCTTAGATTTTTGGAGTATATCTCTGCTTACATCCTCCTCCTTGGTTTTGGATCCGTCTGTATACCAGACCTTACCTTGAAGGTTGTAGTATTTTTTTGTCAGTCCATTCAGTCCTGTCTATAATTGACACTCTGAACGGGCTGTTGAAGTTGTATTGTTTTGTCCTATGGTCAGTCTCCATATTGAATATGTCGTTTGACACAATTCTGACAATACTCATATGCCCTGTTCCCTCCATTCGGGGGTTCAGTTTTTCAGCCTTTAAGCACCCATTCTTGCCTCCCATTGCACCACTAGGTGCAGAGGAGGCAGACCTAGCAGTGTTTCCATGGCCGCTGTGCGCGTGGTTTTCATCGCCCCTGTTATGCCAAGACATGCAAGTCTTTGCACCTTGCTTAGTCTTGATTTGACAGCTCCTTGTAGTGTCTTGGGCCACCATACTGTTGCTCCATATGTTATTGAGGGTTTGACCACCATGTTGTATAACCAATACAACATGTCTGGTCTTAACCCCCATTTCTTTCCATAAAGTCGTCTGGCCGCCATAAGGGAGGTCATCGCTTTATTCGCTACTTTTTCTATTTGCTGGTTCCAGGTGAGTTTCGAGTCAAGAATCACCCCGAGATACTTCACCTCCCCCTTTAGCTGTATTTCGTTCCCCTGCAGTCTTAAAGGACCTAATCCCTTTAATTTTCGTCTGCGTGTGAACTGCACCACCGTAGACTTTTGAGGGCTTATGCCTAACCCCTCCCTACATTCGTCCACTAGGTTAAGAGCCTGCGTCTTACGATCTCTTACCGTTGTGTTAAATTTACCCTGCACAATGATGCCCATATCATCTGCATATCCCATAGTTGTGTGCCCATTTTCTGTAAGAGTTCCTATATGAACTAGTTAGTTAGATAGTTAAAACTCTTAATTCGACCCTGTGTACTAGAAGTGTCACGATCTCAGCACGTGCACGTTTGTTTACATTGCTTGTCTCTAAGTTGGACAAACTATAGAATATTTACTAGCTCATTCAAAGGAGTGTAGCAATTGTTTAATGCTTTATAACAAAAAACCAAAATTAGTATTAGAATAATCCTGGTAGAAATAACAAATATGTTTATCGTGATATTAAGCGATGAAATTATGTGAAATATTTAACTTATTTACTCTTGCAACGACATAGGGATTTTTTTCGTATTTATTAATATCCTGCGACCACCATAACCATAAATAATTTTTATCTAATAAAATTTTGAATATATTACAATATTTACAATGTTTGTGTCTTACTTTAAAAATCCCAGAAATCGTAATGGTAAATAAAAATAATTTAAATACGAAAAGTATAAAAACAGAAAACAAATTCATATGAAACTTTTACATGGTCAAAACTTATCAATTTTGATTTAATTATACAAATAAAATTTTTGTCATTTCCAGTAGTTTTTAATTTTGGAATTTGAAATATAATGGTATTTTTTTTTATACTGACGTATTTTCAGTCAAGAAATACGTTATTAATTTTATAATTTCATGTCATGTTTCGTCATTTTTATCAAAAAAAAATTCTACTTCGATTACCACTTTTTGCCAAATTTCAACTTTCTAAGATTTTTATTATCGATTTTAGATTTTAATTTTGGAATTCTAGTATTTTTTTAATGTGACAAATATGCACTACATTGTAAAATAACAGAACGCACTTTAACGGATTTTAAAGGATGCCTCGTTCGATATTTTATTTATATGGTATTGAGATGTTTAAAATAACAAACATGTTAATTTATTGCCGATTTACAGCAATTAAAAATATTATTAATATCAAATAAACAATAAAGTCAATTAAAAAGAAAATAATTATGTATATATTGGATGTCTGGCTTCGGTTTTTCCTATTTATCACACACAATATGGAAAATAAGTTTTATTTATTTTTAAGATTATATACAGGGTGACCCAGTGTTAAACCGATCTTGAACGTTCGACGGTTTAACTGAGGGTAACTCTGTATCCAGGGAATTCCTATTAAATCTTGTATAACTAAGTGTTATGTTGAAAAAAGAATCCTAAAACATGTTAATTTTTGTTTGTGATGACTCTAAAATCTTTTAAATAATCATATTGTCTGTCTATTTTTTAACTTTTTAATGTTTTCGGTACTTTTAAATATATATAAATAATATAAACCCTATTTACCCGAAGGTGTAAGAGTAGCAAATTTATTCTTCGTCTGTTTTTTTTGGCATACTTTTGACACTTTCCCAAGTTTCTCCTCTTTCCGTTAATATTTCGCTACTAGTTCTGGGTCAGATCAGCGGTTGTCGACCTTTTTCTTTCTTTTGTCTCTACATCTCTACATTTAGCCATTTTCCCACCCTGTGTTCTTACTAGATGACCAAATTTCCTCAACTGTGGCTGTTTATTTTGAGATCATTTTGTACCTTAAATATATCATCTCGATAGAATTCTACTTTAAATAATCTTCTATATCTATTTGGATTTGGATATTAAAACCACTTATTTATATCCAGATAGAAAAGTATTTGAAGTACCAAGCCACTATGAACTACAGAAAAGAATTCTACTTATTATTTCCTTTGTCCTCACCCATATTTACGTCCCAAATGTTATTTTTGGACTATAGATGATAATGAATTGTTTATTTGGTTTAGAAATATTCTAATTAAAGTACGATAAAGTCTTCTTGCTTTTACCTCGGTTTCCGTTTGTCAATTTTAGCTTCCAGATATTTACATTTCTCCATCAGCGCTCCAGCTGCTCCTCTTCAATTTCTATTTTATTTTTCTTTAGTCGTACCTTGTCTTCATCTTTTTATTCGGCCACGCTTCCTGCTTCCTTTTTCATCCATCATCACATACATCATGTGAAAATTGGTTTTATTGCGCTTAAACAGCTTTAAACGGCGCTCTGAGTTTGAATTGCAAAAAATTGGAGCTACACGATTGTTTTGAACCACACTGTCGTCATCTAACAATAAAGATGAAATTACCTTCAGTTTACGCGCATCTTAATGATTTACGCACATCATTTCATTTATGTGGTATTGAATTCAACGTAATAAACAAATTAATTTAGCATTAATCGTAAATCGTACTGGTTCATTTTAGTTAACTGTGGTTCAAGAAGAATTATCGATTCAATGTCGGAAACAGATTCCACATTTTTCTAAAATGTATTTTAGTTTAAAATCATTTAAGGAGATTTGGTTTATAAATAGTGGAAAACTTGTAAGGCTGCAGTCAAATTTTCTAAAAATTAAAAAAAAATTTGAGCAGTTAAGAAAAATTGACTTCTTTCATTTTCGGTTGTGAAATTTTCGGCGATTTCGCTTAAAATGCATTTTTTGTTGCACTTATTTTTGTCACTATTTATTTAATATCTAGAGTTCAAAAAGTTATTGCGCGGGATTGATAACAGAATATGTATAAAAATTGGTTCAATTTCTCTTCTCATGGAATAAAACCACTTATTTTAAAAAAGTTTTTTAATTTTTGACGTTTCGACTTCCTTAATCGGAAGTCGTTTTCAAAATGAAACAAAATATATAATAAAAAATTTACTATAGAAACAGAACACTTGATAATCTTACAAAAATATGATAGCAACATAGGACACGGATAAAGATTTTGAAATTGAAGATATCAAAATCTGTTTCATATTTTTGTGACGTTTTTGGGAACGAATTTTGAAAGAAGAATAGCGCATTTGCATATTATAAGAGAATTTATACTTCCTCATAAATGAAGCTTTCTTAATAATATTATCATAAAAAAAACCAGATAAAAACTTATGATACTATCCCGATATAGAGGGTATCCTTTTTGCAATTAACTCTTTTTGTAAAATAGGCATCCAAATTTTTGAAATATCGACATTCGTTATTATTTAAGCATATCAATGCTGCTTCTTTAACTTTGCGGTTATAATTATTAGGTTCTTTTAATCTAGTTGAAGAATTCCATTGTATTTTATGACCAAAATCCCATGCATGTTCACATATTTTTGATTTTTCGAATTGTTTATTTTTAATGTATGATTGGTGTTCATTAAGTCTAATAGGAAAAGGTCTAGATGTTTCTCCTATATAAAATTTATTACATTCGCATGGAATTTTGTAAACACAATTTTTTGTATTTTCAATTTCATTAAAAGGTTTTTGTATTTACTATTAAAGATTTCAATGTATTATTAGTTTGAAAAACTGTTTTTAAATTAACTTTGGAATATAAGGGATTGTTACTAGGTATATTTGAATGAAGTATTGGGGATTTAAATTTTGTTCTTTATTTTTGATGTCTCGGTAAAGTTCACTTGGATAGTTGTTCTTAATCAAGACAGATTTGACAAATTTGACAAATTGTTTTTTGCTCTATAGGAAAGAGATTTGACAATACCTCGTTTAACACAAATTGAGTGGTTTGAATTAAAAGTTAGATATATATTTGTATGTGTTTCTTTTCTAAAAACTGATGTTTCAATTGTTATTTTGTGTATTAGTACATCAAGAAACGGTAATTTTTTATTATTATCAATTTCAATTGTAAATTTAATAATAGGTTCCGAATTATTAATAGTATATAAAAATGTGTCAATATTTTCCCTATCGTGTTGCCAAATTGCAAAGATATCATCTACATATCTAAACCAGACAGAAGGTCTTAATAAAGAAAAGATTAGTGATAATTGATGGATATTAACTTTAGATTGTTTATTTACAATTTCCATTTCAAAATCCTCCATAAAAATATCAAACAATTTTGGTGATAAATGTGAACCCATTGCCATGCCAAAATTTTGTTGATAAAAATCACTATTTAATTGAAAATATGTAGTTTTATGAGAAGAGAAATTGAACTAACAAGGAAACCACTATGAGCTTCAGAAATGAATGTATAAATTGTATAAAATATTACTGGATGAGTAGAATCGACCTGACAATTTTTAATCTGTCAAAGTGAATCAGAACTAAATGAATTTCCGCTAAAAATTTTACTGGCTTATCAGTTTATGTAATTATTTTTCTTAAACATGTATTTTCTTCCGGCCGGCCGGAGGGTAGTCTCCACTGGTCTTTTAAAATTACCAAACTCTTAAAAATACCTATACCAGACTCTGAAACATATATTACCAAGATAGAAGGACATGGGGGTTTGATATCATCAAGAGTAGCCCAAATTTTTGGAGAAAAAATGACATTACCAGTTCTTCTCAAATAAACAAGAATTATACCAAAAACCGCCAGTGGAATAATGATGGAAAACTATATATAAATATTCACAATAATCATTAACAATTTATCTATATTTCTGTTTCTTTTTTCTCCAAGTGAAACGTGTTCTGTATAATTAATGTTTAAATTAAAATAATATTTTGAATGGATTAATTATTATAATATATAAACTAAATTTGGATTTTCACAATTTCTGATGTCTTTGAGAGACGCCTCAAAAATTTTAGAATGTTTTAACTTCCTCGTTATTAAAAATTTTTATTATTTTATTTTTTACTACAATATCCCTCTGATTTGAAAAAATGTACATTAAATCAATATTTCTTTGCACAAATACGACAAAAAAATCATTTAACCACATTTTTCTGGTAAAATTGCCTTTTTCCAGTCATTTATATGCGTTTATGGATACTCCCCACAATATTTTATTATATACTTTTACAATATAGTAATCCAGACTTAAATTTACATATTTTTAACTTATTGTTATTACTATTATTATTAAAAATAAAGAAGTCACATAATTGTGAATTTTGGGCTAGTTTTTCTTAAAACCCCACCTTCGACATTATACAGTGTCATCCCCAAAGTATGCACCATATGGAAAACTTTTTTATTAATGGTTTTCCGAAAAAAAGTTATTCTTGATAAAAGTTTGTGCATCCCCTAACACTAAATATGCACTAACAAAATATAGTAAAACACTCGTAATATACGAGGAGCCTTCAAATATTTGATTTTGAGACTAGAGTAAAGTACCCTTATTTTGAAAAATCTCTTGAAATGTTATTTAGAAAAGTTGTTCAGCATTAAAAAATACATCTAGATTTGAAGTCATGGCCATCTAAGTGAAGTTTTATTTTTTCACCCTTTGAACAAGAAAATCTCCAGAAAGAGTGTACCGAGATACTTATTTTATTTTGATGTTTTATGATTTAATATTAATTTCATGTTACAATACTGTATAATTTTGAGCAATTTTCGGTGTTAACAAAAATAAAAATAACTTTGCCCCAAAAAGTTTGAAAATTATTTTACTATTCAAAAAATTGACCGTGGTTAATACAATAGTTGTGTAATTTGTAATATTACAGGCTTTTTAAATAAACCATCGTATACAGGATGTTGTCTATTTATCGTTTTAGCGAATTTTTTTTTCGTAGTCTCCATTTTCAAAAAATGGGTAAAAAAATAAAACTTCACTTAGATGGCCATGACTTCAAGTCTAGATGTAATTTTTAATGCTGAACAACTTTTCTAAATAACATTTCAAGCGATTTTTCAAAATAAGGATACTTTACCCTTCTTTTAAAATCAAATTTTTGAAGGCTCCTCGTATATTACGAGTGTTTTACTATACTTTGTTGGTGCATGTTTAGTTTTAGAGGATGCACAAACTTTCATGAAGAATAACTTTTTGTCGAAAAACCCTGAATAAAAAGTTTCCCGTATGGTGCGTACTTTGGGGATGACACTGTATACTCTTATTCCCCCTACCAGTAAACAAAGCAAGATTACGTATTATCCAAAAACTCAAAATGGTCCAAAATAAATAAACACAAAGTCCGGAACCACTAATTTCTTAAAATTATCTCTAATGCCTTCTCTTTTTGTAATAATTATTAAAATATATTTAATGGCATATTTTATATTATTATTAAACGAAAAGGCATTAGTTATTTTTTTTTTATGATTTACAACAAATTAGTGGTTCCAAACTTTCAGTTTATTTTTGTTTCTCAAAACAAAATTATCTAAAATAATAACTATGAAAAAATTTTCGTTTTTAATTTCAAAATTTTATTATTTTAAACTTACCATCTAGATCGTTTATAATTTCCATTCCACACACAACAAAAATGCTACACTGGCTACTTTTAGCACAAAGTGGTACCCTTCAAGAACTAAGACGATGATAAAGTTTATCTCTTGGGTTTGCGACGTTTGAACCTCGCACTCTACAGATCGGATCAGGAAGGTTCACTCTTCGTAATGTGACTGAAAACTTACTACTCCATTGAGCGCTTAGGCACGTCTTATAAGAACACTTACCAGTGGCGTGACAACCGATTATTTTTCAAGGAGCGGGAGTTATTGCGCTTCTATTTTTTTATTGGGGTATTTTTGCTGTCAAAAATGACGTCGTTGCTTCGATGAAAAACAGCGTTAATTGTGCGTAAAACGATTTCAAAATATTTGGAAATGTGTGTACTTTAAAAATAAAATTCCTAGAAGTAGTGATAGCGAACAGTAATTAGTATAACCCGGAAATTGGATTGTATGAAAACAAAAAAAATTGTGTAGCTTTTGCAGAAATGCGAGGAAGTCCTTCATAAAAAAATTATAAAGCAGAAGACATACAATGTCCGTTAAATAGGAACAATTATTTGTATTGCAGGAGTTAATAAAATGGTCTAATATACCGAAAGGTTGCGAATATACTCGACAACTTAACTTAAACAATTTGTTTTAAATGACCGTCCCTCTTCGAGGCAATACATATCAAGCTAACCTCAACTTCCAACTATATTTGAGAAAACTGCTCAGCAAGTGCGTGTCTCATCAATGCAAATAAGTAGTAATCGGATGGAGACAAGTCTGTTGAGCAAGCCGCATGCGCAACTTTTTAATCGTTCCCTTGAACAGTTTTGCAGGGTACAAAATGACTTTGTATTGCCTCTTTTGATATACTGGTCGTTTATCATGTAATACTTGGATCAAATCGTTCATTTCTTGTCGGTAGCCTTCAGTATTAATGCCAGGTTTTAGCAGCTCTTAATAAATAACATCCTTCTGATCCCACCAAACACAGAACATTGTCTTCATGATCTTGTACGCTTAGGATTCTCGAAATATATCCATTTTTATATCGCCAGTCACAAAATTCGATTATCCTGCTGTTTTTCATTCAGTTTATGTGAAACCCATTTTACCAACTTTTGGATCTTTCTCATGGTGTTCAAAGGTATGCAGACGATTTCTCGTGGCACATTTAATTCGGGAGTTTTCGGCGTTTTCAAACTTTTTTGGTGGACGTTCATGTTTTTTAATTTTTTTAAAGCACTGTGACTTACCAAGCTTTTTTCAAATAGCAACAGAAAACAATCCTGTCCTGAGTATGACTCTCCTGTCAGTACCAGGAGAGTCATACTTTAAACATAAGAAATACGACTGACTTTAATTATCCCAGCAAGGCTGTAAAAAGGTGTGTAATCTGGAACCATATAGTCTAGGTGAATTTAAAAAGAAAAAATTAGAATTTCTTAACCATTGTAGTGTGTTGTCTTTACCTTATATAGTTCTTAAGAAATTTTTTAAACCTGTATCTTTAATGTGAAAATTTTCTTGTTTTAAAAGTTTTTTTTTAGAAAGACTGACCTGTTTCTCAGATTTTTTTTAAACTTGCACTTTTTTAACCTATAGAAATAAAACTATTTTGATTTGAATCGTAGTTTTCAGATACAAATTCGACATATGACAAATATGTTGTTGTATAAAACTTGTATTGCTGTAAGTTAACAGTATGGCGAGAAGCGCTTAGTGCACTACCTCTGCTGCAGGCGCTCAGTCATGCAATTAAACCAAAATTTGTGTTTAACAAACCCTACAAAATGCAAATAAAACAGAACACGGAGTGAGATGATGCAAATGCAATACGCATATACACAGACGGCTCCAAAACCAAAGAAGGCTCAGGATGTGGTGTCTACTCCCGATCACTAAGCCTAAGAATTAAGTGGGGAATGGGAAATATTACCAGCGTGGTTCAAACAGAACGGGCTGGTATCTCAATTGCCACAAAAGAACTAACCAGAAAAAGGAATTTCTGGCAAAAACATAATAAACTGCACTGACAGCAGACAAACTCTACTAGCCTTGAATAGACAGAGTGTTACATCAGGGCTAGTATTAGAGTGTCATCAAGGTTTAGCTAACGCCTCGGTAGATAAGAATATTATCCTGAGGTGGGTTAAATGGCACGACAGGAGTAAAGGTAAACGCATTGCCGATTCCTTAGCTAGGGAAGCGGCTGGACTGAGACTTTTAGGACCCAGCGACACCTACGGTTTGACCACTTCGGCAATTGCGGAACTAGCCAAACGTTACACCTATGCTCAATCTCTAAAGAGATGGGATGAAATCAAGGGATGCAGTTTTGCCAGGGTCACCCTGGGCGATCCTGGGAAGCTCACGTCGAAGAAATACTTGGCGATGACCAGGAAAAACCTACGTCTAGCAGTAGGATTTCTGACTGGCCACTTTCAACTAAGGAAACACCTCCATACAATGGGGCTAGTGGACACACCTCTATGCAGGATGTGTGAACAGGAAGACGAAACGGTATATCATGTCCTATACGATTACCCGGAGTTATCGTCAATGAAAGAGTGCTTGTTCGGTGAGTCTTGGCCTACATCTGCCGATATAAAGGAGATGTCTCCTAGTGACTTGTCCACTTTCCTGGAAAGGACAGGATGGACGATGACCTAGGAGGACAACTCCGCGGGAGGATGTATAATGGGTCAAATGTGGCCTAAGTGCTGTGAGACTAACTCACATTCCCTACTCTAAAGAACATACAGAATTTAACAGTATTTGACAAATGTAAACACAAAAAAATGCGTCAATCATGTGTTTGACAGTAATTCCATTGACAACTAGAGCCATCTATGAGAAAATTCCGGATTCATATTTACAGAGGTTAATGTATTTTTTGGGAATTTTGTTGTTTGTGTCCTATAATGAGGCTTTTTTGATAAAAAATTATTCAAAGTAAGGCATACTATTTTCACACTCACTCTTTATTCAAATTACTTGTAAAAAACCCCGGTCCCAGTTATAAAACGATCACCAACAATCATATTTTTTTTAAATCAGTTTCACATTCAGATCCTAAATTAATTACTGCTAGTATTTATCCAACAATTTCCGGTGCATTAGTTTATCTGTATATATTCTTGTTCCTGATAACGACAATATAAAACTTTCTTCTGGAGCTATTCGTAGGTACACCGATCGTCAATTTAATATCGTTTTTGCAACACGGGATGTTATTTTGTTATTCGAACCGGTCGAAATTAGTAAAAAATAAATAAACATAATTGTTACGCCAATGTGAGAACAGATGCAACGAATCAACATTGTACGGATAAGATATATTTACGGCTTATTTTCATTTAAACCTTTATAAGTTATTATTGACAAGACCATCGGGTACATAAAAGCGTAGCGACCACTTTATTTACATTTTTTACAGATAAGTATAATGTACCATGGAGAAAAATTGATTGGTGTGTTTGTGTTCTAGCAAAAACATGAGTTTCTAAGCAATAGCGTTAAGAGGATACAAACAAAATTTTCAAGGAGGAATTTCCAAAAGTTGTTTTAACTTTTAGTAAAGTAAATTAACGCCAGAAAAACCACAAACCTAGGCATCAAGTCTGTCCGTCAATTTTTTTTTAATTTGCAGGTACATTTACCTCCGAAAATCTCAGCTACGTGGAATTTGTGGAAGGGTGGGAAAATGGCTCTAGAGTTCCCGAAAATCCGTTTTTCGACGATCTGCCGAAATATTACCCTTCGAGCAATTTTGTTTAGACACTAACATTGTTTGCAAAAACGGCGTTTCAAAAATTCGCAATTTTGAGAATCTGAAAATTCGGCAAATTATTGTGGTGAAAACGTAAAATTTGAATATCCTCCCGAAACTTGAATATCCTCCCATTTTTGTCTGAAGACAAAAGATAAGGCAATAATAACCAACTTTTTTTCACTTTTTGCACTTGGTTAATAAAATTGTAAAAAAATCCAATTTCAGAAAGTTTAAGGCAGAGTTTTTTCTCGTGCACTTAATAATATACTTGATATATAGTGATGAAAAGGTCAGAATGTGATCTTTTATTTAGTACAATTCCTAACCCCAAAAAATTTTAGCACGAAAAGAAAATCCTCAAAAAAAATGTCGATTTTTCATAGGGGTGAGAATTTCCTCAATAAAAAAAACATGTTGTTTATGAAAATACACAAAAATAATTTATTGAATCTTTCTGAATATATTTAACAACTTGCAAAGCCGCATTATCCAAAGGATTCGGTGAAATTAGCCTTGATAAAAAAAATATGAAAAAAATTAGAGGGGGGTCAAAATATCGGTTTTTCAATAATTCATCTGAACTTTGAATCATGACAAAATATTAATTTTTACCTGATTTATTGAAAAATTTGTAATCCGCTTGGGAGTGTCATTCCTTTAGAGCGTGCTCTCTAAATGCAAGGCAGGAGTTAAAAATGGGGTGCGTTTTGGAGAAGGTTATGTCGAAAAGTATCATATTTTTGACAAAAATGATGAGTGTCATATTTTCGGAAATATCAACGAAAATAGGTGAAAAAAAAAACACATTGTTGAGACCAATGGGCCATTTTCCCGCCCTTCCACAAATTTCAGACAGCTGAGATTTTCGGGGGTGAATGAACCCATGAATACCTGCAAATTAAAAAAAAATGGTGCCGGCAGACCTGATGCCCGGGTTGGCACCTTCGTTTATTGGACTATTTGATATCACATTTTTTGTAGAAATCAAAATGCCTGCCTCCAGCAATGCTTGGTCATAAGATATATTTTTGGATCAACATATGTTCCATTTCCCAGAGAACATAAACAATATGTAGTAACAAATGGAGCTACCCCCTCACGTAAAACTAACGTTATTGGTGTTCCTCAAGGTACAATCATGAGCCCACTACTGTTTGTTTTATTTATAGACATTTTAAGCTATATTTATATTGAAACTCCACCCTTTACATACATCTGATGAACGATATTTTTTCAATAAAGTAGTAATTGTTTTAATGGCGTTAATTTGAACTTATCACGAAAATGTAAAAGTTGATGAATGAATGAAAGAAATTCTTATAAAAATTATAAGTGAGGGAACGAAAAATTTGTATTTTTTGGGGCAAAGGGTGTAGAAATGTATTAAAAATTAACTTAGCCTATGCTAAACGTCAAACGGACATAGGTTGCTGTCGTAGAGAAAAAGAACAATTGAAAAAATTAATGTATTTTCTGAGGTTAAGTTTATTTACGCTTTTAATTTTAAAGAACTTAAATTAGTTCGAAGGCAAGAACTTGTCCAGGTTACAATAATAACTAGGAAAGAAAAGTGCCACTTTCAACCCTAAAAATAGTGAGGAAAAGTCAATTTTCAAAAGAGGTGTTAGAAAAAAAATAATTCTTCCATCACGTAAAAATCTGAATAGACAATCAACGTTGACATTAGACATTGAGAATTGAGTGACAATTATAGTTTTCCTTCTGCGGATTGTGTACTGAAGTCACTTGTAGGCCTTTCTAGTCATAGGTCATGCCATGTTTATTTTAAAAATAATAACTTTACCTTTTTCAGTTATTTTCCAACTCTGTGTAATAAAAACACCCCAGTCATGTAAAATCTAAATAAAATAAACAAGAAATGTTCAATTTTAAAAAACCTTTAATTGTTTAATTCTGAACACAGCGAAAGATTTCGGTGTTCAGATGTTGCTCTTATAAAAGAATTTTTCAAACAAAACATATTTTCAAAATGATTTGTCTACAAGTAACGTCTTTGCCTATTAATATATGGTCCTTTTTTTTACTTTTAGAGCGTGTAATCTGAAAAGCGGCAGATTCTCTTTCTAAACTTTACGCACATAATTCCCATCAACACTGTCATAAAGAAGAGTTACGAGCTAAGTGGTAAAATATGTAATGAGTTATATTGAGCAGAAATCTAATTCCATTCAGAATTTCATATGGATTATTCATAAATTTTGATAGTTATGTTTTTGCTTTTATTTAGTGTTTATTTATAATAAAAATTATGCTAGTTGAAATATTAATTGTTTTACCGATATAACTACGAGGTTTGTTCAAAAAAAGACGACTTTTCCAATCTCGCAGGCTGAATTCGATTCTCAATTTTAATTTTTTGTTATGTTGGTAGACATGTTCCCAACATCTGTTGAGATGATCAGTCATTTTGCATATTTAGTTTGTTTTTGACAGATATAAAGGTTAGATGTGTTTTGGTGCGCTTTGTTGCTATCGAAAAAATGGATCAAATAATCTTTCTGGCAGTGCCATTAAATTAGTAAAAAAAATAACAAACTTCGCTGCCACACGCTTCATGCCCAAAACATCCGAAATAATTGCATGGCATGAGCTAATAGTGATTCGATGATTCTCCATTACAATTTTCTTCAGTGCTGCAAAGTTTTCATCGGTTGTTATAGTTCTTCCATTTTCAATTGCAGAAATATAAAAACAAAATTCGCAGATGTGTCGGTAAGTTGCTTTGATCGGCTTTGGCGGCTTGTAGATGTGCCGACAAGCCGCCAATGCCGACAAAGGAACTTGTTTTTATATTTCTGCAATTGAAAATGGAAGAACTATAACGTGTTGGGATGTTCATCGTCATTAACATCTTCTCTGTCTTATGTGAAGAGCTTGTACAGGGTTATTCACTATAAATTACCCACCCCTAATTACCGTTATTAATGCCTATAGAAAAAAAAGTTTCAAATAAAAGTTGTATGGTTATAACTTTTTTTTGTTAAAATGCTATAAAATCTACAGTAGCGTGCAGATTTCATGGGATACAAAAAAATAATATATTTTTTAAATAGGATACACTGTATATTTTTAAATTTTTATAATCCTCTCGACGAGCTACTACAGCTACTTTAACTCAAAAAATGTGATTTTTCAGGTGGCTGTAGATCCTTTATTATCCAGATTAGACATAAAGTGTGATACATCGTTGAAATCAGCTCATCGAGAGGATTATAAAAATGTAAAAATATATAGGGTATCCTATTTAAAAAAAATATTATTTTTTTGTATCCCCTGAAATCTGCACGCCACTGTACATTTAATAGCATTTTAACAAAAAAACAGTTATAACCATATAACTTTTATTTGAAACTTTTTTATATAGGCAATAATAACGATAATAAGGGGTGGGTAATTTATAATGAATAACCCTGTACCATTTATAAATGCTTTTTTTTGGCTCAAAGTAGACTTGGCAAATCCCACAGTCAACATTTCAAGTGGGTTGGAGTAGTTAATTTTATTTTTCACACAAAATTTAATAGAGATTCTTTGATCCATTTTTTTTATAGCAAAAAATTGCCAAGCACACCAAAAAACACGTCTAACCTTATATCTCTCATGTCAACATATGTTGGGAACATACCAACATAACAAAAAAAATAAAATCGAGAATGGAATGTACGTAACCCGCGAGATTGGAAAAGTTCGAGATGAAAGTAGAGTATCGATCCGCATAGGAGGGTTTTATTAAAAATGTATCCTAACCTCAAAAAACGAATTCGCGCACAATTTTTTTTTAATGAATTCACAATAAATAACCTCGAATTTTTTAAAAATTGGAGAAAATAAGTATTTTTATGTCTGGAAGACATGGTAAAAATTAAAAAAAAAATGTATTTGTCCAGCCAAAATCGGCATTTTTCGAAAAAAAATTGAATTGGCCGCCATTTTTGAAAAAACAGTAGTAGAGAAAAATCTTAAAAAGAAGGATTTTGTGTGTACGTTTGTCTAAGAAATCCAACATTTTATTTCTTTATTTAATGTGCACAATTTAGGGAATAATAAAAAAATAAAAATTCGATTTTCATTTTTTTTAATTTTTTTATCGCGATATTTATGCTTGATTCTCTTAGAAAAATTGTATTTCAGTCCAAAAAATGTTTAAAAAAAATAAAAAAGTAAGATTTTTATGAGGGAACGAATCAAAATAAAAAATGAAAATTGGGCACTTTAAATAAAGAAATAAAACGTTAGATTTTCTTAGACAAAGGTACACAGAAAAACCTTCTTTTTAAGATAAAAAAATTTTCTCTGCTATTGTTTTTCCGAAAATGGCAGCCAATTCAAATTTTTTTCGAAAAATGCCGATTTTGGCTGGATAAATAAATTTCTTTTTTAATTTTCACCACGTCTTGCCGACATAAAAATGCATATTTTCTCCAATTTTTAAGAAAATTCAAGGATTCTTTCGTTATTTATTGCCAATTCAGTAAAAAAAAATAATGTGCGCGAATTCGTTTTTTGAGGTTAGGATGCATTTTAAAAAAAAAAACCTACTATACGGATCGATACTCTACTTCATCGCGATCATTTTAATTTTTTTTTTATTTTTCCACGACTCTTAGAGCCGGAGATATTTAAAAAATAGTGAAGCAATCCACTCGTTTTGGCACATATCTCGCGAAGCTCCTGCCTAAATTTATTGAATTTTTTTTACAAGCTTCTCTTTATGTATAAAATCGAAAAAATTAAAAAAATTTGACTTAGCTCTTACATCCATATAAAATGCTAATTTCACTCCACTATAAGGAAAACATTTTCAAGTTCCCCTTCACCTAATTTTTAAGTTAATTAACTTGTGGATGCTGGTCCTTACTACGCTTAATTTTCGGTATACCTAAAAATATACCTTCCAAAAGGTAACCTCAACAAACTTGCCGACCGAAACTATGCTAATGTCTTCAAAATGTTTATAAATAAGCAATATAAATATTTTTATTAGCGAACACAAAGTCGGATGTCCGCAGAAACCTTCCGGCTGTGTTGGTGTACATTCAAAATCAAGGTCTGGGCACGTCCCATACCCGTAGCGGTATTTTTACAACGTTCACTTTTACTCGTGAGAAAAATTTTATCTCGAATGCTAGCAAATTTATTTCTACGATTATTTCCAAAAGGTACTATAATGAGGTTCGTGATTTTAATAAAGAAAATTCAAAAAAATATTTTCGAACATCTGCTATCCAAAATTTTATTACCCAAATCTCTAGGAAATAACCTCAAAAGTAATAAAACAGGTGCTAAAGGCAAGTCAGTTATTTTATTATGTTGATTTAAGAGTGGGTCATTATTTTATTATGATTTTTGGAAATTTTAATGGAAAATAACTGAAGTAGGTAGATGCATTGATCCTGAAAAATCATGTAAAACATATTAAGATATTAATATTAATAATTAAAGTCTATTTAATTGTTCAAAACAGAAAAAAAATGTAATATTGACCCGTCCTTTTCTCAGACTCTTCGGTATAACTACCTGAACAAATCCTGAATACAATACATCATATAATGTGAATGAGGAAGTCACAATAATTTTAGACTTAGATATTAAATATTTTAGGTACTAACCCTACTTAAACTTAACATAAATATAGATTTACAAGTCTAAATAAAAAAGTCGTTTATTTTAGATAAGGAAGCATCATTATTCAATTCCTCATTTTCCACCAAAAGCTGTATTATCTCTTCTATTAACCTATCGAGTTTCCCGAATTTTTCGATCTCATTTAGTAAAGTTTAAATATATTTTTGCTTGCGACATATCCCTTCATTTCAGCAATGGGGTTGAGTTCACGTTTTTCCGTCATTTTATATACTTAATACTTTTTAAATGTTGAATTAAATGCAAAAGCTCGAGTTTATGTGAATGTTGCCCGATGGCAGGATTTTATTTTTCACGAAAAATTTATTTTATTTGAATGAAAAACCGATTTTTTGATATTTTAACGTTTGCTGTCAGTGTTTCATTATATTTCATTGCCGTTTTGTGTTATATACGTCTTATAAAAGTAATGGAAATAAATATCGATTTTCCAAAACATATCAAAGAAAATATGCACCCAAAGCAACCAAAAATTTATTGCCGGAGTAATCCAGACCCTCCTCGTAGAATTAGCGGGCGTTATAGCCATAGCGCCCGCTCATTATGGGTGTATTTATAGCAACCGTATCCAAGATAAAATAAACAAATAATATACAAGTAAAAAATAATGGTATATTATATTACTAGGAGTAGAAGGCGCTTATTATGTGTTGAGCTCAGAAGTTTACTGCCGAGGCGCCAGCCGAGACAGTGTAATCTGAGGGATACACGTAATAATGAAGCCTTCTTCTCCGAGTAATATATACTATTTTTTCTTCAAGCGTAAAGATAATTCAAGTTATACGTAGCAAAAAATAGAAGGCATTGTTTATGTCTCAACTATTTATTATCACAATTGAAAAAAAATGAAAAAAAAAACATATGTCTTATCTATTCCTATTTATTAATAGTAATATTAAAGGTGCAGTTTTGTATACTTTGGGGTCGAGGACAGATCCTCTGTCGCCGAGCTATCTCGGCATTTGTATTTCATGTTCGTAATTATTGTCAAGTTAAAATTAGTATTTGGAAGGATATTATTGTCAACGATTTAATAAATATAATAATAATAAACAAAACAAATAATAAAGTACGTACCTTTGTTGCTAAATAAATATCATTCGGTGCATCCTGAAGAAATTTATTAAATTGGTCTTTTGTCAATGTTTTTGATTTTTTCGGTATATAATTTCCCCTTGTCGCCTCAAAAATGCCTTTAATTTGGTATAATTATTCATATTCACACTATGTTTGATATTTAATTCAGTCTTAACCATTGAATATTGTGCCCATAGTGTTGAACTTTTGTATTTTTTTGACAAATGCGTGAAGTAAGCAATCATAACATTTTCCGTATACTTTTGAACATTATTTTCTTTGGTCCATTTTAAAAATTTTTCATATCCATACATTGCATACCAACTTTGCGCGACTTCGTTGGAATTAGTGTTTCAATACTGGAATTAGCTATTTCTACTAATTTCGGAGACGTACATTGCAATTCTTGAGACATTTTTCAACAAAGTTTTCAAAACAGACCAACGTCAAATTAAATAAGTTTAAAAATGACAGTTCCTACCTACTTGATTACAACGCCCCATGCAAGCGTTCCTCATTATTATTTTACTAGTACAATAATGAAAAATCATTTTTGTACTAGTAAAATAATAGTATATTTCTACGATCTGTGTTGCAAAAAGTAATATAGTTATTATTATACGCTTGAAGAAAAAATAAACTAAATGGTTTCAAATTTGAATAAAATATACACGGTTCAAATTTCAAGTCATTACGATTTTGTTAAAATTTTTACTATAAAATTAAATTAATCTTCAAACAATTTAGTAGCAGAAAGACAAAAATTGGATGTACAGGGTGTTGAATTTGATGACTGTTTTGCGGATCATTTAATGACAATTCAATCGCAAGATGATCATTAAACAATGTATTTGATTTTTTTTTACAAATCTATCTTGAACAATTTTCTCAGTTTCTTCCTCATGGAAAAAATTTACAATTTAAGATTATGAAAAAGTTTAACGCAACGTTCTATACGGGTCACTCCGGTATAGAAGCCTTAAAAAATGTACAAAGCGAAATTTATGCCTAACCTCGCAGCACAAAAGTAGTAAGAAAATAAATTTTGGTCAAGGAGCAGTTCTTAAAAGAAAAAAATGATTTTATATAGATCGAAAAAGCGGAAACAAAAATCTTTTTCCTCAAAATTAAGCTCGTAAATACTAAAATATTTACATAATCTTCTCTATGGATAGTAAGAAAAATGAAATTTTTCTTGAAATGGTTGAAGGACCTCTCAACTTGGTGCTGCCGAAAAGCGTTAGAACGGCCTTAATTAATGTTTTCTAAATTTTGTTTTCATTGGAAGATAAAATTGGATCTTTATCTAATATTTATAGATATAATAATTGAATATTTTAGATTGTTTTTTTATGCTGTTACCATGTTTTTACAAGGAATTCGAGTAAATGGTAAATAAAAATTGCGACGAGAAATCGTTATTTTAATTCTCGGTTCATCTACCAAAATTTATATTATCTTTTTGGAGAGTTAAAATATAGGCTTGTTGTCTCTAAAATACTTTTTAGCGTGCAGCAAGTTTCAAATTACTATATTTGTCAGTTTACATACCTCTCTAATTAATGCCTACAACTAAGTTTTGTAACGAAATACAAAAACACCGAAACCTACTTACATGGATTGTTAACAAAGCAAACTGATTTTTAAATGTCTTAAACTATTTGTTATTCTTCTAACAATGAAAAAGTATTCACTTGACTAAAATTTCGACGAATCTAATTGATGTTTTTTCCACGTTTAGTGAGAATTTGAATAAACCTACCATAATGAGAATAGTTAAAAACCGATATTGTTTTTATTATTGAAATTATTCCATTATGAACGAATTAGTACAAGTAAAACATTGTCAACTATAAGATAAACAAATATATGTTCGTAAGTAATATATTATTATTATTATTATTACTTTATTGCTTCCAAAACCAAAGTTTGCAGCAAGAAGTACATGAGTAAATATATCATAAACTATTAGAATAATTAATATAAGTAATCAAAAAGGAAAACAAAAAAACAATTGTTATTCGCAAAGATATAACAAAAAGAGAAATATTAAAAAGAGCAAAAAAAATCACAATATTATTCATTCATAACAAAAGAACGTAACTTGAGGATATTCCAGATATACTCACAGATCGTCTTGGCTTCTATAATGGTTATGTTTTTTGAAGAGCAATTATAAGTGAATAAATATATTGAAGACAAGATATATTTTGTTTCATCACAGTGTAAATAGGACATTCAAATAGGACATGAAAAAGGGTTTCTTTTTCTTGTGTATTACATACAGAGCAAATTAGATCTGGATTAATAAAATAATTATTACCGCTTAAAGTAAATTTAGTCTTAAATTTGTTAGTCAATCGCAATTGGGCCAGAGTGCGTGTAATCTGGATGGGCAATTGAAAAAGTAAATAAGTGCTTGGGTTTTGCGATGTATTAAGTAGATTAAAAATAAGCAAATGGGGATAACGAGAAGCTATAGAAACATCTGATTCGTGTAGAAACGTGTAATACTTAGAAATTAAATTTCTTCTATACGAATTAACCGTAATGTTACTAAAAGGTCGGTCCAACCATCCAGAGAATTGGTTTGAATAAAGAGATCTTTCATTTGCAGTATCCAATTATACTTCGCATCAATTTTATCTCGTAAACGGAGTTGTTGTTGAAAACAAATCTTTGGATAACGATGATTATCCATATTTTGAACTTTGTATATCCAATTGAGAGAAAACTTAAAAATATTAAAGGCAATTTTTACTCTTCCAGTTTCTAAACGTACTATGGCATCAGGAGTGGTTTTAGGAAGTAAAAGAAGTCTCTTCAACAAATTTAGCTGAACCCTTTCCAATATATCTAAATATCTGAGACCCCACACAGGAACACAATTAAACATCACACTAATGATTAAAATAATTTCATTCTAGGAAACCAAGTATTAATTTTAGTTTTAGACATTATAGGGAGCAAGGATCCTACAGCCTGTTTTCCTTTAATAGCAGATAAAATTGACATTTCGTGAAAAAGTCCCAAGGAAGTGAATGTAACGCCTAAATAAGTATATTTATTTGTTGTCTCGACCATTTGGTTATTATAATAAAAATTAGTGCTACATTTTTGAAATCCTCCCCTACAAAATATATCATAAAGGCACCTAATTTTTCCGAGAAAAAACGAAAAAACACGTTGCTAAGTAATATTTTAACAAGAAGCATGAGTGCTGGTGGCAACAAACATCCGAGTCGAAGACGAGGATTTTTGCACCTGCACGATTGCATTTTGTTAAAAAATATTACTTTGCATTGTGTTTTTTCGATTTTTTTCACAGGAAAAATTAGATGCCCGAATGGTATTTGACAAGACTATTTCATGAGTAACAGATTATTCTGCATACACATAGCTTACAAAACATACTACCTATTATATATACATACATAATAAATATGTAGGTATTAATTTCAAAACTAATAAACAGGTAATTTATTTAATGACAAAATACTACAAACTTAATTATTTATGGTACAATTAAAATATAAATTGCAATATTGTTTGAAATCTTTTTTAACTCATTGATAACGTTGGGTGTTCATAAATCATTAATGTTGTTGGTGGGTCTAGCTGTAGAGTGAGAAGCTCGATGAGTGGCTGCAGGATCTTCTGTTTTCTGTTTTTTAGCTGGAGGTTCTAAAGCGTCACTTCTAAGGGTGTTTATGATGTTGGAATAATGCTCATTATCCATTTGCAGATAAGGCTTAATTGAGTTGGCTGAACTGTGGCCAGTAATTTTAATTAATTGTTGTTCACCCATCTCTCCTTTACCCAGGTTGCTGACTGTTGTCGACCGCGTAGAGTGGCTTGTTATTTTTATTTCTTTTGTATTTAATCCTGCCTTCTGCGCTGCTTCTTTAGTCCATTTCGAAAGTTCGTTTTTTCCCACTGGAGTGTTTTTGTACCATCCACTTGATTGTTCTTTGTTCCATGATGGGTTTACTGTTAAGAATAATCTATCAGTTGTTATTCTAGATAAACGTTTGACCATTAGAATTTTAAAAAGACGGACTGGACAAAAGGTAGGGTTCTTCGTGTTGGGAACTAGCTATTTACTATCGGCCTTTTTTTTCTCCACCCTGGGTCGTTTTATTGAAAAGGGGATTATATTCTACTCTTCCTAAAAAGTAGGATTTTTGAAAATCGTTATTTTAAAAAATATATGTTATCTACCTGTTTTAATTCCCAGAATTATCCACTTCCTCTTTAAAATAATGAATTCTGCAATATACTGCTTCTCCACCTCTCCAGGCAAGTTCTACTGAAGCGATATGGTAAAATTTTCGCTGGAGTCCCGCCGGATTATCTTCGTCCCATAATAAAACCATTGATTGCGTAGTATTCTTCCAATTTTAATGAAGCAGAGTTCGATTTCCTTATATTGGCACACATCTGCAAATTCCTTCGTTTCGCATTACGAGCTTCCCTACTAGACTTGAAGATAATATCTTTAAATGGATCAAAATTTATTTTCCACTTCATGAAATACATCTCTATCATTTTTTTTGCAACGGTGTTCCACATTGTCTTCACAACTAGTTCCCAATCTTTCAGAATTAGGTTTAGTTGCTCTAGACTTGTAGTTTCCAAAAGCTCGTATTTCTTTGACTTGCAGAATTCCGTAAACTGTTTCCATATTGACGTATGGGTTTTAACGGTATTGTACGGTACTTTTCTCAATTGCCAGATCAATATTAATCATAGAATCACTTCCAAAGCGACTCATTTTCACTACATAAGCTGACTAGCACTGTTTAAAAACAATATTACAAAATTTATTGAAAATAAAATCAGAAAAATTGTTTAGCGTCGTTTTCTGGTGTCCTAGGAGACCATAATTACTTGTTATCAAAGGTATTGTAATTTTTGGTGACAACAGCTGTTAAGTTTTGCCGCGGGTAAACTCGAAAAAACTGCTGACAGGAGCTGTCATACAGTTTTTTCATCTAGAAACCATTTGTAATTCAAAATTGCGGGTTTGTGATTGGTGGAAATTAAGACGAGGGAAATAGTCAAAATTAAAAGGGCTATGGGTTTGTAACGATGAAATCTAGCTTACCTGCTTATTAATTTTGAAATTTTTGCGGATTTTCCTTTGGTGATTTTATAATATTTTCCTCCACGAATAGCGGAGATATAGCAGTTTAAAGTTTAGGCAAATAAAGCCCAAAGCGACCCTCATAATGGAAGAAACAGAAGAAATCCAAGAGGAGGTCATAAAAAACTCGAAACTAACAGAACAGCTGAATAAAATAATGCAGTTCTTGACGATACCAAGGAATAATATATAGGCATTATACTTCCCGGCAAGTTGAAATGCTCGTTCTATTTTTTTGTCGTACCTCACTTCCATTGAATAATAAATATTTTATTGTTACGTATGGTTAGGAACATCATACGTAGTTATTTCAGCAATACCGTTTTATAACATGGTTTAAAAACATTTTTGTGACTACCAATTTCACGGATCGTAAGTAAACTAGGTAGACAGCCCTACTGGAAATAACAAAAGATACAGTTTTTTGATGATTGTTTAAAATTAATGCGAGTTCGCTGTTACATTCGGGTAAGTACTCTCTTGTTTATTACTCACTGTTATAGTTTGTATTTGATACAAATGTTTGGAATAAGTATGTTGTTTTATCTTTCAAACGATAGAGTTATTACAATTTGGATTTCAGAATGTATTGATGCTTTTTATGCTCATTAATTCTTACTTATACCGCACGATTAGTTTCTCCGATCTAAATTGTGAGCGTATTATTTTCAACGTTTTCAACGTAATTTTCATGTAAAATGGTAGTAACGCTTTGCCAACATAAAATATTCTACTAGCTGCAAAATAAAAGAATGAATTAATTATACATGCTTTTACCAAAATATCTCGGCCAGTCCTGAAATCTGAGCCGGTGCCAACGAAAAATTCCTTAATTTTCATTTTCATATTTATAAAACAGCTCCGTAAAAGATTAAGATCGCGTCCACTAAGAGGATTATAAAATTCTGAAAATGATTTTATGCAGCCACTTTCACAGTGCAGCTTATTGAGTCATAAAAATTCCACCAAGATGAGAAGACGAGAAAATTACGGACACAAATGATTCAATCGTATTGCGCAACAAATAGCATCCTAGTTACATGCGATTTCACCCTTTGTATTCGATAAAACAGCGGCGTGCACCGAATATTTTCTTCGAGACGAAAATAACATATATCGATGGTATAGTCCAATAGACGAAGGTGCCGCCCCAGGCATCAGGTGTGCCCGGCACCATTTTTTCTTAATTTGCAGGTATTCATGGGTACATTCACCCCCGAAAATCTCAGGTGTCTGAAATTTGTGGAAGGGCGGGAAAATGGACCATTGGTCTCAAAAATGTATTTTTTTCGCCTATTTTCGTCGATATTTCCGAAAATATCATCATCATTTTTGTCAAAAATATTATACTTTTCGACATAACCGGCTCCATAACGCACCCCCATTTTTATCTCTTGCACTGCATTTAGAGAGCACGCTCTAAAGGAATGACACTCCCAAGCGGATTACAAATTTTTTAATAAATCACGTAAAAATTAATATTTTTTCATGATTCAAAGTTCAGATGAAAGAAGGAACTCTGAATTATTGAAAAACCGGGCCAACGTTTGTTTTTGCTCGATATTTTGACCCTCCTATAAATTTATTCATAGTTTTTTAATCAAGACTAATTTCACCGAATCCTTTTGGATAATGGGGCTTTACAAGGTGTTAAATATATTCAGAAAGATTCAATAAATTATTTTTATGTATTTTAGGGCGTCTTTTTTTGGATTTCCGGAGTTTTCGAAAATGCTGGGGTCTATCGGGAATTAATAGATAATCAAGGACCTTATCGGTTTTCAACGCACATCATTAGAAAGCTTAGCTTGTCCCCTTGTCGATGACATTTTTATTTTTTGGTTTTCCGGAAAATTGAGAAAACTCTCACCCCTATGGAAAATCGACATTTTTTTTTGAGGATTATTTTCTTTTCGTGCCAAAACTTTTTGGGGTTAGGACTTGTACTAAATAAAAGGTCACATTCTGACCTTTTCATCAACATATTGTTATGATGTTAAAATTTTGAAATGTTGGGGGAATTATGTAAAATGGGCTTGTTATGGGATGTTTGTTTATGGAGATTAAATGGTGATAGTTTAAAAAAAAATGTCAGATGAGAATTTGTAATGTCAGAATAATGAAAATAAAGATTTAAAAATAAGACAAATATTATTACAATTGGCGCCCAACATGGGGCTCGAAATTGAGTGACGAAAGACGAAAGAAGATAATGGAATGGAAAATAGAGATGAAAAGTTGATGAGATTCATGGAAGCATTGTTGCAGAGGATGAATAATAAAATAGAAGAACAAAATCATAATATGGAAGAGAAATTAGAAGAAAAGATGAACGAACAAAAAGCATAGGTACACGAGAAAAATACAAGAATCCATAAATGAGCAAAATAATAAAATTGACAATTTAAATACCACGATGAACAGGAAAATAGAAGTACAGGAGCAGAGTTTACAAGAAATGAGGAAATGGACAAAATGAAATGGAAATGGTTTTAATTACACAAGAAGAAAGAATCATAAATTTGCAAGCAAATATTCAAGAAGAAGTACAAAGAAATACAGAAATAAATATAAAAAAAACTAAAGAAGAAATTGAAAAAGAAACAAAACAAGAGATAGAAAATATTAAAAGAAATTTGATTATAAAAGGAAAAGAAATTAAAAATTTAGAAGATCATATTAAAGAAGGTTGTAAATTACAGGAGGAAATAATAACATCAGAAACAAATGTGACAAAATGGAAAATACAAGAAATAGAAAAGAAAATGTACCAAGAAAAGAAAGAATACAGAAAACCAAATAGAATTTATTCAAGGAATTTAAATAGAAATAAAATTAAAAAAAAAATATCATAGATGGAAGTTTAAATTAAAAAAATATTTTTGGACATTGGAAGAAAATTAAAAAAAAAATAGTTTTTACGTAATTTTCACGTTATGATTACTTATTCAAGTTTTGGGAGGATATTCAAATTTTCCCAGATTTTGATAAGGAAGCGCCATATTTTTTTTCAGATTCTCAAAATTGCGAATGGGAACTCTAGAGACATTTTTCCACCCTTCCACAAATTCCACTTACCTGAGATTTTCGGGGGTAAATGTACCTATGAATACCTGCAAATTAAAAAATTTTGCCGGACAGACTTGATGCCCGGGTTTGGTGTTTTTCTGGCGTTAATTTACTGGACTAATATTATGGATAACGAGATCGAGAGAAAAATACAAACAATAGCAACTTGAAGATAACAAAAAAATAATTACAAAATTAGGAACAGGGAGTGTAATTACGTCATACATTTTATTACGTGTTAGATTCACAGCGCTGCCAAATGTTTAGAATAACACTTGCATTTGCTAATAAGTATTTAAATATTACTTTTGTTTTTAATTGTACTTTATCCAATACAAATTGTTTATTAACTTATTTCAATATAGGTATAGGTACTTACTTCTTCTAATAGTACTTGTATCTAACATTATTGTATCAGTAATTGTCTTTTGGAATAAATGTTTTTTTGGAGGAGATTTCAAAACTTCATTACGTTTTATTGCTTGCCAAATAGAACTAACAGAGCCAATACTCAAATCTAGGGCTGCTGCAGTATATATAAGTACAAAATTCAGAAGAACAATATTTAAATAAAATAGCAATAAGATGTCATCGTAACCCTACTTAATGACATTTATAAGAAATAAAAGTGGCAACGAGGTAATTCATAAAGCAATTATACCAACTTAAAAAAACGCAGCAATTTTAACAAATTTAATATTTACTGTGAAGTAAGTTCTTTTGAGTTTAAGATTTAAATTTAATGAATATTCATGGGCATTTGTCACATTTAAAATTAGTTTTATCGTTAAATATTCTGTAGGTGGTAGTACTTTTTAATTGTGAAGTCATTGAGGACTAGTTTTGTTGTGAAAAGACTATAGTCGCTTATTCTGTCACTTCTTTTGTAATACGAAAAGTATTTGTCCAGGATTTATTGTTTAGAAAAATGTTTACTTTCGTGAGAGGCATCTGTTATCCATAAATTAGAATTATCACAGTCTTCAATAATTTTCCCATTTCAAAACACTAGGTCGTTATTCATTTAATGCTTTGTTGCATTTTAAATTATGATACGATTGTGAATGAAACAGTAGTTGTCACTAATGGTTTATATCGGTGCTACTTGGTAGTGACTCAATTTTTTTAGAAGTGAAATTAAACTTTCATGTGAGTTACCTAACGCAACAATTTTTAGTTAGTCATTAAATATAATGTTTAATTTCTTGTTTGATCGTTACAGAAAAATTAAAACTGGCTATGAATTGTATATCGAGCTAAAAGTTAGTACTGATATCTGGTTAAAGTAGCGGTTACCATAAAAATTACTATAATGTTTGTTTTCCTTCTTATAATAGGATATAACACCAAAGGACAGCTGTCATATCAATGTTTAGGTGGCCTTCCTACTGGTCTAGACTCGATTTAAAAGCAAAAAGAATTTAGGGAGCGTTTGGTCACTGAAAAAAGATTGAAGATTGAAATGGCTCCTTTCGAATGATTGGAGTGATTTATATAGTTCCTAAAAATAGTTTAATATTTGATCATGGAACAATGTCACATCTTGTGCAGACCTGTAAGGTTAGAAAAGCTTGTAGCCACAGGCTGACCAAGTAATTAAAAAATACACAAAAAGCTTGATTTTTTTTCAAATTTTTTAATCTCTGTCGAAAAAATATAAAGAAGAAACACCTCGAAGATAGGTTATATATAGAAAGCGGGAATGTTAAGCCACTATATATAAGCGTTGAAATAAGAATACACATGAAAACAAACATATACAGGGTATTTGTAAATGTGTAAAATTTCGATACATGAATTCAAGGCTTTGATTATTGGGTTAACACCATAAACACCCATTTTTGTATTCATATTGTCCCAGGCAATGGTCAAGGTGAATTTTCTATTTATAATTTCCAATGACCAATTTTTTTGATTACTGAATTTTTTTTAGTAATTCTGATGATGTGATTAAGTATTATTAAAAATTTAGGTAGATACATGAGTATAATTTTTGAATAAGGAATATTCTTAAATCTGCTACCATTTATAAATGGAGCTTAGAAAGGCAGAAACCGGTTGGGCCATTTCTGTAATGTTTGGAGGAGTTGAAGTAAATGTTCCACTTGTATCTTCACTACTGAGTAGAAAAGAAAAAGAAATAGCTAAAGAGAAGATCGACAAATTACACTTTGATCTTCAGGCATCCATCCTAACTCCCAAAGGAGAAATTTGATTATAAAAGTAAGTTATCTACGTACAATTTTACCATATGTTCTTCGAGTTGCTTACTTAAGACTAATCGCAGAAAGCACTGCTGAATCATCAGGGATTTTCAATGCGAGATAGGCCATTTAAGAAACATATCACAAAAGAATAATCAGTCATCTCTATTTTTTATGGTCTTACAACAATTATCTCTACAACAAGTATCAGATTTCTTATCGATGACGCTCAACTCTTTTAATTTTTTTTAAATTAAACAAGAATTCCCGTAAATGAATAAACTCGCTCTCCTTCTGTCAATTTACCTTGTCTCGTAGAAACTGTATCACAACGAAGACCGACGTCGGCCATTAGCGCATTCGTTACCTTGTGCCTACTGGATAACCTTGAGTGAAAGTTCAAACACAATATTGTTTAATACAGTTTACGATTTTGAAATATCACTTTCCCTTACTAATCCTTGAGTGTGTTCTTCAGTAACCCATCATGCCAACTTTGTTCTTTACAGGGACGGGTCAGAGCAAAACTTTTAACTGTAATTTCGATCAAATTGAGTATTGGTCGGTGATCAAATTGATAAAGAATTTTTTGAAGATATGATAGAACTACATTCCATCATAAAAAATTCGGTTGGGGAATTTAAATAAGGAAAAATACACAAAGATTGGCACCCTTTCTGTGTCCCCACCAGAGAATTTTGACACTCAGGGTCTTCACTATCTATTCCAGATGAACTTTCTTCACTGCTTCCAGTTGGTATAGCTTTTACTTTTCCTTTTATTGCTTTTATTTTTATTCGTTGTAACATCTGAATTTTTATTTTAGGATAAACTTTCTTCATTTGTCAGTTCGTTTAAACCTTTCATCTTTTTTAGTTTGATCGGTTTTTTGTTTGCTTTTTTCGTTTATGTTTAAATTAAATTTTAGCTTGAGTTTTCTTTCTTCTATTTTCGTCTTTATCTTCATTTTCTTTCAGTTCTTGTTCCAATTCTTTCTTGTAGGGACTAGTTTTCTCTACATTATCCTCATTTTTGGCAACCCTCTTATTTCCCAGGACTTGCATCAAAACTATTATTGGAAGATAAATCCGCAGTTATTATTTTTGAAGAAGAGGATTGAATATCCAAGTTGTTAATTTGTAGAGTCGACTGTTTATCTGCAGGATTCCCAAATTGCTAACAATCCGCCTTCAGTATCGATGTCAGGATATTATGCCCATCTGATATTAGAAGTATTCTTTTGTAGGTTTCTCGAAACTAAGACTTTATCCAACCAAAATAGTTACAGAAAAATGTGCAACTAGGTGGTGCCCCTTCAGACAGTTTTACCTTCATCCTATTCCTTCTAAAAATTACCACAGGTGAGGCGAAATTTCTTCACACTGCCATTCAAATAACCTTCTCCCTCTTTGGCTTGAGTTTGTCACGGCAGTTTCATCTACGTTAAATATTTTATTTACCATAGTATGGATTGCGGAAAATTTGTGTTTTGTATTGTGACATGCCGGGCCTGCTTACTTCTTGTAGTTTGATTAAAAAAAACATGTTTAACGATTTACATGCAGTGTCTTACGTTCACTGCATCCGGGAGCAAATACCGAACAATTTCGTAAATTTCTTAATAGCGGTATGGAATGAAGATTAACAAAATGCTCTAAAATTCCTCTACAACTATTATCTGGCGTAATAACGAAAATAGTTGGTAGGTAGTTACGTAGAATTAAAATGCGAGAGTGTTATGTAATAAAGTCGACTATAAAGCGCCAAAGGTTGTATAGTATACATAATAACAAATTTACTGAAGGTCGATAAATAAGCAGTAATAATTACAAAACGAAGATGAAAGATAAATAATATATCGATTTTTCCCAACATAACATTTACCTCCACTAGCTTTCTTGCATGATTTTTGATGAATCTTTTTTTAACCGTCCTCCTCTTCTGTGCTTCGTTTATGGCTTGCAGTTTTTTAAACCATTTTGGCTTATTATCTGTCAACGACGTATCTATCAACTGACATCTGTCAATAATAATAATAATAATAAAAATAATAATATACGCCCTGCAATTCACTCCCATTCAATAGGGTTACCAACTGTCCTAGATATGCGTAGTACTGATTTGATGATGAAAAAACTTTCATTTCTATTTAGCCCAGTTGACCAAAAGCTCGCACAAAATGAGATCTCGATGAAACTTGGTATTTAAGTACTTGAAAGGGTGTAGAAAACAATAAAAACATCTTTGCTGCTCTAAAGTGCATAATAAAATCGAAAATTTGGTTTTTTAATTATATCTAAAAAAAATCGAAAAACTAATAGCACCACGTGAAAGAGCCGAAAATTTTAAAAAAGAATTTGTATTACTATAAAAAATTATTAAAAATAAGAAAGCAAATTCGGAAACTATACGCGCGCCGAGCCGTTGAATACAAATATTCAGGCGAGGCGTTCGGAAAAACTAAAGTATCTTCGTCTAAAATGTACGCAAGCTTTCTCAGGAAGTCATTAGTTTTTAATTTTTTTTGTTTTCTCATAGAAAATTTGACCGGAAGTTATAATTTCTAAAATTCTCACTGATTTTTATAAAACTGAAGATATCTATTAATAGAGGTATAACAAAAAAATCCTTGTACATTTATCATCATTACACTTTTACTTTTGATTTAAATATAATTAAAATGATGAACATTATCTCTGTTTAATAAAAATTATGTTTTAAAATCATTTTTTTTACAACATTCATTCGACGCAATTTTTATTTTCAAAATAGTATTTATATAAATCAGAAATTAATATCTTTTTTAAATAAAGTTAAAAATAATTTAGAAATTGATTTATATAAATAAATAAACACTATTTTGAAAATAAAAATTGCTTCGGATGAATGTTGTAAATGTACAAGGATTTTTTTGTTATGCCTCTATTAATAGATATCTTGTTTTATAAAAATCAGTGAGAATTTTAGAAATTATAACTTCCGGTCAAATTTTCTAAGAGAAAACAAAAAAAAAATAAAAACTAATGACTTCCTGAGAAAGCTTCGAGTCTCCTCTTTAAAACGCTTTCTTTTTTTTCTTTGTGTATATTTTAGGCAAAGATACATATAATGGAAAAACCAAATTTTCGATTTTATTTTCGAAATTGTGAAGTTAGCATACACTTTAGAGCAGCAACGATTTTTTAATTGTTTTCTTCACCCATTCAAGTACTTAAGTGCCAGGTAAAGGTCGAACTTAGATGAAAGTCACTTTTGAGATTAAATAAAATGCATATCTTCTGAAATAAACAAATTTTGTATTTTTTTTAAAGCTGTAAGTCTACTTAAAATAACCATTTTACTCTAGTTAATAGTAATAAATGTTTTATTAAGTAAACGTTGAACTAAGATTGGTCAATGGGGTGCAATTTGGAAACAGTGAATTCACACTACAGTGGCGCTGGAAACACTAACAAAGCTTACATGGAACACACACCATAGTAGTCGATGGCGTTGACAAAAAAAACTAACAACAAATGTACCTGTTCTTGATGCTTAAAAAGTTTTGATTTTTGTTAAGCTTCATTGATTCGACTTTTAGCATTTCAAAAGTATCTTGTTGGAGAAAAATTTACCCTTAGAGAAAACAGATTCCTTTTAACGATCAATTAAGATAGCGCATCCTCTAGACCGTTCTCTATACCTACATTGAGTTTACAAAGTTTATTGACAAGTAAGTATTTCATCAAGAAACGCGACCATCTGTTTCTTTATTCTCTATGGATCAATTCGACTTGTGTGGTTAGTTGATTTATGGTTTTTTCCTCTTCGAGTCTAATAGGCGTAGTTACAATGTATTAAAGTAATAGTTGAGGAACAAACGTACCGAGCAAATGATGCGATTTAAATAAAAATGTAATCGGTTCACATGAGAATAAAAAAAAATAATGATAACTTTAAAAAAATTGTGTCTATTTGGTTTAATATTAAGAGGATTATATACCCTTCTACAAATATCTTGGTTGGTGAAAACAGTAAAGTTCAAAAAGAGACAGACAAACCACCGTATTGGTTACGATGTAGTACACTCACTGCGAAAATTTTGTTTCAATTGTTATCGGTATCGTTCGAGGAACGATAAGGTTCACGTCATATATAGTTGAGAATCTGATGCCTCCGTTTTAAAGATGCTCCATACAAGTTGCGAAAAAAACATGAAATCCTATGTAAAATGACCTGCCGGATTCGAATTTTTTGTTCGCCCTCTGATCCGAAATTGCGAAATGTGTCAAAACATGACATTTTTGAAAAAACTAGTGCATAACTTTGTTAATTGATGTCTGATCGTTATGAATTTTGGATATGATATTTCCTTTCCTGACCTAGTTTCATAACAATAAAAATATAGGACGTCACATAAAAGCTACGTAATCTTTTTTCGCTAGAATACACAAAATATCGTCAATTTGCAGCGTAAAATGGTGAGTCGAGGAAACTTTCTTATCTTTGGAGATAGATAACAAGTAGTATAATCGAGAAAAATTTTGCCAATAGAGCAAGAAAGCTTTTTTACTTAAACTTTTTTTTATACAACGTTTACTTTGGGCTGTATACTTTCTTAAAAATAAAATTGAATCGGCGCGTCTCATCTCTTGGAATTGCCGCTGTTAGTGCGATGCAGCGAATGAAGCGAACAGTGTGTCAGAGAAAGTGTGCAACAAAGATGACGCGCATTACATTATTATTATGATACTTATAGTAGTATATACATTTTATGGGATTTGGAATTGACCTCTGGTCTCATTTATAATTTGACAGTTTTGAAAAGAACATTGAAACTTGGCAAATGCTTCATGTTCTGTAGCTGACCCCAAAAAAATGCGATATCGATAATTCTTGTCCCTTCCAAAGGAAAATTATTTTCGGGGACTTCCACTTCAGTGTATAATTTCTGCTCTGATTCATCCATATTTTCATTAGTCAAAGTCGAACACAAAAATTTAATGCTCTAATAAGGCATTTAATCAATAATAAAAAATATCAACAAATTTCTAACGAAAACATCTGGTGTTGATTCAACTGCAGGTTTTGGAAAATTCCAGATTTCTATTGAGACATCCTCTGGTACTCTAATTTTACTAGAATCAAGATCCTCTCTCTGAAAGTTTGAATGTTTTAGTAATCTGTCATTTTAGTCACTTTTTATTTTTATTGTTAATGTCATTTTCGGAAATGACCATACAGGCCTTCGTAAAAAAATTTTTGAGCGATAATCCAGACCATTTTTCTTTTTCGGGACACTGAACACAAATTTACAGACGGAATAGCATGTTTTTGAACCAATTTGATCGAATATCAAGAAAAATCGATATTACTGATATTTCCAGATAATAAATGAATAAAAATATCAGTATTGGGAGAAAATACAGTTTTTTGAGTTAGCAAAATGTTTATAATTATTATGTAAAAATAAACCATTGTAAACAAAATTTTTGTTGCTCTATAGGTAGAATTAACCTTGAAAATATCGAGTTTTCGCCTAACATTTTTAAGATCTGACCCTTTCCAAAAAGTTTTTTACTTTGCGTAGAAAAATTTTTAAATTTTCATGTACCACTAAATAATAAATGTACGTCGGTCGGCGCTCTTCTTTAAAAAGGCTCTATTCTGATACAGTCCTATCAATTCGTTTGGGAAATAACAGACTTTATGGACGCACTGTATAAATTAATAACCATAGATCGGAAAAAAATATATTATCACGTCTCAATTGATTGAAAAACAAAGTCGCAACCAAAGAGGGTTTGTATACCTACAACTATTATTATATAACATAGAAGTTATATTGCCAAAAATAGTATTAAAATAATTTTTAAAAAATGTTTTTTACCCTTTTGTGGGTAGAGAAAATTACCAGATCTTAGATAAATCATGGAGTATCATCAATGGACGATGTCCACCGCGCGCGTTTAGTTATTAATTTTATTTGCATATGGATATAAGGTTTGATTCTAATTTAGGATTTTTTTAGTTGATCAATTAAATGAACCAATGTGTTGCTAAACCAAAACAAGATTCTATTCAATTATTGTACAATTACTCCCCTAAAAAACTCTTACCTAAAACAAAACAAGAAACGACATTTTTGGTCATAAAAAATGGAGCAACTATGTTTTGAATTTTCGTTATTACCTGGAGGTGATGGAAAAACAAATATTTACTCGATAACCTCAATATCCACAAGAAGTGGTAATATATATAAAATACCAGAAGACCTGCAAGCAGTTGGTCATCATAAAGAAATAATGAAAACAGCTTCTTATAATAAGGTAAAAAATAATTAAAACACTGACAGAAGAACTTAAAAGCATTTATATAGATGATGACAGTAATCTACAATTTGATGATCAATTTCTCCAAGAATTGAATCAGGGCCAACTCGCTGATACCCTTCAAAAAGATACAGGAACATTGGAAAAAATATTTGAGAAACTAGTTGAAAATACCCAGGGAAACAAACAGAAAAGTTTAAGATACATTGCAGAAAAATTTATAATTGACAATTTAATTCATGTATAAAAAATCCCATAAGCCGCGTGATTTTGTCATTATGACAGCGAAAAAACTTTTTTCCAGCGACAATAACGGAACCTAACTTTTGAAAGCATGACAACCAGCATTGTAAACAAATTTTTGATGACGTTATGTCAATTTTTCTCAAACTTGCGTTGTCAGAAAAGTTTTCATTTGTGGAGAAATTAAATGATAATGTGCCTCGCAATACTGTGAATTCAACTACATCAATTTGGCGACAATTTGCGATGTTTTGTTTGGAAAAAAAAAGAACTCATTGCAGAAACTTCCACTGAAGAGTTAGCTTCTATTTTATGTGACTGGGCATTCAACATGAAGAAGAACAATGGAGAAGATTATAAAGAGAGTGCAGTCGAGACGATTTGGAACACTTCAGCAAAAATGTTACAAGAGAAGTACTTTAAAGATTATAAAAGAATTTTTAATCCGTTCACGGACATACAGTTTAAGAAAGCGGGAAATGCACGCGACACGAAACGCAAAATTTTACAAGCAATCCCAGGAAAAAGGAAGGTGAGTTCTAATGTTCTCACAAAACGAGAAATTTTTGAAATGGCACTGTCCTGGAGTGAAGAAGAACCTGTAGGCCTCCAAAGAAAATTTTATCACATTGCTGCGTATGAATTGGCTTGGAGAGGTGGAGAAGCAGCAAATTGTAAGGTATTCTATTTTAAACTGGAGACAGACAACCGTGGAAGAGAGACCGGAAGAGTTGAATATAACCCAGTGTTTTCGAAGACAGTACAAGGGGGAAATCAAAAGTTGGCCGACAGTAAATGGTTGGTAGCAAACACTGCAGAAGATTGTGTTTGTCCAGTAAGATTGTTTAAACAAATTATGGGAAGACGGGGAAACCACCAAACTACCAAAGTTTTTTTAACTCCAAATCCTTTCTGGCAAAAAACAAATTCGAAAGGATGGAATAAGAATTCTCCTATTGGGATAAACGAAATATCTAAATGGACCAAATCTTCGGCGAAAAATATTGGACTTGATATCAAGCGGGTGAAAATTACGAACCATTCTAATCGAACTGCCGCCGTAACTGAATTGTCCAGGAGTGGTATAGGTGAACAAAAACTTGTGAAAATTACGGGACATATCAACACATCGTCATTAAAACCGTACCTTCAGTTAGATGAAGGAAACAGGAAACAGTTACTAACACCGCTCAAAATACTAGCATGCAGCAAAATATTAACAAAAGACACGAAAGTTCTGAAAATCAAGCTATTTTTAATAATTGTGTTTTTAACAATTGTACTTTTCCGTTAAATTAAATAAATTAATTTACATCTTATTTTTTAATTTATTAATTTACATATTCATTAAATCGTCTTACCGAATTACACTCTAGCTTTTTTTTTGAGTAGAAGTAAACTTGACATTTATAATTCGAATTTTGATGCCATTACGGACTCGTAATTTTTTCAGAGGCAGTTTTTTTCGTTAAAGTTTACTTCGACAAAAAAAAGCTCTCGTGTAATTATAAGTGAAAAATTTACAAGCAAAAATTCTAATGCAGACCAGTGGATTGATATTTTTAAAAAAGAATGCATACGTTTTGATGAGATAACAGATGAAAATAAAATTGAAATATTCAAATTATTTATGGATAAGTCTTGTGTAGATTGGTACAGTTCAATGATGATAAAATGGCCATCGATAAAATAAAAGTAGAAAATTGCCAAGCTGAACGCGCCAAATTTAAAAACAGACATATCCTGTTTACATGGAGTAGCCTGTAAATTAGAAATAATTAAATAACAAAAATCGAACAAACAATTATTATTATTTCTTCACTTTTGTCACAAGACTTTTCGCAGTAGAAACTTTATCTCAAAACGAGTAGAAGGAAATATAGAAATGAATAATAATTACTGAAAGTATTTTGCACATAGACTATTAAACGCAATCGCTACTTTTCAAACGAATGAGTTAAGTGTGAGTTTGACACGGCGATTTAAACTTAAACAAAGGAATATTGTAAAAGGGAATTATAGGAACAGATTTCAGTAGCAAATGTTCAACTTGAATACAACGTTTATCTCAACTCCACTAATTGGAATATTATTTCCAACCTAGTGGAAATCCGCTAACCAGAGGCGTGCTTTTTCACCGTTTTTAAACCAGATTCAAACTCCAAGTAAATAGTTTACTTACAGAATTGTTAGTTAAAATTTAAAATTTGAACACGTAGAAATTATTCACTACAATGATAATGGTAAATTGTCAAAAAAATGTTGACAGGTCATAGCTGTGTTGATGTATCTAACAAAATCAATTCATTATGGTTGTTTGCTGTTTGTAACTATAAAATTTGACATTTCTGTGGGGAAAAGTGCCATAGCGTGTACTTTTACCATTTTAAATTATTACTTTTCCAACGGATATCACAGGAATTAAGAAAAGGCCTGCTTTGCGTATAAAAATTTGTGTAGAAAAGCGTGTTTTGCATAGTGGTTGTAGAAAAAAATATTTCCTTTACTAAGAAACAAATTCCTGCCCTCCACATTTACATTCACGTGGACTTTATCCTATATAAAACGTCTCGGACAGGAAATCCATTTATCTTTCGTCTGGATTATAGTAAATTCGTGCTGGGGTGAACGAAATGGAATACAGGGTTTTCTTTTATTACCTGATCGATACTAACTGGACCCAACCCTGTTTAGGAAGAACGGAGGTGTGGAATCAATGTTTGTAATTCTGCTTTTGTAGGACGTAGGAACAATAAAAGTTTGGTAACATATGGAGGGTGGAATTGACAGTAGACAAATGGTAGGATTTCTACGTTTCTAATATGCGAGAGCTGAAAAATCGCAGGCACTTTTTATTCTTACTTAACCTTTAATTTGCAGAGACGAAAGTATGTATATTTCAATGTAAGTATATGCCTGCTTTTTCACCAGATTTGACACCTGCTTAGTATTTATGGATACATTAAAAATTTAATATCTTTATTTAGTGATTAGTCACGAAATTTCAAATAAACTGAATCGTATCGTCCCTGCCCTCATAAATTTTAATAAAGATAATAAGCTGTCTTTACGGTTAGAGCAGAACTTTTGAATATGCAAAAATAAAGAACAAAAACAGGCGGTCGTGGTGACATACACAAATATAATTTTTTAAATTAATAATACTTACTAGAAATAAATTCCGATTATTTAGTAACAAGCATGAGGGTATACGTAATACATAACTGATTAACTCAGAATAATGGAGTGAAATTAGACGAAAATATTCTGAAAATGAATGTAAGAGCTAAGTCAAATTTTTTTAATTTTTTCGATTTTATACATAAAGAGAAGCTTGTAAAAAATGTTTCAATAAATTTGGGCTGGAGCTTCGTGAGATATGTGCCAAAAACGGCATTTTTGGTATTTTTCGAGTGGATTGCTTCATTATTTTTTTAAATATCTCCGGCTCTAAGAGTATCGATCCGTATAGTAGGGGTTTTTAAAAAATGTATCCTAACCGATTTCGCGCACATTATTTTGTTTTTTACGGAATTGGCAATAAATAACAAAAGAATCCTCGAATTTTCTTAAAAATTGGAGAAAGTATGTATTTTTATGTCGGGAAAACATGGTAAAAATTAAAAAAAAATGTATTTGTCCAGCCAAAATCGACATTTTTCGAAAAAAATTTGAATTGGTCGCCATTTTTGGAAAAACAATAGTAGAGAAAAATTTTTTACCTTAAAAAGAAGGATTTTGTGTGTACTTTTGTCTAAGAAAATCCGACACTTTATTTCTTTATTTAAAGTGTCCAATTTAGGGAATAATAAAAAAATAAAAATTCGATTTTCATTCTTTTCCAATTTTGTATTTCAGTCCAAAAAATGTTTAAAAAAATAAAAAAATATTTCAGGATCTAAAGTAAGATTTTTGTGAGGGAGCCAATCAATATAAATCAATATAAAAAAAATATAAAAAATGAAAATCGAATTTTTTTTATTATTCCCTAAATTGGGCACTTTAAATAAAGAAATAAAATGTTGGGTTTTCTTAGACAAAAGTACACACAAAATCCTTCTTTTTGATTTAAAGTAGTGTTAGCCATATGTGAGTAGTAGGTACTGAGGTTAGGAAGAAAATAAGGTCCTTTATTTCTCACAAGTTATTTTTATTAGAATAAAAATAACTTGTGAGAAATGAAAATAACTTGTGAGAAATAAAGGACCTTGTTTTCTTCCTAACCTCAGCCTTCTTTTTGAGATAAAAAATTTTTCTCTACTATTGTTTTTCCAAAAATGGCGGCCAATTCAATTTTTTTCGAAAAATGCCAATTTTGGCTAGACAAATACATTTTTTCTTTATTTTTACCATGTCTTCCCGACATAAAAATACATATTTTCTCGAATTTTTAAGAAAATTCAAGGATTCTTTGGTTATTTATTGCCAATTCAGTAAAAAAAACAATAATAATGTGCGCGAATTCGTTTTTTGAGGTTAGAATGCATTTTTAAAAATCCTACTATACGGATCGATACTCTACTTCATCACGGTTATTTTTTTTTATTTTTCCACGACTCTTAGAGCCGGAGATATTTAAAAAATAGTGAAGCAATCCACTCGAAAAATATCAAAAATGACGTTTTTGGCACATATCTCGCGAAGCTCCAGCCCAAATTTATTGAAAAATATTTTTTACAAGCTTTTCCTTATGTATAAAATAGAATAAAATTAAGAAAATTTGACTTAGCTCTTACATCCATATATAATTCTAATTTCACTCAACTAGAACATGTTTATAAATAATTCATTTCTATAACTCATAGTGGCTGTGTTCTTCAAATACTCTTCTTAATGGATACTAAAACCACTTATTTTATTAAAAAGTTTTTTAATTTTGACGTTTCGACTTTCAGTTCGAAAGTCGTTTTCAAAATGACATAACAAAATACTGTAGAAATAGAACACTTGATAATCTTACAAAAATATGACAGCATCATAGGACACGGAGAAAGATTTTGAAATTCAAGATATCAAAATCTGTTTCCATCATATTTTTGTGAAAAAGAAAAACATTAAATGATGTCTTTGATTTTAAACGAACGTCATATGTAGATAGACATTTGATATTCACTGTACACATATTTTACATTTTTAAAATACTTATTAGTTCATTTTTACTATAACCAAAATTAACTTTTTATGGGATACGATATGATACGAACAACTGAGTGACATCTAGACCAGAATCGGTCGAAATACTTTTCAACCCCCATGCAATAATAGTCCTGATTTGATTGGTAAATATCAAAAGATTGGACAATGTTGGGTTATGCAACTTCGCAATCTTGGTACCCATGCGATGACCTCGATTCATTTTTAACGGGGTCTTTTGCAAACGATATAATTTTTTCAACCAATTTTTATAATTAAAACAAATAAATATTGGGCTAAGAATAGGACTGTGTGGTACGTCAATAACTAATCCTTCAATTTCTAAATTTTGGCTAGGGAAGCATTTTTATATCACCGTATTCTCGTAATTTTAATCTTAGCTGGTACAAAAAATGAAAAAAAAACACAATTAAAAGCTTATTTAACTAATAAAAAAATTGCCTAATAATAAGTAAATAAAAACATTAATCTTTGTAAATAAAATTTTTAATGGTTTAAATTTTAATTATGCGTATATTTAGTTTTAAATTTTAATAAAATCGAATTTTTTAAGAAAAATAAGGTGGAAATTAAAAAAATTACAATAACAAAAACGTTTTTTTACAGAAGCAGATTTCTATACTGATTCATTTATAAGACAATTATTAAATAAGCAATGGATATTTAGTGAACAAGATGTACTAACAAATTGAGCTGCCTCCTAACGTAAAAGTATTGATATTAGTATACCTCAAGGCTCAATCCTATGCCCAATACTATTTGTTTTCTTTATTTATTTATTCAAACACCATCCCTTATGAACGCAGAAGATAATTTATAAATATTTTAAATGATCTTCTTTTTGGATATTAAAACCACTTTTTTAAAGAAAAATTGTTTTTTAATTTAACTTTCCGACTTTGACTCTAAAAAAGAAGAACATTTAAAATAACAAACCACTATGAACTACACTAACTACAGAAATGAATAAATATTTATTTTATTAACTATACTGAAAAAGTGTATCTTATCCGTAAATGTCGGATGTAAAATTTAAAAATTCCAATTGAAAATAAAGATTATTATTTTTTTTTCATTTTGTGTTACTTGTGTCGACGGCTATGGTCATTAGCCTCATGTTCCATTCAAGCTTTTTTACTGTTTCCCCCCCGTACTTATTATTATTAATAAACAAAATTAATTTAAATTTTTTTAGAATTTACTGTCAATAATAGGCAATCGAAACAGAGGAGAGGAAAAATGTATTTCAGATTCTAGAGTTTTAAATAAAACATTACCAAAAGTTGAAAAACATATGATGTGCATGAAGGACATTATGAAATATCATCTAATTGCATTAATTAAATCAATTACTGAAAAACTGTAAAAGCCGTTTTCTATAATTGGGTGCAACGATGAACGACAAAAAATTCGCCAGTGGCGTTACTAAATATTCTTAAAGGCACATCTCTTTAATTTATTGTAAACTGTATTTTACCATGCACTGTGGAAATTTAGGTTTGTTTCCCCCCACCAAAGCTACAAAAGAAATAAACAACGTAAATATCATCAAAAATAATTTATGAACTAAAATTTTGACGCTGAATCCATCTGCAATAATGGGTGAATATTAACAAGGTGTGGACAAAATATCTACCGCTAAGGATTCTTTTATGCACGACTTGACTACAGGTCCTTGGCCGCTCGGAAAATGATTTTTACCGAACAAATTGTTCGATATCTGAATTCGGTCTGTGTGTGTAGGTTGATTCTTTGTGTTTATGAATTTTAAAATTCTGACTTTAGATTTTGATAGAGCATCAAAAAGTAAGCTTAGGGTTTGATGTGCCCCTCCGTACCTCTTCGAGAACACCTTCAAAATGGAGTCCAAAATATGAAAATTTTGAAGTTTAAAATGACATTGAATTTATAGTAGACACATAGTGAATGACGATTTTGGTAAAATTGAGTAGACTGTGACTGTGTTGATTAGAATGAGAACTGTCAATCTAAAATTTTATTAATACTGTCATTACAATTTGTTCGGTCTATGACAATGCTAGAAGAACATTATCAACTGGTTTTTTCTAAATTCATAAACTCTGAAGTGTCAATGATTTTTATTTATTTTTTTTTACACAATATAGATCATAGTTTGAGGAATGTCTGACCTATTTTTTAATGGAAAATATTAAAAAATGGCGACACTGTATACATTTCCACTCCGCACGAGGGGTGGGATGTGGCGTCTGAAAACAAAAAAAATATGAGCTTAATTTTGGATAGTGTAGTTATGATGTGACGTAGCGATTTTTTTTTGACTATTTGAAAAATTGTGGTGAGCCGGAAAAAAAAGTTCATTTTTCAAACGTCAATAAATAAAAAACTAATCAAGTAATCGCAAAAATCCTACGTCACATCATAACTACACTATCCAAAATTAAGCTCACATTTTTGTTTTCAGATGCAAATGAACGAAGCAATCGCTGACGCCACATCCCCCCTCGTGTGGAGGGCCTCCGGGGAAATGTATACAGCGCCGCCAATTTTTAATATTTTTCATTAAAAAATAGGTCAGAGATTCGTCAAACTATGATCTACATTGTGTAAAAAAAATTAAATAAAAATCATTTACACTTCAGAGTTTATGAATTTAGAAAAAAAAACATTTTCCGTGCGGCCAAGGTCCCTTAAAGAAACGGTTCTCTAAAGGACCACAGTAAATTTGATTATGTGTGACTCAAAATTCTTGCATCGTTTATTAAAAAATGATATCAGAAAAACTAATAAATCTGTCGGAACTGAGAAGTTAAAGTTAATTAAAATATCGTATTACTATATTTCTGCATCAACCTCCGATAATTTTTAATAAATTCTATGTGAAAAATTTCTCTGTTTACAGCACTTGCTGTGCTTATTTACAAGGTAAGTAACAAATTACGTAAGGTCAATAATAAAAATATGATTTACTTATCTCAAGAATGATTCTTGGGAGTATTTATTATATATTAGTAAACAGCTGTAAACGATTAATATAAATTGAAGTATACATATCTGTGGAGGAGGTGACAGTTATTTAATATCTTGTCCCTTAATCTTCTTCTTTTTCTCTTCTTATTTTTTATCTTCTTGGGTTTAAATTATTAATTTTTTTGACAGATTTCTCTAAATTATTCAATAACTCCTTTATAGTAAAAGATACGAAAAAATTTATTAAGATAAAGGTTAAAGCATATATAGGACTACATTTTAATACTTTCGAATATACAGAGTCACTCCTAATAACAGAGCGAACTTATTTTATTTTATATGAAACATCCCCAATCTTTTTAGATTTTAGGTTTTTATAATATAGGATTCTTTATGTTATACAGAGTACTTAATAAGTTAAAAATATAATTAAAAAAATTGGCTTGACTTTAAATTGACAGTAGAAATATTAAATAAACCAAAATTGGTGTTTGGCAAAAAATAACATAATAATAATTTGATAAAGAAAATTTTCAACATTTGTGTGTAAAGTGTCTTTTGCATAAATGACTATGTTCTTTGTTTTTAATACAAAAAAAAATAACCCTTCCAAATACCACATGTCCTCTCAAATTTTATAGATTAAATTTTTGATCTTCATACTCAAACGCTTTTATTTTAGGCAAAACCACTCAAACAAACTGATTTGAGATAAAATCACTCGTCCTGCGGACTCGTGATTTTATCAATCATTTTGTTTTCGTGGTTTTTCCAAATAAAGCCGTTTTCGTGAAAACCAAAAATTTAATCGATAAAATTTGGAAGGCTCGTGGTATTACCTTTGATAAAACCCCTTCTTCGTAATTGTTTTTTGATTAAACTGTGTTTACCTTTTTTGAAATGTCAAATATAAACATTTAACAACTTTTATTTAGCATTATCAATTATTATTATACTAAAATGTATTGCAATTCAAAATTTATTTGTAAACTAACTTGTTTATTCGTTTATTCACACACACATCAGTTTTTGAATACCCAAATACTTAAAAATCCATAAATCTCTTTAAAACTGACAAATGTCAAACTCTATATCCGAATTAAGCCAAACGCAATCACGTATGCCTTGGTGGCCCTGTATTTAAAACTATAACAGCTCAATATTTTTTGATGTTTCAATTTAATTTGATAAAGAAAATAGTGAACATTTGTGTGCGAAGTGTCTTTTGCATAAATGACTATATTCTCTGTTTTTAATAGAAAATGATTAAAAAAATAACCTTCCAGATACCACACGTCCTCTCAAATTTTATAGATTACATTTTTTGTCTCCATACTCAAACGCCTTTATTTCAGGCAAAACCACTCAGACAAACTGATTTGAGATAAAATCACTCGTCCTGCGGACTCGTGGTTTTTCCAAATAAAACTGTTTTCGTGAAAACCAAAAATTTTATCGATAAAATTTGGAGGACTCGTGGTATTACCTTTGATAAAACACTAAGTGGCAGGATGAACGGGGCAATCGCCCACCCTGTCCACTGTTACATACGTCCGTGATTATAATGGAAATTTAAAATAGTTTGATATTAATGATCATTTAATTATGGAATAACTGGTCAGCCTAGATACATCACTGTAATTTCATCACTGGCGACATAGCAACAATTAAAAAATTCAATAATCAACCTATTATAAAACTTTTAGAAGGTTGGAGTTGATATACTTTCAATTGCATGGATATATTCATAGTTACTTCACGTGTCTAGAAGGCACGTTTACAACTACTTACAGTAGCGTTGAATTATTTATGAATTAAAGCAGTTTTTTTACACGGACTCACTCTATAAGGTGATTCACCTAACAATATCGGTGTAAATAATACACAAGGAACTAAATTAACGGCACGATATTCAATATCCTGTAACAAAGATCCATTTCAGATATTTTTCTATAATATTATTGTAGATATAACAAATTCCTCTCGATTCAATAGAAAAATGGACGTTTTTGCAAAATAAAACAAAGTATTATTGAGGTTGAAGGATATAAACTAAATAAAAAAATTAACACATAGATTAAATATCAGAAAAAAATATTCTGTCGTTGAAACTAAATATGCTGAACAAATTTTATCGTAAAAGACCATTTCTCTAGAACCACAACTTATAAACAAACATTTAAGTGCTTCAAAGAACAGTCAGGACAATTCAATATCTATAAATATACTGCAATATTTTGTTTAAGAAATTTCTTATTTTTAATTTACGTTTTAATTTAATTTATTTAATTTGTTAATTTAGTTTTAGTTCTATTTTAATTTAATTTTAATCTCAGGGTCATAAAAAAAGCGAGTTCAAAAAGAAATTGTGATCAGTTACGTTTTATGTACTTTATTTGAAAATTATTAAAGAAATAAAGTCAACCAATTTTAAACAAAGACCTTTCAATTATATAATAAAAATTAACTTATCCATTCACACTCTTTCATAACCAACTATACTAATAACACTACAACTACTTAAAATTATTAAAGTTTAAACTATTTAAAAGTGCACTTACACAAGTTCTTCTATTAATTAAACTTATTTGTCCAACCTTTGTATTTCACCAATAATATAAGTCCCTCTTTCTAAATTAAATCATACTCAAATCCCCTTCTTTCTTAATTTATCTGTATCATTCAGTGTTTCTTCAATTTCATTTCTTTCTAAATTAAATCATACTCCTATGCTCTTCTTTCTTCATTTATCAGTATCATCCAGTATTTCTTCAATTTCATCTATTTTATTATTTCTTTAATACATCTTATTATTATTATTTACCATATACAAATTAAACTTTCTAAGTATTTTTGTTTAAAATTTGATTTTTCCTTTTTTAAATTAATTTTTTTTCTCTTACGAAATTTTTCAATCAAGTTTTCATTTTCTATTTTTCCGTAACTAATCAACAACCTACTTTCAATTTTAAAAAAACCCATACATTTTTAAAATCAAGTCAGATAATTTTTCATTATATTTTAAATTGGCAATACTGCTTTTTTTATTTCTTAAAGTTGAATATAACTTGTACCTTTCATAATTTTGACATTTCATAATTTTATAGGTTATGTTTACTTTAGTTGGTTTCTGTGATTTGACTATTTTATTCAAGGTATTGCACTGTTTATTTAATTATATTGTCAGTAACTTTATTTTAATTTTGACTATTTATTCTTTAAAATACTTGTGTTAATAAAATTCCATTTCAATACATAGGACAAACAAAGCTACCCATTAAAACTAGATTTAAAGAACATAGAGCATTTAAATACGAAAGTCTGTAAAAAAGTTTATAAATAGTTGAAAAACAATATTGTAATAAATAAAAACAATGGGCAGATTATTAATAGGTTGTCCCTCACAAGAGGAGGATTAACTTGATCAAAAAATATATTTGGTAAATGGTTTTTTTTTCATTAAAGGATGCTTAAAATACCTGATGAAAATAAAATCATCAATTCCATTTTCATTTTCTTTTCCCTTTTCTTAGTTTTCTTATTTGTTCATCTTACCCAAGATACTTTAGTTATAATCTTTTTCCAAATAATCGCTAACATTTCTACATTTATATAACATTGTAATTAATTTTTTTTTAAATAAATAATTGAGTATATCAAGCAATTGCGCAATATAATATTAATTTTTTTGGATACCAATCCTATGATCGACCAATTATGACCGGTAGTTTAATCACCAATAATATTTATCAAATGTGTGAAATTTTAATGAAAAAAAAAAGACAATCTCAAAGTATTTGATAGCTTTTATAAAGTAAAATAATATTTTTTACGTATTTTATAGCGTTTTAATATATTTAATCGGTATTTAGACACGTGATATAGTGATAACATATACCGAGTGTTACAAGAAGAGAGGAACCTGCGAGTACTAGAAATAAAAATTTTAAGACAATTACTCAGGGCAAAACAAGTAGGTATACAGTATGTCCCCCTAAGTTGGAATCATATGGAAAACTTTTTTATTATTGGTTTTAGAAAAAAAGTTATTCTTTATAAAAAGTTCTGCATGGTCCAAAACTTAAAATACAATCATGTGAAATTCATTTTTTTCAAGCCGTATACGAGGTTTGTCAAAAAATATGAATTTTGCTCAAGAGTAAAGTACGTTTATTTTTGACAAAATCGAAAATTGTTATTTAGAAAAGTTGTTTAGAATTAAAAACTACATTTAAATATGTAGTCACAGCCTTCTACCTTAAAAACTGATGTTTTGTGATATTTCCAAAATAATGCCATATTATGAAAGTTATCATAAAAAATTATTGAAAAGAGTTTGAGAACTATTATTTCCTTTGTTGCAGACCTTTTTTAATTACTTTTTATTATGACTTTTCATAATATAGAAGTATTTTAGTTTTTAAGATAGAAGCCTGCGACTGCATATTTAAATGTAGTTTTTAATTCTAAACAACTTTTCTAAATAACAATTTTCGATATTGTCAAAAATAAAGGTACTTTACTCTTGAGGAAAAATCACATTTTTTGACAAACCTCGTGTACCACTGAAAAAATTTGATATTTGATGACTGTATTCTAGGTTTTAGATAATGCAGAACTTTTTATGAAGAATAAATAACTTTTTTTCCTAAAATTAATAATAAAAAAGTTTTCCATATGATTCCAACTTAGGGGGACATACTGTATATATACAAAATAATTCATTTCCGTAGTTCATAGTTGCTTGGTACTTCAAATACTTTTCTTCTTCAAAAATTACAACTTTAGAGTTAAAAGTTGAAACGTTAAATTAAAAACTTTTTTGATATAATAAATAAGTGGTTTTATAATATCCAGAGAGAAGAGTATTTGATATACGAAATAATTAAATTTTAAAAAATTGTTTTGTTGTAACGTGTTGACATGTATCAAAAATTTTGTTTATTTTAACAAATTGTTGACATTTTGATCCAAGAGAGGCTGGATCCAAAGTTACTTTAAATAACTCGATGTTTTCTACCTTGTAATTTTATTTCTATTTGTATTAAGGATGAGGACGTGTATAAATAAAATGTAGGTACCGTAAAACAATTTTTGGTGCTGAATCACCTTGTATCTATAAGGTGCTACGAGTCAGGTAATCTATTGTACGACCACACCTGCGGTAAGGGGTGTGTTTGTTTGCTGACAAGAATAATAGGTGCCGACAACCCTGTTATAATTAAAGTAAATCCGAATAAAGGGAACCATGGGGTAAATCTTAAATGACATCACCACAGGAACATCATGGAATTCTATTATTTACCTGCTGGTTTAAATATTTTAAGAACTTTGTACAGGAAGATAAGGTCCTTAGGACAAGAGTAATTTGATTTGGAAGGTGAATAGCCTTCATAATTTGAGCTGACGAGAAATTTTGTTAATTTTTGTCACAGATGATTTACACAAATTTAAAAATAAATGTTTGTTTTTCCACTTACTTCAAATTTGGCACAAAATATTAACAAAAAAAACGAATAAGAAAAAAATATATAAAACGAAAAAATTAAGGGTGAAATTTTAACATGCCTGTTTTTAAATATAAATATTAAAAATAGCCAATTAATTAAACGATCTTAAACTTAAAATATTATTAATAAACTAAGTTAGTCCTAGACAAGCTCTGGGGAGAGGGGGGGGGCATCGTCTAACATGCACCATTTTTTGTTTACTTGCTCTAATTTTAATTTTTTGCTCCCGCTTTCCCTTTAGTTTTAGTTAAGTAAATACGAAGTTTGGGCTCGCGCTATTGAAAAAATAATAATTTAAGATTCGGGGGGGCATGGCCCCTAGGCCCCCTCTGGATCCGCCACTGGTTAGTCCGCCTCTGTTACGAGCTGATCTGCATTTAGGGCTTAGAGTGAATGTTTAAAATCAAACTGTACATCTATAGACAATAAAATTTAAATGATAAATTAGTGTTTTTGTTTTAGATACATAAAACAAACAGTTTAACGCCGAATCCGAACTTGAAGTAGAAGTCCAATATAATTCTCATAAGCAGATTCGGCTTTTATTATTAATAGACATTCTCGCGTCGCTAGCTTTTAGCTTTTTATGGGAATGATCATTCGGGACTTGCATTTCAATTCTTTTTTACAAACCTTGAATGGAAATACTTTCTAAATGGTTATGTAAAACATTAAACACGTTAAGTGGTACCGCTGAAAATGGAGCGATTGATTTTTTTCGATTTGCAGAAATCGCTTAATTAGCGAGTTGGGAATGGAGTCAAATCTTGTGGGCTACGAGAATGGTTTAAATTCAACTTGACACTTTTAATAAAACGTAAATTTTAGAAATTTAAATATATACGTGTGACCGAGTTCTGACAATCTAAATAAATAGATTGCAATTCGATCCAATACAGACGTCCAAACAATCTCACCTCAATAAATGTACTAAAATGTCACTGTATGGAAAACACACAAACGCACAAAAAAATTATAATAGAACACCGTAGTAACTAAAAATTTTTAGCTTCTTCTTGCGAATCGCTTTTGATTAAATGGAGCTTATCTCGTTTTCGGTAAATTTCACCTGTACTAGATTCACGCACCGCGAATCGCGAGTCCACCAGTCGGCTGTCACTGCAGTACTAACGAAACCAAAGAAAATATACAAAACAACACTACGAAAGGTGTACATAAATGGGTAGATAGTGTGTCTCTCGCATATGACCGACCTCTTAAAGCACACGGTTTGCGGCATAGGCCGCTGTCCACTGTAGTCGGTGGCAATGAAAAACAGAGGCGTTTCCGAGGGGTTGAAAAAGTAAAATATAAAGTAGATGTTACCAAGATACTATAGGTATATTAATTTTATTTATTTACGGGACAAGCCCAGTACAGGACATCATTACAAGCTGTGACAATTAAGTGATTTTTTTTTATTATATTTAATTACAACTAATCTAAAAACAAGATTAACGAGCAATATTTTCTAATAAAATCTTAAAACTAAAGTGTTTTACCGAGTTTAACCCTTTGGTATTTCTCAGTTTTGTTCTTAATTGGTTACACTACACAACACGCACTGTGCTCTGCTTCTAACCACTACACTAGCTCAAAAGGTTTGGTCCTTTTGAGTCTCCTCACTATTCCACTTTGGTCCAGCAGCTGGATTGCTTCATGCTTCTTTGCGAAATGTTTCACCTCGTCTGCAACGATTTCCACTCCAAGGTCTCTGTGTAGGTCGCTGTTTCTTACATACCAAGGAGCGTTGACAGTGCCCCTTAATACCTTGTTCTGGAATATTGCTTGAGCAGGCACACCCCCAAAGTTATATTCCATATGTCCACACAGGCTTTAGAACCTGTTTGTATATCATAAGCTTGTTTCTAATTGATAGTTCGGACTGTCTACCTAATAGCCAATATAATTTTCTGTATTTGAGATTCAGCTCTTCTCTTTTCTTTTTGATGTGTTTTTTCCATCGTAGCTTCGCATCTAGGTTCATTACGTTTTTATTCTAGTTATGTAGAAGTCCAATAAATCAGGAATTTTATTGCTATCTGTTGGCCAATAAGCTGGTCTTCCAGTAGAGTGGAAATCGCAGTTATACTCATTGGATGCGCTGAGTAACTCACTTTCTTTTTGTAGTGATTAGTCTTGATCCCCAAAAGGTGTGTTTCGTATTGAAATCCCCTCATAGTATAAATCTTTCTCCAAGTTCTTGGAATAAGTTTAAATAGTTTTCTTTTTTGAGGTTGTACCTCGGTGGACAGTATATCGCAGCTACCTTTATAGTTTGACTTTTGCAATGTATCGTCACGGAGGTGACTTATATCTGTTCGGTTTTTATTGAAATATCTTCAAAATGTTTGATGTTTTGTTTTATTATTACTGCGCTCCCTCTGGCAGCATTAGATGGGTGTATTGTATGGTATGTATTATACCCCTTCAGTCTAAGATAGCTTTCATTTGTGAAATGCGTTTCTGAGACTAAGCATATGTCTATTTTTAGTGTGTCCAGGTATAGTTCTTCCATTATCAATTGCAGAAATATAAAAACAAAATTTCCAGATGTGTCGGTAAGATGCTTTGATCGGCTTTGGCGGCTTGTAGAGCTCCCGACAAGCCGCCAAAGGAACAAGTTTTTATATTTCTGCAATTGAAAATGGAAGAACTATACATCTGCAGTTCTTCTCTAAGCTGCAGAAGTCCGTTGGCATTCCAAGTTACTATTCTAACGTCTTGAGGAGCCATTTCTGGCCGTGGTCCAGCATTTCTGTTACTGGTCTCTAGTTTAGTTAGTCTGTCCATTACATCCCTTTTAAACACTTCTTGGTTTTTTTCTTGTTTGTCAAGTCTTGCCATTATATTTGCTAGTATATCTTCTATGCCGTTTGTGCTATTGCTATTCTTTTGTGGTGCAGTATTTCCCTCGACTGTGCTACTCCAGGTATGTTGGGTTCTATTTTCTTGCGCTCTTGTCGCTTGTCTGTACTGTTGTGATGTTGATGGTTTGTCATCATTCCTTTGTGATTGTTGTCTAATGTCATGCGTCTGTACATTTTTTTTCTTTTTTGTGGCTTCTTCCCTATACTTCTGTATGGTTTTAGCTACTTCACATCCTCTATAATTAGCAGGATGTTGCTCTTTGCAGTTGACGCAAGTGGGTAGTGTATTTTTTGGTTTAGCGCAATCTTTTGTGAGGTGTTCTTCAAGACATCTTACGCATCTTGGTGTCTTGTGACAATAACTTTGAGTGTGTCCATATCCTGACATCTTTTGGGATATAAGTTTGGGTCGTCTTATAGACTCAATTGTTATACTCATTCCCAATATGTCATGTATTTCATATATTTTGTTAACATCTTCTTTATTGTCGAAAATTAACATATGTACTGGTAGTTTGACATTTTTGTACCTGTTTCCATTGTATTTTTTCTTTATGATATTTTCCACATCTAAGATTCTATATTTTCTGCTCTTGAGATTGTTATACATCATGTTTTTATCAAATGTTGGACTTAATCCTTTTGAAATCACTCTTATAGGGCGGTTGAGTTTATTCTCATAAGAGTGCCATTTTATTTCTGTTTCGTTGAGTATTTTGGTCACCTCTTTGTAATCTTCTGGATTTACGAAGTTAAGTTTAATTTCATTTGAGGCTAATAATTTTGATGAAGCAGTAATGCCATGCCATCTGGTCATATTTTTCGCTTTTATCTGTTATAATTGGGGGTAGATTTTTACTCACCTGCTGTTTTGATTGTTGTTTATTGTGAGTTGGTGGGGTTTGTCCCGTAGGTTTCTCCGGTGTTAATTAAGAGATAACAAACAAAAACACGATTTTTAAAACAATAAGACGATAGTACATAAATACAATTAATAGAATTACTTAATTAAGAATTATAAAATTATAAAATATAAAATATGGTAACGCATTGGGGGAATAACTCAAAAAGAAAGTCAAAAGTAAATAATTGTTTACGTGACATGCAGAAGGAGGCAAGTTTTGAACTCGGGCAATGAGAGGCTGAAGAAATCCAATTGATCATACAAGCATTTGCGAGTCTTTGAATTCGGGATAGACAGCTATTGTAACCATAGTTTGAACGGAGGAACGGGTTGTAAAATGATTGGTGAAGTCTAGTGGTGCGCGAAGGTACTTGAAAATTTATCTTAGATAGTAGCTGGGGACATTTTAATTGGCCGTTTATGATTCCGTGAAGAAATACCAAGTCCCTGTGTTTTCTCCTCGCAGATAATGGAGAAAGATTCGTAAATTTCTCGGACTGTTGATGATCAAGGAATATGTGAAGTTTGAAATTGACGAAATTTAGAAATCTGTGTTGAACACATTCAATATTTTGAGAGTAGACGTTGTAGTAGGGGTTCCACACAAGAGAACAATATTCGAGGTGAGGTCTGACAAACGCACAATATAAGGTTCGTAAAGAGGTAACGTTTGTAAAGTCCGATGTTATCCTTTTTATAAACCCAAGTAGTTTCAATGCTTTGTTTACTGTAGAGCAAATATGTAAACTGAAAGTTCAATGTCGGATCTAGGATGACTCCCAGGTCTTTGATGTTAGGAACAGCATCCAAAACTATATTGTTGATTTGATAATCCGTAATGATTGGTCCTTTGCAACGGTAGAATCTCATCAGGTGACATTTGTTGACATTTATAACCATACCATTTGAGTGGCACCAGTTAGCAATGAGGTCAAGATCGGCTTGAAAATATAGAACAAGTAATCTTGAAAAAATTTTTGAGATCATCAGCAAATAAGAGAGTTGTTCCATTCGAGATGCCTGACTGATGTAGGGTTAAATAAACAACAATCTTGTTAAACGGTTAAACGGTCGTGCAGCGCTCAACGGTGCCAAGGGCTTAAACGCGTCCTTAAGTGTCTGATAATGTATATTTAAATTTTTTTAAAAACGTTATTTGAAACTTCCCAACAAATTTACATAAAAACGAAAAGCCATATGCCTAACAATATCGTTAGTAAAATTTTACCAATTACAAGCATTTTCTCATTTCTGGGTTCATTTAAACGCTCTGGCGGCCGGTGCTGGTTCATTTAATTTTGCATCCCTATCGTTAGCATCTGTATCTGTAAATCTAGAAGGGTGGGTCACCCCACAGCACGTAGGCCACATTTGGCCCATTGTGCGTCCTTCTGAGGTTGAACCTTCATTCTAGCTCGTCAGCCAGCCTACTTGTTTAAAGTAGGTGATGACGTCGCCTGAAGGTAGCTCCCTCATGTTGGCATGTGTTAGCCACTGCTCGCCGAAAAGAAAATGTCTTATTTGTGAGAGTGTCGGGCATTCGCAAAGAATGTGTTCGACAGTCCCGTCTTCCTGTTCACATCCTCTACACAAGAGGAGTGTCAGATAACCCCATCCTGTAGAGGTGTTTTCGTAGATGACAGTGGCCAGTCAAGATACCTGTGGCTGTGCGCAGGTTGTGTCTGTTCATAGTCATGTACTTTTTGGCTGTTTCGCTGTTCGGATACTGTAATAGTTGCAGCCTGTTTAAGGGTAGATGGGACGACCTTAGCTAATGAATCATCTGCACGGTTGCCTTTTGATTTTCCATGACCTTTGATCCAAGCTAAAGTGACCACGTTGTTGTTGCAACTTCGATCAGGGCCTGGTGACATTCTAGTACTAGACCTGATGTAACGCGTGGTCTATCCAGAGCTAGTAGTGCCTGTCTGCTGTCCGTGAGGATGTTATTAGGTACTATCGTTAGCATGATTTATTAAAACTGTAAATTAAACATTGGATTTGTGATTTGTGGTTGTGAAAAATAATTTAATAATAATGTAACTGAATTATGATTTAATATATATTACGTATTCCAAGTACTACGAACGAATGTATTTAAACGTATAAGTACAAGTATGTTTTCTGTGGGTAACAATTTCTCTCTATAAAATGCCATTAGATTTTTTATCGATTTTTTCTGTACTTTTTAAAGCCTCGAGAAAAGTCCAATTTACCGAGAGATATGAATCCAACAAAATGTGTTCCTGAATTAGACGTCATTCGGTACAGCAGGCCAAAATAACATTTTGCGGTGAGTGCGGAAACGTAACGAGTGCAAGAAATGCGCTTTCCAACGAGTTATGTACACTATTTTTCCTACGACCCCAACATTTTTAATTTTTTAATTTTATTTTTTTTAATAAAATATTAATCGTTGGGTATATTAATTTTAGGATTTAAAATAAAATTTTAAAAATAATCTTTTATTGTGCTTTTAAGAAAATTGTAACATATTTACTATCTTAATTTAAATAATATCTTCATAAAAAGAAGCTATAATGCCTTTTATATTTCTTCACTCCATGAATTAGTTGTATGAATAGGTGTACCTACCTTTCTTTTGATTTTTGTGGCCGCAGCTTTAAGCAGGTAATTTTAGCCGCCACCGATATTTCAGGTTCTTTTTAACTTTGATGTATGATATTTGTCACTTTCGAAGTGTCAAAACAATTCGGAAATTGCCATTTTCATAGGTGGTCGTAGGAAAAATATTTTTTTTGAAATCGCTCAAGAATGGCTACTCTTTCTCGGAGCAATTTCAGACCCCAAAATACGCTATTCTAGTATTTTAGTCCGTTGCTAAGCAACTAACTTTCCCGGATCGAAAACAGTCCGGGAATATTTTTGACGTACAAGGTCGTCAAAATCTACGAATAATTTACTTAAACGTCAAAGTGACAACTATAAACCAAAGAAGTCAAAAGTTTTGTCTGGTGTACCTACAAATTGAAACCAGCTTATGTATACTAAATGAATAAGGTACGTTTAGAATGTAAGAATTTTAAAATTACCTAGATATTTATGTAGTGTTTACTATTTAGGTTGCTTTAATATAGTGTTGCCGGTGAATTTATAAAAATTCCTTAATTTATATGATAATGTTGATTGCGATTTCAGAAAAAATAGTATGTGTACCTCGTAGTAAAAGCACATTCCCAGACTCCAATTCATTGTCGTCCAGGAATGTGTCGCTTTTACTACTAGGTACACAATGTACTATTCCAAATTTAGAAATTGATTTTCATATACCTGGCGTGATTCCTCACTCGACCATTCACTGTTGGGTTCTAATTAACAGTGCTGTTCCTAAAGTGGCGCTGCGAAACAGTAACAAAGCTTACACAGAACACGAAGCTAATAACAACAGTTGTCGATGCCGTTGACACAGAAGTAAAAAAAAAGCGAATTTATTTTAATGTCTTTTGAATGTTTATTTTTAAATTTTAATAAAAAAATTGTTAAATGAAAAATTGTAAGTAGTTTATTATTTAATTTACTTGAATAAAAAAGTTATTTTATAACACCATAAATTTTGATCAGTTTCTGGGACAGCCTGTATAAATCTATCAAAATCTCATTATTACTTAGAATCCCTGTGTTCTTGCGCCATCTATTTCAACGTAGCTGAACTGTAGTTTTGAAGAACTGGAAATTGTAAAGCGATCTATAATGTTAACAGTTTGTCGCCGAAAATATATATATTTTGCATCCATTAAATTGTTTGCTCAAAATAAATGCATGGCAGAAAAAAGAAAAACTAATAGAACAGTCTAGTGGCTGGAAATTTGAAGACATGAGATAACTAAACAAAGAAGAATAGGCGTGACGGAAAGAGAAGGTTTATTTTGACACTGACAGTGACACATCATGACTTGAGCTGTCATGTACGTTGTTGATTTGTGACTTTTTTTTAATATTTTTATAAAATGAATATGTTACACTAGAGTAAGTATTAATATGGAGTACTTTAGAAGCGGACTAAAGTCCGTTCTTGGCACAACATCGCCTGGTAGTCAACCTACAGGTGCAGAGATTGTAAGTGTTACTAAACCTTCAAAAATATGTTTCTTACTGAACAATTTTTAGGTGGAGAGACTGGTTAGCAGAGTTAGTACGTCGACTTTGTTAGAAGATAGGCGGGATGCTTGCAGAGCTCTTAAAGCACTGTCGAAAAAGTATCGACTGGAAGTGGGTGCCCAAGGAATGGATATATTAAAACAAGTGTTAGAATTAGACAGGAGTGATTGTGAAATAGTAGGGTATTGCTTAGATACTTTGTGTAATATAACGTCTAAAGATACATTTGAAGAAGAAAACGAGAATAATATAAACATGCAAGTTAACGTAGGGGAGCAATTCACAGAGATGTTTTTGAAAAATTCTGAAAATGTATCTTTAATTTTAAGTTTCTTGGAAGAGTATGACTTTAGAGTGAGGTGGCCAGCTATAAGGTTAATGACTTCTTTAGTATGTTCAAAACAGAAAGATGTACAAGACATCATACTAGTCAGCCCTATGGGTGTTTCAAAATTAATGGATTTGTTATTAGAAAATAGAGAGGTGGTTAGAAATGATGCACTGCTGCTATTAATTAACTTGACAAAGTCTAATGCTAATATACAGAAAATTGTTGCATTTGAAAATGCTTTTGATAGATTATTTGATATAATTAAAGATGAAGGTTGGACAGATGGAGGGATTGTAGTAGAAGATTGCCTTCTTCTAATGTTAAACCTTCTCAAAAACAACAATAGTAACATCAATTTTTTCCAAGAGGGTGCTTACCTTCAAAAAATTTTCCCAATGTTTGAGCTACCACCCAATTTAGAAGAGATAGGTTGGAGTCCACAAAAAGTATCCAATTTTCTTTGTGTTTTACAATTAGTTCGCACAGTAGTATCCCCAAATAATTCTGCTCAAATCATCACTGCTTGCCAGAAGACTATGAGGAATGCTAACTTATTAGAAGCCCTAAGTAATATACTTATGGCCAGTGGGGTCCCTGCTGATATTTTAACAGAAACTATTAATGCAGTAGGTAAGTTACATTTCATTACATTTAATTTTTTTATTAACTAAGGTTTTTTTTCTGTGATATTTCTTTTTTTTTAAATTGATAATTTTTGGTATATCATTTGTACTAGTAAATTTTATTTATTTTAGATTTTTTGGGTTATAAATTTTTAAAATTTAACCATTTAAAATCTTCATATAGCTGTTCAACAACTATTTGGCATAGAGAGCCAAAACTTATTTTCGTTTCATAATAAACTTATTAAAGCAAAAACTTTATATGTAGTAGTATGTAATAGTATTAAAATTTTATTTTATTAGGATCGTATTAAGATCCTATGATAAACTTTGACATGTAAATAGGTAGATTATGCCCTATTTTTAACAAAAATAAGGCAAATTTGGAAAAAAGAACTTTTTTGTGCAAAATATAAAACATTTTAATTTTTTCACTAGTTAAATACCAGTTAAGACGAAATTGATAAATTTGAAATTTTTTTTAATTTATTTATTCAAAAATTAGTAATTATTATACCAAACAACATTATTAACCAAATATTTGTAGATTTTATCATAAAAAATATTTGAAAAGATATATTCTATAACATTTAATAAATGATCTACTTTGTCTAGCTGTTACTTTTTTTAATCCTCAATGAGTTTACATTTTCAATAAATTTGTTGTAAAATTGCGACATTTTGACGCACTTTTCAAAATTGAAAACAATAACGCCCGAAACTCCCAAAAATAATGAAATTTTGTATTTTTTGTCATTTTGATATTAATATTGAATTACCGTTTTCGTAAGCAAATTGTGATTTTTTCTAGGTGAAGTAATAAGAGGAAATTTAACTAACCAAGAGTATTTTGCAAATGTGTTAGCTCCTTCAAACCCACCGAGACCAGCCATTGTAGTTTTATTAATGTCTATGGTTAACGAAAAACAACCTTTCACTCTCAGATGCGCTGTCCTATACTGTTTTGAATGTTTTCTATTCAAAAATGAAATAGGACAAGAATTAGTAGTTCAGACACTCCTGCCCAGCAATGCAGGCGTGTCGAATTTAAGTATGGGTCAAATTCTTTGCAGCGGTTTATTTAGCAAAGATCATTTGAGTAATTGGTATTCGGCTGTGGCTTTGTCACATTGCCTGATAGAAAATCCTGCACAGAAAGAGCAGTTACTGAGAGTTTTATTAGCTACTAGTTTGGGGGCTCAACCTGTAAGTTTATTGCACCAGTGCGCTGTATTTTTACAACATACTAGTAAGTTGCAAGCTAAGATAGGAATTTTAATGCTGTTGGCTCAGTGGATGTCGCATTCGCAGGAGGCTGTTAAGATTTTTTTAAATGTGCCCGGGTCTATGGCTTATTTGACAGCTCAAACTTCTGCAAGTGAATTCGACAATAATGAAGAACTCTTACAGGTAATATAAGTTAATTATTTATTTTTTATTTTATGTTACAATTGGTATACGTGTATGTATAAGCTTAATATACCATTTTAGGGTGGATCAGTCCCATCATCTTTCTATCATATTTCATTATTCGACTTTTTCTCCTCTTGTAGGCAAATATTTAATTGAATAATAATAAGTCTAACCTGGAATTTTCTCCATAAGTATTAATATTTTAGAGTTTATGTGCATTTCTAATGGGCCTTTGTGTGTTATACAATGACAACTCCGTACAAAACTATTCCAAAGAAAATCTAAGTCAACTTATAGAGAAACGGGTTGGTATAGATACATACTGCAAAAAATTGGTTGAAATCTCCAGGCATGAGGTGTATGCAAAAGCAGCTAAACAGCCACAAATAAAAGCCAAACATTCCAGTGAACTTTTATTAGGTAAGGTTCCACTTATTGCAGTGAACTGTAGAAGACAAATAATGTTTATTTTTTTAGAGTTTGAATTCTGCAAGCTTCTAAAATCTTTAGAAGGTGTTATTATCCAAGCATTGGGCATACAGAGGGATCTCTCAAATGGAATGTCCGAATTGAGTTTAAATGAACACGAGAATGCGCTCTTGATGCAATACAAAGAACTGATAAGGGACCAAGATAAGAAGTTGCAAGACATGCAAAAGTCTATTAATAATTTGCAGAAAACCAATCACAGTTTAGAGGTATAAAATAGTTTTTTTCAGTTGATTCGGGCAATAGTTTTTTTTTTATATTGAACAGCCAATTTTCTTTACAATCTGTAGATCAAGCTACAATAAGTAAATTTGTATTTTTGCACTAGTCTTATCTTGAAGGAGAACAGTTCAGTAACTATTTCCTATTATTTTAAAATTCTATATACAGTATAAAATAGTTTGTTGTTAGAGGCTAACTATCTACGCTAAAACACAAACACATTAAAATCTTGTGGGTAGTCACTGGTAACAGGCCGTCTAAGTCTACGCATCGTTGGTTTCCTTAGCAGGTTGGATGCAAGCTTGTTTGGGCGTTGAGCAATAGGAATTGACCTGTCCTTTTGAAACTCGGTGATATATGTTCCTAGCCCGCATTGAAAATGGATAAACTATACCGTTTTTTTTCATCTGGGCCCGTCTGATTCAAGTTCTCCGATATCGCTGAAGCCTATTGGCTTATTGCGTTTGTTGCCCATATATTATTCCACCCAGTCCAGTATTTTTGTACCCTGTACTAGTTTGTACAGTTCTTTTACTGGGGGTCTGTTAAAACTTTTTGGGTCTAATGTTGGTTGCCCAAAAAGTGTTTGTCTCTTGCGATTCAATACCTCGCAATCGCATAGTGCATGTCTCACTGTCTCTGGTTTCTTATTGCATAGTCTGCACCTAAGATCTCCATTGTACAATCCAATTTTGTTTAAGAACTCTTTTACTGGTGCATCACCAGTCATGAGTCATGTTATCACTCTCAGCTTACTCTTCTGCTCAGTAAGAGTAGTTCAGCTGTTGTTTTAGAACACGGTCTTCCTCTGAAGGATTTTCCGTGCTTTGTCCTGACACATTTTGCCAGTGTTGAAGGTGTCTTTCCCTGATCCAGATTTTTATAGCCCCTCGGACTGCACACTTCGGTACTCCGGGGGTCTGTTCTGTATCGGGCATTTCTCCTGCTCCCCTTTTTGCAAGTTGATCAGCTTTTTCATTTCCATCGATACCCTGATGTCCAGGTACCCAGGCCAGCACTACTCTGTTCTGGTCTCCTAGGACTTTCAGTTCTTCGATGCATTACCGTACCAGTTTAGACGTCACTTCCTGGCTTGAAATTGCCTTCAGTGCCGCCTGACTGTCTGACATGATTAGGATCTGTTGGTTTTTGAGACCTCTCCTATTACTTTCTCTGACGCATTGCAGAATTGAGTATATTTATCTAAGACATAGCTGTGGCTAACTCTTAGATTTTTGGAGTATATCCCTGCTCCTACTCCCTCCTTGGTTTTGGATTCGTCTGTATACCAGACCTTACCTTGAAGGTTATAGTGTTTTTTGTCAATCCATTCAGTCCTGTCTATAATTGACAGTCTGAACGGGCTGTTGAAGTTGTATTGTTTTGTCCTATGGTCAGTTTCCATATTGAGTATGTCGTTTGACACAGTTCTGACAATACTCATATGTCCGTTCCCTCCATTCGGGGGTTCAGTAAGTTTTTCAGTCTGTAAGCACCCATTCTTGCCTCCCCTTGCACCACCAGGTGCGGAGGAGGCAGACCTAGCAGTGTTTCCGTCGCCGATGTGGGCGTGTTTTTCATCGCCCCTGTTATGCCTAGACATGCAAGTCTTTGCACCTTGCTTAGTCTTGATTTGGCAGCTCCTTTTAGTGTCTTTGTCCACCACACTGTTGCTCCATATGTTATTGAGGGTTTGACCACCATGTTGTATAACCAATACAACATGTCTGGTCTTAACCCCCATTTCTTTCCATAAAGTCGTCTGGCCGCCTTAAGGGAGGTCACCGCTTTATTCGCTACTTTTTCTATTTGCTGGTTCCAGGTGAGTTTCGAGTCAAGAATCACCCCGAGATACTTCACCTCCCCCTTTAGCTGTATTTCGTTCGCCTGCAGTGTCTTAAAGGACCTAATCCCTCTAATTTTCGTCTGCGTGTGAACGCAACCACCGTAGTCTTTGAGGGCTTATGCCTAACCCCTCCATACTTGTCCATTCATCCACTAGGTTAAGGGCCTGCGTCATACTATACCTACTTTGTTTTTATATTTCCAGGCACAAATGAAAGAACTTCAAGAAACCAATACGCAACTAACAGACCAAAATACTCTATTAAAAGCTCAGCTAGCGGTAAACCCATCTAACATCACAAATGGTCCTCAAATTATTGAACCTACCAAAGTTTTTCCGCCAAGTGACGATTCTGTTTTACTCGAAAAAATTAAAAATCTGGAAAGCGAACATGATGAAACTGAAAAAGAGCTCGAAAGAATAAGAAAAGATCAGGATGATTTGCTAGAACTATTGACTGATCAGGACTTGAAATTAAATACTTTCAAACAACGACTGAGAGAGTTGGGAGAAACCATAGATGAAGATTCGGATAATAATTCTGACGGTTTAGAAAATGAATCGTGATTTATATTGTACATTATCTTTCATTTTCAAAAATCGGCAACTAAAAATATCTCTGAAATTAAACTTGTTTTAAGTTATAAATTTTTTTACATGTTTTGTTTGTGATCTGTGTGAAATTCGTTATTTCTCTTTAAGTAAAAATTGATTAAATTATAAGAATCTTAAATGGAAGGGATATTTTTTAACTTGTTTGATTGGATTTTAAACTTGCATTTTTATATTAATAAATGAAGGATGTTAAATACAAATAATCAAATAAGAGTCTTTTTTAAGGGCGCTACACTTACTGGATCGGGTCAAAAATGAACGAATTTTTTAGGATATAAAATAAATTAAATGGCTTTTAATTTATTTATCATTAATAGACGTATCATACGAATTTATAATATATTAAAACACTGATATTTATAATTCAAATTCGCTCAGCAAATTACATTTAATCTGAAAACCGTCATTTTGTTCGTTCGTTCACATTTTTTGTTGACATTCAAGTTATTACTGAGACCAATATTGTTTGTCTCAACGAACAAATCCAACCCAAAGAAATTCTCATTTTTCGTAAGCTACCTTTTTAATTTTTTATACGCCTGCTTATTTCGATTTCGCTTGACACGAGCGCCGCTCTAACGGAGAATTTTAGATAAACAAACACAACTATCAACTTACGGGCCACACCATAAGATGTCGCTTTACGTAAACACACATAACTGTTAAGGTTGGTTAACAAACATAATAATTTTTTTAAATCTCCTCCACCTAGACAAGACATTACAAGCAAATAAAATTGGAAAAAGTTAATTATATAATGTCACTAATTATTAAGTGTGGTTTCCAAAATGTTAATATGAGCGTCTTTCGACGAAAAAGTATGTCTAAGGGAAATAAATTGTACGAAAGTTATCATGTCAGTAGTGGTAGGGAAGAAATTAGAGAAATTAGATTAATTTTCGGGACTGTTTTGAGGGAAACTGCTGATGCAGAAAGCAAAAGGAAGCATGAAAAGACGTATTCACCTAAAGTAGAAAACTGTGGTTCTACAGAAAACGGAGGAATTACAAGCGTAAACTTTCTTTTGATCAGCTTGGTTCGAATTTAGGGAATCTCCTTATCGGCCATGCTCTCATCTCCCGGTTGACGATCACTAGAGAACACAGAACACATAGAATTAGAAGGCTAAAATAGGTGGAAGAAATTAATATTATTCGTAACCACATGTATAGATGGGACATCTTTGATCATGCACAGATCATCAACAACATTGCCAGTTGTTCATGTACTTGTACGAAAATCTAAGATAATGGCAATTTGATTTACATATATTACATTATAATCCTATAAAAGAGCCCGAACTCATCATTTTACGATTATTTAGGATCATTAAATTCTTTTTTCATATGTATTCAGAAGAAAATATACATGTTTGAGCATATAACAACTGCTGGCATCGTAATAAAGAATTAGGATTTCCCACAACTCATTTAGCAACGCTGTTATTTAACATCAACACCTTTGACGAAATTTTTGATCAGAGCCGGTCTTAGGTGTGTTGTTGTTGAATTGTGTTCTTGCTTCAGTGTTTTATTAATTCCGCATTATCGTATTAGGTATATACTTTTTGTATTGTTTTCATTCTGTTATCGTGTAGTATTTAAGAGACCTCGCTAATTTTTAGTATAGTTAGAGTTATTTGACTCAGTGTTTTCAAGATGTCTAAGTGCATGGTGCTTTTCTGTAAAAACAAAGGACACATTCCAGGAATATCTTACTTCAATTTCTCCCTACATTATCTAACTTGACAGAAAATGTTGTTGCATACATTGCAGGTTTTGTTGTGAAGAACATAAAAATAATAATCAATGTGTGCCTTTCTGAAATGGAAGAAGAGAGAAAAGGAAGTGTAGATCTTGATTACTTCAAATTATTGCATAGAAAACACAGAGCCTCTTTTTCTGGATTAATCAAGCCTTCTGCAGATGTTGTGTTGTATGTTCACAGAGAGAAAAATTAAGCAAATAATGGGTCTGACGAACAACTTAATGCCAAAAGAAAAAAAATTTATGGATGTTTTTGTGACAAATATATCAGGAACTCTATTTGAAGATAGGAAATTGTTTTCTTCATTAGAGAACCATGTTTTTGACATTTCAATGTACGAAATGAACCATAAAATGAAATTAATCAAATTTATTGTAAAAATTTATAGTAAAATACGTTACTATAGTTTTGCTAGGATGCAAACAGAAAATGTAAGGGGAGAACTGATCCTTTTTTCTCATCAATAATATTTTAAACAATAAATTATGTTAAATGATTTTTTTGTATTATTTATTTATAGTGTGTAACAAAAAGTATGCAACAAATGGAAAACTTGGTGACGTACCTTTGACAAGAAAGGATTTACCAGTTTACAGTTATTCGGGCATAATCCCACCGAAATTTCCTTTTAATTCGTCCCTGACTACAATTTCAGTTGTACTTACTTCACTATTCCATCTTTAGAAAGTACTCACGGTCAAAATCTATATTTCAGTGGCCCTGAATTCCACTTAAAACACCCCTGTCATGGCAGCGGTTTCACTGCGCATGCTCATAGTTCTCTTGTGCTACACTAGGGACTTTTATATATTCTGACAAGAACTATGAAAGCTTAAAAAAAATATCTGAAGATGTTGAAACTAAATCTGAAACATGGTTTCTAGGTAATAAGCTTAAACTAAATTCGGAAAAAACTCAAAATCTTTGTTTTTCCGGTGCTAACCGGAATGTTGGAAATGCGAATACTCAGAGTGTAAAATTGCTTGGTCTTTCATTAAATAGTACTTTGTCCTGGCACTGTCATGTGGATTATCTAAGAAGTAAAGTATCTAGGTCACTTTTCGTACTTCGCCAACTAAAACCGGTTACTAATTTTACAACATTGAAAACTGCTTATTTTTCGTCGGTTCATTCTCATATCAGCTATGGATTAGTTCTATGGGGCAACTCCTTCTTTGCCATAGATATTTTCAAATTGCAGAAGAAGGCAATTCGGATATTAGCCAATGCTGGTTTCCGTGACCATTGCCGGCCGTTATTTATAAAACTACGTATCATGCCTCTGCCTACTTTATTTATCTTTAACACGCTTGTTAAGATACACAAAAATTTTAATTCCCTTGTAAAAAATTCAGATAAACATGAACATAACACTAGGCATGCTAATAATATTCGAGTGAATCGTTTTCGTCTAAACAGGTCTCAAAAAACTCACTTAATTATCATTTATATAATGTTTTACCATCTGAATTAAAAGCTCTTTAGATACGTTTAAAATAAAGCTTAAGAGGGGCGTCGCGACAGGTATGCCAAACTACAAACACCAAAAATCCCCATCTTTATCTTTATCTTTTATCACTGTCTTTCTGCAATAATGAAGAGAGATAGATATCTTAAGACTTCAGTGAATCTCCTGTATGCTAGGTGGCGCTGCTAGTATTAAAATATAATATATTATTTGGGATATCTAAGGAATCTGAGAGAATAAATTTTCTTTATTTTCACGGTTAGTCTTGTCGCAGAGAGCGCTAATAATCCATTTGTCATGAGTTCGATACCGGCTTCAGCCACGACAGAAATTTTATTTTTTATTTTTAGGAAATTTCATTTTTTTTGTTTACTATTTTTTTTCTAGCATCAAAATAGAGTTTATATTTTATTAATTTAATTAATTTTCAATTATTTTCGTATAAATCCGTTTATTTTAATATGAATAGCGCTGCCACGCGACTAATCCCACTAAATACATCAGATAGGAATGGAGCTCGGAAAATAATATTTCTAACATAAAAAAAATATTTAAACATGAATGGATTCATACGAAAATTGAGAATTATATAAATGTATAATCTTTAGGGTGAAGCAAGAATTTTTTTAAAAAATGAATTAATAAATAATTGGCAGCCCCAAACGCAAAATGTTTTTATCAATATCTATTTGTTTAAACAATTGCAGAATACATGAGTTATAGACACAAAAAACTGCGTTCTATGAACAAAATGCAACATTGTAACCACAATAAATTATCTGCAAGTCCTTTTATAAAAAAAATTGTTAATGTTGGAACATTAATTTGTATATAACAATTGAACGGTTACAGATAAAAAATCGCTGCAAGTCTTAAACCATGGGTTATGATAAATTGTTCATGTTTCATCCCTTGAAATTTTTTTTGTCCGTGTCACTGTTTTCGTTAAAAAGTCCAAAAAAAAATTAAAATGCTCACCAAAAACCATCGCTTTTAACAATGAAGACGGCTATTTGTTTGCAACTAATGTTTTGTGATGTTTTTGGCGGTTTTTCCATCCGTTTTGTGACGTGATTTTACAATTTAGTTATTGTTATTATTCGTGATTTGGTTGGTCTCTGATTGAGCAGGTCACCTAACGCATATTGCATTTTTGCTTTTATCTCCATTAGAGCTACATTATTACGGTACAAAAGTGGTGTGAAACGAACACAACAGTATTTTTAGGTTTTAGATTCTGATTGTTTACCCTCCTCGGTGAAAAAGGACACCCTTTTCATTTTTGTGAAAAAAGACACAATTTTTTTTTATTATTTTTTATATAGGGTAGGATATTATCCAAAGATGCCTCGAAGTTCGCGTAAAACTAGAAAGAAGAACAAGTGCACTGCAGCAGCGCGATTGAATTGGGAAAATAGAGAAAACAGGGACATTTCCACAGAAATATTAGAAGAATCGTAAGTTTTCTAAAGTTATGTTTTAACCATATTTTTATAAGTTATTAAGCTTTTTATTTCAATTTTTTGATTATGTACATTTTCCTAGATTTAATGAAGAAAGTGTCCCAGAACAGAACATCGAAGAAGAGGGATTCCCAAATGATTGCAGCGAAATATTACAAGAATTATAAGTTTTCATAAAGTTTTATTTTTTATAAGTTATTCCTATGAAGTACCCATAATAAAAAGTCTGTCAAAGTAATTTTCATATACCTAGCTTTTTATTTCAATTTTTTGATTATGTACATTTTCTTAGGTTTAATGAAGAAAGTGTCCCAGATGCGAACGTCCCAGAAGAGAACATCCAAAAAGAGGGATTCCCACAAGAAAGAATTACAGAAAGAAAGAAAGAAGCTGACAAGATGAGAGTTTTCTGCAAGAGGATATTTTAGAAGAGGTCATCCAACTCAATGACTTTCCACGAGAAGGAAATACAGAAGAGGATTTCACACAAGAAAATTTAGAAGAGCACTTCCTGAGCCAAGAAGAAATAAATTTAAAATCATATAATAATTCAAAACCTGGAATAATTTCTTCAGATGAATATGACAGATAAGAAATATTAGAATATTTGCATAAATAGAGTTTTTACATACCAAGAATTTAACTAGATAACAACAAGGAAATTCTTGTGTCCGTTTTGTTGACAGTATTGACCAAGGCATTCTAATTAGGTGAATTAATATTTTTAATGCATGGGTACATTATATCTATCTTTAGACTTATAAACCATAATGAAAATTCTTGGCCAGCTAGCTATCGACATGTTCTAGTACGTGCATTTATTAATTATAAATTTATTTCAGATTTTCAGTTCGAGTACTTGCATTTATTTCATATTTTCAGTTTGAGTACTTGTATTTATTAATCATAAATTTATTTCAGAATCTTATTTCTAGTACCGAGTACTTGCATTTATTAATCATATATTTATTTCAGATTCTTATTTCTAGTACTTGCATTTATTAATCATAAATTTATTTCAGATTTTCAGTTCGAGTACTTGCATTTATTAATCACAAATTTATTTCAGATTCTTAGTTCTAATACTTGCATGTATTAATTGTAAACTCATTTCTTTAATGTTAACTTTATTGTAAATCATTAAATATTATAAAATCATTTTTGTAAGAAAATAAATTGAACAATTAATAATTATTTCTTTATTTAAAAGTACCTAATTACAGTTATTCACTAAAACAAAAACAAAACAATACACTATGAAAAAACTGCATTGCTTTTTAGCAATGTACAAAAGACATAATAGCAAATAAAATGTGTAACAAACCTACATCAAGAGTCCCATGGACGGGTTAATATGTGAGACATACTGTAAATATTAATTTCTGCAAATGTCTGTGATTCCCAACTATGCAGACACTATTTTGAATGCACGAATAAAAATCACAAAAAACTGTTATAGTTGAATTGCACATTCTCCATATTACTAATCACTAATTTTGCACACTTCCTTCGAATATGCATAAAAATTGAAGATTTTTTGAACAGCCTCTCGAGAATGGAATTTTTGTTCGTGGAAATATTTTTACCCGTTATAGCTTACACCTTGGAATAGGACATCTCCATTTTTCAACAAATTTTAAAGAATAATAAACATATTAATCATTTAGTGGAAGGTGTGCTTTTGACAATTTGTGATCACCAATTTTAAAGTGAAACATGTCCTACATGAGGTATACGGCATTAATTGAAATACTTTAAATTGAAGAACTGGTTTTAGTTAATACTAATTTACTCATTAAAAAAAATTGCAAAACACACGAATAAATTAGCCAACATAACCTAAAATGTCAGTTCTAAACATCTAAACTTTCTTTCTTCCTAACTTCGTATTCGTAAAACTGGTTGCATACATCGTTCAAAATAAAACCAAAAAGCGCCACTGTCTCAAAGTGTCAGGCGGAAAACGCCTGAACTATGGAAAGAGAAAATCTTACTGGGATATAGGCAACTTACATAAATTTTTTTTTTCTGGAGAGTTAATCTCAAAAATTATAAAGTTTTGCGAATTGGTATTCTCGGAAATTAATTCTGTATCCTTCATTTAGGACATCTCCTTTTCACGTTAAAATTGGTGATCACAAATTGTCAAAACTGTCAAAAACACACCTCCACTAAATGGCTGATATCTTTTTTATTAATCCTTAAAATTGACTCAAAAAAGGAGATGTCCTATTCCAAGGTATAAGCTATAACGGGTATAAATATTTCCACAAACAAAAATTCCGTTCTCGAGATTAACTCTCCAAAAAATCGTCAAATTTTTATGCATATTCAGTATTGCCAACTGAAAACGAGGTCGGCAGTGGCAAGACCTTTCTTTTACAATTTTGTTTTTATTCTGTCACTGAATTCATTGAGAGCTGTCAGAATCAGTAATGTTTTTATATTAGTGAACATGCCATTGAATACTTTTGTACATATAGCAATAATATATATCTATATGTAGATTTTGTCAATATTTTTAGAGATATTTGTTGTTTATATTATAGAACTTTTTGTTAACTGACTTTTGTTAAAACATTGTAAAATGTAAAGTAGTCAAATAAATATATCTATCTATCGTTTCAGCAAAACGGTATTGGCCTTCTAGTTCTATGAGTTCTGTGCTAGAGAAATGTAAATTTGACAAATATACGCCAATTTCGATTTCGCTTGACACGAGCGGCGCTCTAACGGAATTTTAGGTAAACAAACATTAACTACTAACTTACGGGCCGCGCCACAAGATGTCGCTTTGAGCGTTACTGGGTTGGCGTATAGGCATCTGAAAATAAGATGGCAGCGCCACGGTGGCTATATTGGAACCCTTTTCACAGACATTGGCTCATTGTTGTGATTTGTTTGTGTATGTCTGATATTTTTATTTTAGCATTTTTACCATTTATTAAAGACTAATTTGTGTGAAAAATGTATTATTAGTTATTATTTATCATATAGGTAAGTAATCTTTTTCATTTCATGTAAAAATAAGCATTTATTTTGATGTTAAAGTTGCCTTTCTAATTCACAATTTAATCAGTGTTTTCTTGTATTTAAGGATTTATGGAGGTACAAATACATCTAGATGTGTATATGAAGAGGAGGAAGTTTTAAGTGCTAGTCATTTAATTGTGTGGTCAATTGGATTCTAATAGGCAAAGCCAAAGTAAAAACATCTTTATATTCGGTTTGTGTTTGCAAACAAGTGATTTGAAATCTGGCCCACATAAAATAAGAGGCCAGCTTAATAATATGAGGAGCTCATATAAGGCAGGAAATGGGGGGAAGTTCAAACATTTCTGCACTTCTAGTTACTTGTACAAGGTGTAAGACGTTACAGCAATTCAAAATACTGGAAATTTATTGATTAGGAGTTTACTAAAAATAAGTTATGGACAGTAAAATATAACTTTTTAATAAAAATGATTCATAATTTATGTATGTAACTTATAAATAATTTCATTTTCCCAACACATTCAATAAAACATTCCCATTTTCTACAATTTTATTTTAATAGCATTGCAAGTATTGCTTTTAATATAACATTTTCTAAAAAAATATTGACAAAGGTTATAGGATAGTTGTTTAAAACAAATAAGGCAAATTGTCAGTATAATTCATTTGAACTGCTTCCACAATTGTATCCAAAAGCTGAAAACTGAAAATTCCAGTAAAACTATTAAGAGCACTATCTGTTTTTAAGAGATCACGCAATGTTGATATTTTTTAAGTATTTACTTGCACCTCAAAGTCACGAAACTTAGTGGGTCCTTCATATTGTTCTTGCTCATTTAAGATCATTAGCAGGCTTTGTGCACCTTCCAAATCATCGTTAGTACGTTCAGGCCCTCGTTCTTCATTGCACTGACAGTCTGTGAAATCTATAATTTTAACCGTATTTCTCCTGTTTAACCTTTCACTTCTTTCAGCGGCTTCTCGTTCTGGTTCTGTAGTTTGAACTAATGAAATCGACAAATTCTGACTTCTTCCTATGGCATATAATTATTTTATTTACCTCTTCGGAAAAAATCGTCATCAATAAAATGTTTTGAATAAACGGCCATATTCTTAGTCACAACTTTTCCAATTTTAAGTCTTAAAATCCAAGCTTAACGCTTGTACATCCATGTGGGGCGTCCTAACTCAGATTCTACTTTCACGCGACATTTTCCAGCCTCTGGGAACAAATGGAAACTTAAATCTCTGTTTGTTTTCGTCCATGAAGAACACTGAGGTACGGAACAATATGAATTACTCATTCTTATTTGAAAAAACTACACTACACAACTGTTTTTTACAAGCAAATATAAAACGACCTATTCAACAAGTACAAAACAATAAAATGAATGTCTGTGAAAAGGGTTGCATTTGCCACCACGAGAGGGCGTATTAGTTATTTTTATTCGCCTATAGGATAAAATTTTCTATTTTCCAGGTTAGGTGGAATTCTTCTTTCAGCTATTGAACACATAGATAGAGAAGGGTAAACAACCAAAATAGTATACGTTTTCAGAAAGAGAACAAAGAAAATATCTCTCACGATTAACTACCGGCTAGTGCTCATTTTTAGACGTCTTTTATCTTTCTGTCCGCGTAATATTTCCAGTGGCTGCATGCTTAGTTTTTGTACTTTATATATAATACCTCCATGGTCTACATCGTGTTGCTTCGTTGCTTCTTACATTGAGTTTTACCGACCACTTTCTTCTGCTTCTTTCATGAACTTGGCCTATGTATATTCGGTTTTAATTACAAACTTTTAATTTTTATTAATTTATTATGTGCAAATAGCTCTATACACTTTCTAGTTTGGTTTATCTTCTCATTATGGGCGACCCAGTATAATCTAAAATACTTGATATTCATCAAAAGCATCTCTGATTGACGACCCCAACCTTATTAAAAATCTCGCTCGTCTCGGCCATCAGGGCCCGCTCTAGCTTTTATGTCACCCGGGACAAAAAGGCAAATTGCCGCCCCATAAAACATACACTTTTTTAAAATATATATCTTTATTTTAAATAAAAATCAAATGAATTTGAAAGGGTACTGAACATACGCCAAAAATTTTGCAGCAAAAGTAGTATACGCAGTTTTTTCAAATACAGTACACTAGCCAGTCTCTTACAACTTGTTCTCCAGAAAACAGTTTTTCCTACGCCCTAAAATCACGTTACTTAAGGGTAAATCTGTCTTAAGCAGGCCACTCAGTAAAAAAAAAGTTTTGTAAAGAGGTTAATTGAATATTGAATAACAAACAAACAAACTTCGGTACTAAGATTTAAATTAGTAAAACTTACCTTTAAAAATTAACAAATCACACTGAACTATGAAATATTTTTATTTAAAAATAGATTCTACGTAATATAAACTTGCACTTCAGTACTTCACCACCGCGTCGTATTAGCAAGAATAATACGATTGTGTATTTGAAGCTTCCTTTTTATATTAGAAGTAATAAACAAGTAAATGCATGATATTCCTTTCTACTCCCGTACATTGATGGTGATTTTAGTTAAATTAAAAAATCAAAAGTGTAAATTTCGTTTAATTAGGTATTTAACTTAACAATATTTTGTCACATTAAATGCCAAAATGCGCCCTTTAGATTTGCCGCCTCGAACAAATGTCCGGGTTGTCCGCCCCCTAGAGCGGGCTGAATATCTCAAAGACGAAGGTAATGTGCAAAGAGGACCCCCAAATCACAATTGAAAACCAACCAATAGAAAATGTTACTAGCTATATTTACCTAGGTCATATACTATCATTAGGAAGAGAAAACCAAACAAGAAATATATAGAAGAAGACTCGCGTGGACAACCTTTGGTAAATTGAAAAACACCCGAAAAAACAAAAATATCCCAATGCATCGTAGAAGTCACCTAGATAACCAATGCGTTCTTCCAGTAATGACATACGGTGTTCAAACATGGACAATCACAAAAAAGTCGCTAAATATGCTCAAAACAACACAACGTACAATGGAAAGACAAATGCTGGGAGTGTCCCTACAAGACCGGAAACGAAATGAACAAATAAGACGCATAACTAAGATCAAAGATGTTGGAGAGACAATAGCCGAGCTTAAATGGAGTTTTGCTGGTCATGTGGCTAGATTACAGAACGAACGTTGGACAAAGACCATACTACAATGGAGACCTTATCAGCGAAAACGATCCAGGGGACGACCACCTATGCGATGGACTGATGATATTAAACGAACAGCGCGCCTGGCGTGGCTGAGAGAAGCACAAAACAGGAATAAATGGTTACATATGAAGGGGGCTTATGTCCAGAAATGGAATGAATAAAGCTAAAAAAAAATATATATATACTTACAAATATAAACCAATGAACGTAAAAAACTACTATTTAAATACCTTTAATGTGACTGCTTCTACTCTTTGACATATTAATTTTGCTATCAGACATTTGAGCTAACTTATGAAATCTGCAAAAATTCGACGCTCTCATTTTCGCTTCAACAATTTTGCACTCTTCACGATAGGACAAATGATCCTTTACAAAACTCTCTTTTTTATCAACCCAGCTTTGTAATTCTCCACAAGACGTGGATAAACTGGCATTACTTTCTTTTACAGACAAGTATTTGATGTTAGAGAATAAATTCTTGAGGTCTTGTATTTCTGTTTTAATGGATGTGATGTGTTTCATTAGCTTATTACTAAATGGTCCTAAAGTTTTAGAAAGGCTCGAGTCGTTGATGTGCAGTTCACCAACGATTATTTCACTATCATCAGCTCCGGTACTGATGTTTTTATTTAAATCATCGGTAACGCGTTCCTTGAAACGTATCATCGAAATCTGAGATTCAGATATTGACAAACAATCTTTATTATCTGAAATGGCCGAGTTATTATTACTATGTATGGTAATATCAGTATCAGAAAATTTATCATCTTGGTAAGATTCAATTTCTTGCAATCTAGAGGTAGATTGTTCTTTAAAAGAAGATGATTCCTTAGAATAAAATTGATAAATATGATCTAAAGTGACTATTAAATTATCTAATTTTTCTAAAGACAGTTTCATATTTGCTTCTAAACAATTTTTTTTTGAATCATTAAGTCTGGGTAGGTCCAAGATACTATCACAGCTGGATAGATTATTTAAATTGTTTATTCCATATCCAATAATTTTATGATCATTTGGAGTATCACACTGACAAGAGGAGGATACCAATTCTGATGGTTTTGCTCTATTGGTTTTCAGATTATCCTAAAAATTATTAATATTGTGGTTTGCTTAGATTTGTTTATGGCTTTTAACAACTTACCTTGGACGATATGCAACAGCCAAGAAAATCAAATACGCGTTTGACGCGATTATTTTTACATTTATTATCAAACTGACGATTGGACATGATTCCACAAAATTTTGAATACAACACAATGTCAAACTTGAGTCGGCCTCTTTGATCGTTAAAGGTACATAATTTTGAGCGGACGTCATTTTTCTTATTAGTTTGGTCAGACTAAAAAATAAGAAGATACATCATTATGTAATAAATTTTTTAAAATTTTCTTTTATAATATAGCTATTACACTAAAAGTAGTGCTATAATAGGCCATAACGGGCATATTATAGCACGCCTTTTCACAGTTGGTAGCATAATTTCCTAAATGTCAAATTAGCTATCGGTTGACTCTAAATTTGCCTCTGAATGACTGTCAAGTATAAATGTCAAAAGTATAAAGGTAAAAAATACATAATCTAACTACAAAAAAATTAAGAATCATTTTTTAATAAACATAAAAGTGCCTGCCTTTATTGCGAGATACATCTTATCTTCAGCTACGTTTATAAATTTGTTAATGTCTTCTGGTTCTAAAATTTTTGATTTTTTTGGAATGTAACTTGTAGATACTCGTTTTAACATAGCTTGCAATTTATTAAATTTTGATATAGGTATCAACATTTTTGTATAAATTTAGACAACATCTTAACATTGAGTAAGTCGTCCATAAGGTAGATGATTTAAATTTTTGGCATTTGATTTCAAAATATGCAAGTAACACATTTTCTGAGATGTTTTCAATATTACTTTCACGACACCAATCTTGAAACTTATTATATGCTTTCTCATAAAGATGCCGAGATTTGTCGGGAATTAAATTACCTATACTATTTTCCGCAATTTTTCGAATTTTTGGTGGCGTACACGACATTTCATCGCTCATTTTCACATAGGTTTTACAAACTTTAAAATACAATTCAAACTTGAAATGACTGTCAAGTATAAATGTCAAATCATTGTTACCAACTGCTACAAAATTAAGGAACTACGTTACTATTAAAAGTACGAAATATTTTTAATTATATAATAAAAATAGGCAAAAATTTTAAAAAATAGCGTAAAGAACTCGTTTCATAATCCGTTTATTGTATTCGTTCGTTATAACGCTCGCCGCCGAACTCATACAATAAACATCGTCTTATGAAACTCGTTCTTTAATATACTAGTATACCATATGACACAGACTCATGGTACACCCCCCTTTTCTCCTTTGTTTCTCTAGCTATATTTCTGAAATTTGGAACATTGAATATGCTCACTAGACGGCACTTTTTGACATATTTGGAAAAAATATCAACTTCCGGTTTTTCCGGAAATGGCATCAACTTTCAATTTTCAAATGGAACACCCTGTATATTAGTACATTTTTGGAATCTTTGTAATTACCTGAGTACAATGATACCTCATAGTTAATATTTCATTCGTCAGAATACCCATTTTATTTTTCGATCTAGAGAGCCATGAACCCCCTAAAATTATTCCAAATAATCAAAATAATCGTAAATAATGTAGTTGAAGAAAGTTCAAGTGTTCAGATTATCGAAATGTCAAAGTGTAACTTTTGTGTTCCATAGCCACCTTCATAAATTATTGTTATTGAACAAGAAGATACTTAAACTTTTTTCAACTACATTATTTTGTTCGTAATGATTATAGATAAAAATAGTTAATATGGATGGATACCCCATCGATGGTACTTTCGAATGACACCGGAGTACCATTATGGTACTATTTGAAAAAATTGAGTTTTGGGTAAAAAAACATTTTGTTTTACGTTTTTCGCACGTATTTCGAACCACAATACTATATTAATCGAAAATGCGATAATGTACGATTATTTTGATTATTTGGAATAATTTTAGGGGGTTCATGGCTCTCTAGATCGAAAAATAAAATGGGTGTTCTGACGAATGAAATATCAACTATGAGGTATCATTGGAATCAGATAATTATGAAGATTGCAAAAATGTAATAATATACAGGGTGTTCCATTTGAAAATTGAAAGTTGATGCCATTTCCGGAAAAACGGGAAGTTAATATTTTTTCCAAATATGTCAAAAAGTGCCGTCTAGTGGGTATATTCAATGTTCCAAGTTTCAGAAATATAGCTAGAGAAACAAAAGAGAAAAGGGGTGTACCATGAGTCTGTGTCACACGGTATTTCGTATTTTTTAATTGACATTTTTTGCATCAACTTCCGCAAGATAAATCTACCACTACGTCATTAAACCTTTATAAGGAATTAAATTCTTAATTTGCATTGCATTAGAGTTGATTAAAACAACAGTTTTCAAAACATCAAGTTCACAAAAGTTTTACTGTTTAAATTTTGTATATACAGGGTGGGCCAAACTTATGACATCGGAGGATTACGTCGTTTACTGTAAGAGATAAAACTTTCAAATTTTGTGTGAGCTAGTACAGTTACTGGGTGCACATTTTGAAAATAGTTTCGATTATACAGGGTTTTCTAAAAACTCGTGACAGCACAAACTTACATTTTTTTAAATGGAACATATTTTATTCAAAAATCGAAAAAGTCTCACCGAGAGCGTTAAAAAAATATAGCATATTAATATACTATATGGGTGTTTCGAAAAGATATGGCCAATTATTAGCAAAAATGTCCCCATCTTTAACACTCTGCAAAACAGTAAATCAAAATAAATCAAGAGGTCTTTATATTCAAATGTCATTCTCATATCGTTGGCTATGCTCACAATATTAATTAATAAATTACTTTTTTATCTATGGCTTCTTTAATACAGGGTGAAACAGAACTCAAATCAAGCAATATTTCAAAATTTTTAAAACAATTTGTTAGTACAATTAATAAGCTTTCAAAACGATCTAGTACATTAAGGGTATAAGTTAATGGAGACCTATAAACATTTTATGATAACGGAAAAATCATGTATTTTAAGTACACAAATAAAATGGTATTAAATGTTTACGTACTGTATATTTTAGGTTTTCTAAGGCACTAGAATATTCTATAAATTGTAAGCGTAATTTTGGATGTGTCTAATAGTTTTTATTGTTACCACTAGAGACCCCCATAACCTTTATAGAGATATTCGGAATTATTAGTCCATTCTGTGAGCCGGAAAAAACTTGAAAAATACAAATAAATTTTGACGCCCCACCCATTTTCGAGGATGCTGAATATGATGGCGGGAGTTAAAATTCTTTTTCAGTTGGCCCCACTCCCTAAACAGCCAAAAACCACCTCCAAAATGGTGAATCACGTCTCTCACCGGCAAAACCAACGTAACCCCGTTTTCGAGAATGATGGACACGATGGCGGTGGTTACAATTCTTGTAGAGTTGACCCCACCCCTCAAACGGCAAAAAATCACCTCCGAAAGGGTGAAAAATTTGTTCTTCAAAAAGTCTACCCTTTAATACCATTTTATTTGTGTACGTAAAGTACATGATTTTTCCGTTATCATAAAAAATTTGCAGGTTTCCATTAACGTATACCCTTGTAAATTGTAAAAAGACTTATAGGGTGGTCCATTTAAAAATTTTGAGATATTGCTTGATTTAAGTTCTGTTTCACTCTGTATTAAAGAAGCCATAGATAAAAAAAGTAATTAATATTGAGCACAGCCAACGATATGAGAATGACATTTGAATTCAAAGACCTCTTGATTTATTTTGATTTACTGTTTTACAGAGTGTTAAAGATGGGGTCATTTTTGCTAATAATTGGCGATATCTTTTTGAAACACCCATGTAATATATTAACATGCTATATTTTTTTAACGCTCTTTTCGATTTTGTAAGTTTGTGTTGCCACGAGTTTTTAGAACACCCTGTATAATCGAAACTATTTTCAAAAGAAAGATGTTAGAAGTTTGGCCCACCCTGTATATATAAGTGGATATTTTCGTGACTGTTCAATAGTAATTTATATAGATATAATTAGTGGGAAGCAGTCAATAGCAGATAAATTAGTACGATTTCTTCGTTTTTATGTCGAGCTTTCGAAAATGTTTATTTTCTTTATCAAGACAAATAACATGAAATGCAGAAAAAATTACATACAAAAAGAAACATCATTATTAAAATTTCGTATAACGTGCGGGAAAATATATAATTTTGCGCACTGATTAGGAAAACTACTATTTCCATTCAAATAATTTGCTATTATAGGATAATGAAAGTTTTAAATTTTGCATTTCTAAACTATCATGGGTGGTCAAAGCTGACCAAAGACGTAAAATTTTAAAAACGAAATTCAGTTTTGCCACACATACAACAAAACAATTTTCAAATAACTTTTTCTTCAAATAGCGGTTAATGTGCACATTTAGCGCCCAACGTGGTAGAAAAATGTCCTTCTAAAACATGTTATTTAAAAGAAATAATTGAATTTTTTACATCCTTTAAAAAATAAAAAAATTGTACCGTTAAATGAATAGTTTTTTCAGTACCCCAATTTATTTGATAACTATTCAGGGAAGTACCATCTGGTGATAATGTTTACTGTACATTGTGGTGTTTGTAGTTCCCAGCGACTTCTGCCAATGAATATTAATAAAGAGTACCGCCTAACCTCTGAACGTACGTTACAGAACGACCACCATAAGATTGTCGCCCGGCGCGGCAGTCGCACATAGAAAGAAATAGTGGAATATACGCCACTGCTGCCGTTCATTCCACAACTTCTGTATGTACTTGTCCCCTCCCCCGGTGGACTCTCAGGTGGCTATAACCTGACCGCCAACTTGATTCTTACCTCTCTCGCCTCCTCAGGCCTCCGCTTCTTTCACAGTGTTCTTAGTCTTAGTTGTGGTGAACCAGCGTTGTTGAGTTCAGTTATTTTACCTGTGGTACTCCTGTTTGGGTTTTATCTATTTATTGCACTATTTCAGACTTCTTTTGTTACCCTTAGCTATGGGATTATGCACCTGTATTCAGTAGAATTGTGTTGGGTGGTTTTATGTGTACAGACTCTTTAAACAATTAGTTACGGACTATCCGCAATGAGACTGGTTACTGGGAACAATCGTCTCTTCAAATAGGTAAGAATCGTTAGTTATTATTACTAATTTTACTGAAATTAACTTTAAAAGCGGTAACTTTAAAGACAAGAATGAAATAATCCAGTACCTATTCCTTTTATCTTGTGTAAACATATCATAATTTTGATTGTACGATTGTTTTATAGACATGTCAGAGTACTTACCTTCACATGCTGTCATAAAATTAGTATTTGCACATACTTAGATTGCATAAAGTCTTCAGAAATTGGAAAACGCTAGTTACAACAGTGTTGCCACGTTCATAATCTACTGTTACTTACGCAGGTATGGCTAGAGTTTAAGCGTTTCGCCATCTTGTCTCAATGTTTAAGACGGTATGTGGAATATTTTGTAAACATATAAGCCGAGAAGCTGTTTCTTAATTTATACGATGTTACTTAATTGTTTTATCTATTCACATTGAAGATTCTCGTAGTCGTTGTAGACAATATATCATGGTGTCATTCGATCTTTGTGAATAAATTACATTTGCATATTTAGGTGGCTACTCGACTTTTGATTTAATATTATAATTGTATACAATGGCAATAAAGTTTGATGCAGGAGATAGTAACAGGTTGTATTATATTTTATTTGCCATTGTATTTGTAAAAAGAGCAACTAGTTAACGAATCAGGTCTCTGCAGATGTTTAACGCTCAATCATGTGCCTTTGTCATAGTCATTGTTTCAATAATAAGCCTAGATGGTTATCAATTCATGCCATATTTATTGAAATTAACAATAAGAGTGACAAAGAAATAAATTCTGTTTCTGTCCTTGTTTTGTTTCTTTTTGCTCGGCATTATTGTAATTATTTAAATTTATCTGATTTTGTCTATAACTTCCTTTACCGTATCACATTATCTATTGATCCCATTTAACCAATTCCTCAAATTATTTTTCTCCAACGCTAATCTGCTCATTGCTAATACTGTTTTCTTGGCCTGACTCTTCTTGTTTATGTTATTTTCTTCATTTATTCTTCATATATGTCGAAATCATTCAAGTTATCTATTTTTCAGCTCTAAAAGTAAATATATCTGTAGTCTGCTTCTTTTTCTATTCCTCCGCCAGTTTATTTTCTACTTCTTGTTAGTTTTCCTTCGATTATAATGTTTTATAAGCTACTGAGGAGAGACATATTGACTACAGTTATCACATACTTTTATCTCTGAAATTTTGCAGAATTAGATTATTTATCCGATCGTCAGGGATTTAGTTCATCCCCAAACACCAGAGAATATCTTTTGTAGTCACTCTATACCTTTCTCTCCCATGTATCTGGGTCTCTCCACATGTTTTTTCGCTTTTAATATAACATTTCTTTTTTTTCTATTCTTTCTTCTTGCTCCGAGTTGTCATTTGGTCCTTGTATGTCATCTTATATTTTTCAGCTGAATAATTTCCCTAGCTTTCAATCACTTGTAACGTTGTAAAGTGTATGTCTATTTTTTCTTCTAATCCCAGTCCATATCTTTTTCTTTTTTCTGCCAAGAGCGTTAACTTTTCCACAAAAAGCTCCGGTTATTGTTTCTATAGGATTCTAAGTTTCTGTAGGATATCTATCTATCTGTTGATGGGGGTGTCTATACACTGCGACCTATAAGATCTATTGTGCCCCCTTCTGCTGCCCATTCGTTAAGGATGTCTCAACGGTTGGAGCAGTTCCTCCAGTCCTATTGCTTTCAAAAAGTTCAGGATGTCGGTAGGCTTCAGGTTAGGTAGATCTCCCTCTTCTATTTGGTATTCTCCGAGGTATCGTACCCTTGGATTTTGCAGGGTTATGCACTCTGAGAGAATGTGGAAAGAGGTTTCCTCCTCTTCCTCGTAAAATCTGCATTCTTCTTCCTTTACTAATCCGAGTTTCTCTCTCAACCGGCAGTGCCCTGTTAGGATACCCGTTAGTATTCTGAGCTTGTTTTTAGTTTTGCTGATGCAGTCGTCTAATCTCTTCTGGTTATAGTTTCCCAGTAATGTCTTGGCCTGCCTCATTCTTTGTAGTCCTATCTGGTATTGGAATCATTTGTTATTTAATTCTTTTCCGAGTTTATCAAGTATTGTACTGGTGTTTATTCCGCAGAATGGTTTAGGTCCCAGAAATGGTGTTTCAGCCCCATTTTTGCGAGTACGTCTGCTATTTCATTACCCTTCACTCCAGTGTGTCCCGGAACCCACAGGAGGGTAACAGTGTTGTTCTTGCCTAGTTCGTTTAGATTCTCTAGGCACTCCCAAACCATCTTGAAGTTGTTTACGTGGGAGTTCAAAGGATTAATGGCTGCTTGGCTGTCTGACATGATGATCATCTCTTGTCTGCGAAAATTTCTTTCTATTTTGAACTGGTCACATTTTCCGATGGCGTAGATTTCAGCTTGGAAAATGCTCGGAGATTTGCCTAGACTTTCGGAATATTTGGTTCCAGGCCCATATACTCCTATTCCTGTTCCTTCTGTTGTTCTAGAACCATCTGTGTACCATTTAGTGGCACTTCTTTTAAATTTTGGGATGGTGTCTTTGTCTCATTCGCTTTTGTTACTTAGCTTTGTGTTGAATTCTTTCACAAAGATAAACTTCTTTGTCATCTCATCTTGGGGTATGTCCCAGGTTCAAGGAACGAGTCGAAATTTGCGATTGGTGGATCCTTCTCTGGTCATTCTGTAGGTTGTCCTTATCGCTATACTCTCCACTACTATATGGAGGGGTGTAAGGCTTAGGATTACCTCCATGGCGGCCGTTGGGCACGCTCTCATTGCACCTGTTAGGCATACGCAGGCTAGTCTTTTCGCTGAATTTATCTTTGTACTGGCCAGCTTAGTTCTGTAGGATATATAATATGAATACATTTTTTCCATTCTCTCCTAGTTTTCGACAGTTGCTAAGCATACCTCCATGTATTTCCTTTTCAGAATGATGGCTTTATCCCAAGTTAGTCAGGATCTTTTGTTTTTGGCTCCCATATTATTTTAATCGTTATTAAATCTAATCTCCAAATAGCTTTTCAGTTTTGTCATCTCTTTACTAATTAATTTAAAATACTATAAATAGCGTTGGACTCAAGTTTCCTCACCGTCTAAAAAGGATGTGTCCTGATCTCCTGTTAGTCCTTTTTAAAGAGCTGCCTTGGTACTCTGTCAAATATCTTCCCTAGATTTTATAAACCCTTTTCCCCTCTTGTAACTCTTTTTGTTTTTTCTCGGTGACAGTTTTCAATAATTTATCGATGATCTGAACATTCAATAGAATTATGCCTTTGTAATTTTGTAAAAACCGGTACGATTAACGCAATTTGTCAATTTTTCAGAATTTGTTTATTCTACATACTTTATTATACTTTACTTTTTAATAGCATTCTTATATCTTCTTTGTCACTCATTTTGTCTTCCACGGGGGCATATGACACTATGAAACCTTGCAGCAATAACGAAGTTGCTTGCTTACTTAATAATGATATTGGCATTCACATTTTATAACATATATAAAAGAGTTCCGTTAAATTGCGCATATATTATAAAGTAGTTAATCATTCATTTTTATATATTTTATTATAAACGCGTCAAAATCCATGTAATTCACATTACAGAAGGACTTAAATATGATAATCTAACCATTTTAGAAGGGCAAATTAGAAACTTGTAAATATTAACATTTTGATAAATACTTAGATAACTGGTTTTCTGATAAAACACATTTTGGTTCTGTTAACAATTGTTTATGATGACAGCAAGTAGATAAGTAAGTGAAAATTCTTTTAAACGCTTATTAACCAGATGGTAGTTACATCTAGCTGTTCTTTACTGTTTATAGCCTGTTATCTTCTAATGTGTTTATTAGAATGTCATATTAACACAAGTTGCAGTAATCAGTAGCCGTTACAGTAATAACATCAGCCGAACGAATGGCATTTATTACTTGTTGATATATTGTATATTGAAATCAAGGCATGTCTAATTAAATATACGTAAGCCATCAATTACTCAGTCACTCATTAAATTCGTAGGGTGACTAATAAAACCACAATCATTGAATTTCAATTTAGCATCCCTTATAAATGAATGTACGTTTGTTTACATTAGTGGGTACTGGGGGCTGGAAAATTCAGATACTATTTCATTATTGCTAACGTAGAGATAAAGAAATTAAAGAATTTCGAAACGTTAGCAATAACAAAATAGTGTCCAGTCCAGTTTCCAGCACCCCCTATATCTAAACGAAAACAACCATTTTTTGGCAAAATTCTACTTTATTCATCAAAATGATGCTTCTATTTCGATGCCTTTTTTAAAGAAAGATTTCTCTTTGACCATCACTTCTTCATTGGCGACAAATCTCGATCCCTTGAGCATTCTTCTTAGGACTGCAAACAGGAAGTAGTCGCTGGGAGCCAGATCCGGGGGATGGGGGAGCCATTAAAAGTGTATTCGTGCAATTTTGCTAAAACATTAACGAGTCAGTAAGGGACCAGAAGTAATAGAAGAACATTTAAAAAAATATCCCGTCGCTAGTAGTAAGATGAAAAAAACAGAATATCAGATTCTTCTATTCTCTATATATATATTCTGTCGGGACTATTTGACCAGACCGCGTTATTCCTAGATATTGTGGCGCCCTGAATCTGAATCCGGGCTCAGTTTTTTCCCAGCAAGTCACGGAAACGAGATTTCAAGGTCATTTATGGATACTACATTCTGTGAGTCGGAAAAATATACAAATATTTTAATCAGCAACCAAACCAACTCTCCCCCCGTTTTAGAGGATGCTGAACACGATGGCGGTGGTTAAAATTCTTTTAGAGGTGACCCAACACCCCAAACGGTCAAAAATCACCCCAAAAATGGGGTAATCGCGTATTCCGCATATTGTATCGGTAAAATATTCCCTATCCCCCGTTTTCAAGGATGCTAAACACGATGGAGTTATCCAAAATTACTTTCGACTTGACCTCACCCATCAAACGGCCAAAAACCTCCCCCAAAATGTGGGAATCGCGTCTTCCACCGGCAAAATATATCTTCCCCCTCCTTTTCGAGGATGCTAAACACGATGGCGGTATTCAAATTTTTTTTGGACTTAGTCCCACTTCCCAAACGGCCATAAATCACCCTTTGCAGGGTGAAATTTTTTTTGAGCAAACATGAAAACCCGCGAAAATTTTTCATCCTGTAGAGGGTGATTTTTGGTCGTTTGGGGGGTGGGGCTAAGTCGAAAATAATTTTGAATACCGCCATCGTATTCAGCATCCTCGAAAACGGGGAGGGGGAAGACATATTTCGCCGGTTGAAGATGCGGAATCAAAGATTCCCCCATTTTGGGGGTGGTATTTGGCCGTTTGAGGGGTGGGGTCAAGTCGAAAATAATTTTGAATACCGCTATCGTATTAAGCATCCTCAAAAAGGAGGGGGAAGATATATTTTGCCGGTGGAAGTCGCGGAATCCCCCGTTTGGGGGGTTGGGTCAACTCCAAAAGAATTTTCACTACCGCTATCGTGTTCGTCTTCCTCGACAACGGGGGGAGAGTTGGTTTGGTTGCTGCTTAAAACATTTGTATATTTTTCCGACTCATAGAATGATCTTGAAATCTCGTTTCCGTGACGTGCTGGGAAAAAAACTGAGCCCGGATTCGGATTCATGGCGCCAGAATATCTGGGAATAACGTGGTCTGGTCAAATAGTCCTGACCTTTTTTTTCGTAAACCTGTGTAATAATAACTTAATGTACTGGGCTGAAATACGATGCACCGTTCTAAGGCTTATTTGTAAGGCATCTGCAACTCTCTGAAATATATAATATTTATATACTTTATATAGCATAGGTACTCCGAGTTTTTTTATTTATTGTATGTTAACATTGTTACTTACGTCTCTTATAGAAGTAAGTGGAAGTAGAGGCCCTCCATTTTCACAATCTCGTTGAAAATAGTTTAACTTTCTTGACTTTGCCTGGATAATGGTTTAGCAATTTTAAAAGTTTTTGAGTTTTCACCTCACACTGAAGACTGACATAATCAATTAGTTATGAAAATAACTGTTTGGTAATGAAAATTACTATTTCTTGTAAATTTTAAAGAAAACTGAATACACAAAAAATTAAACAGAAAAATCTTGAAACATATCCTACAAACGAATGTAGATTAATAAATCAAGTATTTTAGATATATCACAACGGCAACGTGGTGAAGTGTTGCCAACCTTTAACAGTTAATTTCCCTGCACGTTAAGTTTAAATCGTATTTGATCTTAGTGTTTTCGTGTTTATTTCGTTTACAACAGAAATAACTAGAAATCCCGTCACTGCTCGGTAAAATAAATAAGGTTTAATAATTATTGACAGTAGGTAAACTGCTCAGATTTCCGTCTTACTTCACTTCAAATCCTTCTAATATTGCTCCACTGATTTGAATTTTGACATATCTTTTTTTCAAATAGATTTTACAGGATTTTAGGGCAGTTTTCTAGGATTTTTATGTATTCTATAAAACGCAGCTCTAACATATAGTATGCCCAATTATCAGCATTAAAACGCGGCTCATTTGATACTACTAAAACATGACTCTTTAAGCGTAAGCGGCATTCTTTGTGTCTTCGAAAACAACTTTACTGACATCTACTCGATTGGTTGGATATTCAAATGAAGCGCTGTGATAGACAACGTGGCGTACGCAGTCTGTAGCTAATAGCGAATAGTAAAGCGGCGTTTTCATTGCTATAGTAAATAGGTTAGTTACTTGCGCCAGTAACTTGCTAGAGAGCTACTAATCCAATGTTAACTCCTTACTAACTTACTTGTACCAGCAGACTGACTAGGTAAGTAAATAGTCGGGCAGGCTATTTACCACCACCACATTAAAATTTACTGTCTTTGCTACTCATCTCGCCACTAACCTCTATGCACGCCGAATATAAACAGTTTTGCGCCAGCCAGTGCCAGTGACATTTGTATATAGGTACGAGTTAATCGAAGACATAATCTATATTCCTCAGGATCCTCTGTTGACAGTTCCTTTAAGAGCAAGGCAGAAGCACCTCTGGTATTCCTTCTACTTATCCATTTTCTAACCCACAATTTCTTTCCGCTAAGTTCTTTATCCAGTAGGTCATTGATTTCTTAAATTAGACACTGGCAAACTTTTAACATGGCTCTTTTCATCCGAATGGATGCTGCACGCGAAATTTTACCAGTGCGATAAGCCATATTTTTCTAATCTGCTACTAGTAACTAGTATTGAGAAAATAGTATTTGTGTGTAAACACCCACTAATCTTGGACTTGGGGTAGTTTACTGGCAGGCTAGCTCCTTGCAAGTTGCTAGTACAAGTAGCTATGCCAATAAAAACGCCGCTTAAAGATAAGTTCACCCACCGTGAAATGCATTTGGTCCCGTAACCGACCCAGATGAAAAATTTTATTTATAAAAATGTAATAACTGATTTAAATTTAGAGATCAAATACGTTATTTTTATATTAAAATACATCAAAATAAAAAAAAACTAAAATTAAAATAGTCACATTCGATAAATATTGTGAACAGCTCCACAATTAAATTTACTATTATCTCGTTAAAAATTGGAAAAATTTTATGTTTGTTTAAATTTTAACGACCGTGGTTCTTCGTAAAATAATTCTTCCATGTGAAATAACTGATGACTATAATACAACATCTTTTAATTTTGAGACGTTAGGTTGCCGCACTTGTAGAGAAACTTTGTTTATTTTGGACATATTTCTTCTCAAAAAGGACAAGACGATAAATGGTCAACCAGTAAAGTGGCGTGCCATAATAGAAGGTGTTAGTCGTGGTAGAAAACGTTTCGAATATATTATCATTATTAGTTAAGAAGTTTTCAGTAGTTTCAGACTTGTATTATGTAGATGCATATTTTGGTATGGAAAATTTTACATAAAAGTTTTTAAAATATTTCTTAATAAATAAAGTCAAATTTCGTTGAAGCGACTCGAAGTAGTTCAATTAGTATGGTTTTTATTGGCGAAAATGGGTTAGACTGACAGTCACTTATATCCTTTGCCTTTTTCGATTCATTTTTTCCCCCGAACTGTTATTATTTAGATTCCTGAACTCCTCTTATAATTATTTGGTTGGTTCCTGAACTTCTTCCTATCTGCTTTCTCTAAACGCTCATGTTTCTCACCTACATTTAATGTTTCATTCAGTCGTTTGTTTCCTACATTTCTGGAAGTCCTCACTTCTTCATAGAAGTTTCCTATATCTTTGCTTTTTTAGTATACAAGATATTGTTATGGTGTAAAAAATAGGACAAAATTGTGGGAAGTGTGTTTTAAAACGAATTAAAAAAAATATGTAAAAATGGTTGTTATGACATGTTTGTTTTTGAGATGTTTTGAGAAATGTCAGATGTGAAGATTAGAAATATAGATATAAAAAAGTAAAAAAATCTTAAAATTTCCTAAACATTACAATTGGCGCCCAACGTGGGGCAAGTAAATTGAGTTAACCCAAAAGATGGAGGAAGAAGATCGGTTAATGGAATTTTTGATCAGTATGAATAATAAATTAGAAGAAAATAAGGAAGATATGAATAACATGAATAGAAAATTAGATGAAAATTAGACAAGAGTTTAATACAAATAGAAAAAATTAAAAAGGAACAAGAAGAGCAGAAGGAGCAAATTAAAAATAGGCAAGAAAACATAAAAAGACAAGAGGAAAATTTAAGAGAAGAAATTCAAGAAAATGGTGTTAGAATCAGACATGCCATAGAGGATGAATTGAAAGAGAAGATAATGTCAAGTATAGGGGATAAAATAGATCAAAATTTAAAGTCACATACAAGGAGAAGTAGAGGAGAAATTGGTAGATTTTCAAAAAGGAATAGAGGAAGTAAAATTGCAAACAAAAGCTAATGAGGAAGGTTTAGAAGGATTTAAGGTAAAGGTCGATGGAGAACTTAAGACGATATGTGAAATTATGGAGGAGAAAAATAGGATATGTCAGAGAATTCTGGAGGTTATGAACAGATATGTAAACAAGCAAATTACAGAAATAAACGATAAGGTGCAGGTGGCAATAGAGGAAAAATTATCTAGGGGGATAGGCGAACCATGGGTATTAAATTTGATGGGAATTTAAGAGCAAACCGAACCCCTTGAAAAATTTTAATAACCTTTTAAGCTTTTAGTTTTAGTCTTATTTTTGTGAAATTTTCAGGAAATACTAATAATTACAAAACTTAGGGTGGAGATTCCTTGATTTTTTTGTAAACCTTCTCAAAGTATTTATTTTGTTAATTTTAAATGGAAAATCACAAAACGAAATATCCGCGCCATTCTGCATTAAATCTATGAAAATTTGTTCCTATATTTGTTTTAATAAATATAAAGTAGTTTTTAAACAAAAAGGTTTTCTTATTTTTTTTCTTAAATATCTTTGTACAGCGCTGCCACATCGTTACATACATTTAAAGCTGTCGAGAAATATTCCATCGCCAAGTGTTCCCAGTGGCGTGTATATAAATACAATTTTATATTAGAAAATCCTGATAATATAGAAGTGAAATTTGCTTCTCACAAGAACTCCGGTTGCCACTTAAATAGAAATAAAATTAAAAGAAATTATTTATCAAAGATGGAAGATTAAATTAAAAAAATATTTTTGGATAGTGGAAGAAAATTTAAAAGAAGAAATAAAAATGAATTTGGAAATAGCAGAGGAAGAGAATTTAAGTATACGAAAAGAAATCAAAGAAAAATACAAGATTTTAGTGGGAAAAATAGAAATTAAAATTTGATTTTATTATTTCTTTTTAAGGTAAAAATAAATTAAGAAAACAAATTTTGGGAATGTTGTTATGGTGTAAAAAATTGGGACAAAATTATGGGAAGTGTATTTTAAAACGAATTAAAAAAAAATGATGTGAAATAAAGATATAAAAAATCTTAAAATTTCTTAAACATTACAATATCTGATAGAAAAATATTTTATACCGATTCAGTGTACGGTATTTAGTATATTTTTTAGACTTCCTATCATGTTATCAAAAATGGTTCAACCGCAACTATTTTTAATTATTATATTAACTTTTTTAAATTCTATAAAAAATAATACGTAACTTCTTAGAACTGGTATATAATCAACTCTCTAGACATCTCTTATCACATCGATCTTGACTGCCTCAGAATTTAGGTAACAATACCATTACTCATACTTACGTTAAGTGAATTTTTTATTCGGAGTAGGTGCGCTTTTACAGATATTTTTATCGCAATCAAATGACCACAGAGTTTAATTTTATAAATTATGCATATCATCCGTTGCGGTTTCTCGAAATTATTACAAGGAATTGTAATCAGGCCGTAAGTCCGCGATTATTTTATAGACCAGGAAGTATCGGTTTGATTTCTAGCTCATAGGTGTTATTGAAGTAGCAGATTTAGCACTTTAATTCAAAATTAATAATTAGCTATTATTTTAAAACATTTATCTTCTGTAAGTGTAAACAGTTCCAAACATTTTTCATAAATTTCCAGAATGAAATTGTTGCAAATACCAGAAAAAGTTGAAAATCTAAATATGATGATAATAAATAATATTAAAATGCAAGACTACTAAACAGTAACCAATTTGGAAGACCCCCTATCGATTGACTTCAACTTAGCGTTCGGAACTGAAGTAGAAGGTACGACATACAGGGTGTTGCGATATTCGACAGACAACGCTCTACACCTGAGAGCTCTGGATACAATGGTGTTGGGTAAAACAAATAAAATAAGTGATATAATTATAGTAGAAAAACTAATGTAAATGAAAGGATACAGAAAGAAATGTAAAAAAGAATCGGAAAAGATCAAACGAATATTAGATTGAAATATAGTCATGGAAAAAAATGTACAAAAAAGTTATTACAATAATCGTTTAATTTGAAAATTTAAAATTAATGTGGAAAAACAAAATTTAATGAAAGATTTACGGTGGATTGGGAACAGAAGAAGGTTGGAAAATCTGTCAAAACTTAGAAAACAAGATGGCTGTGTCACAACGAAAGTCTGTAAAAGACAATAATAATGTTACAGAATGTAACGAAACGCAGATGGATATAAAAAAATGATGGGATGAGAAAGTGATGAAATATCTGAAAAAAAATAACAAAAAAAAAGAGAAATGCGAAACAATGCCCAGCAAGCACCTAACATAACTGGGCAGTTTTGCGATGGTCTATTTTGGTAACAAGGAAACATTCATGTGTAATGTAACTTTTTCTGCAGCCGTCTCGGAAACAAAATTTTCGGTATGATTTATTAAATCCAAAGTACCACTTTACACAAATCGTACCGAAAATGCTATTTTCGGAACGATTTTTTTTACTTTCGGAACGATTTCTTTACTTTCGGTACGATTCTTGTTACTTTCGGGACGATTTTGGATATCTAGTAGGCGGTTTTGACAATAACATGAACTTGTATTTTATTCTGACAGCGCCTGTCATGTAACATTGGTGTGTGTTTTTTTCGCTTTTCAATTCAAAAAAATGGAAATAAGTAGGGAAATGATTCCACATGAGATTAGTGAATCTGCTAAAGCGGCTACTTATGAATTATTGCATAAGTAATGTATTCATAAGAGTGATTGTTATATGTAATTGTCTAGATACGTTCATACGTTATTATCCATCGATATCCTTTTTAACATACAAAACGACTGCAGAAAAAATATTGTACGTAACACGAACCAAAAGTGATTTTACGGGACTCGCAGGATTCCAGGACTAGCCTACGGCTCGTCCTGGAAATTTCCTACTCATCCCGCAAAATGTCACTTTCGGAACTTGTTACGTAAATTACTATTGATGTCACTTGCACGTAACTGCCGTACATTGAATGTCAGATTATATCATTATTTAACATTTGTTTGTAATATACCTGTGACATACGGAACATGTGGAAATGTTATGTTTTGTTTAACATTCTAACCTGATGTACACACAATATATTTTTGTGAAGTTTCTACAACAGAAACAAAAAATGTTTAATTAATGTGCTTTTAAAAGCCTTTGGTGCCTCTTTCGTATGTTTGACACATAATTATGTATGGATGTTTCCAATAGATGTGCGCCGAACGTACGCCGGAAACCGTGTTTGAATGTACCTTCAATATTTCCAACTTCACAGAGCAGGAAGGAGGAACTGAGCTGTCGAATTGATTGTTATATTGGGTTATTATTTGTGATGGGGTTATCGCCATTTTTATGCGAGAGTTATTAGTAGCGGTAGCGCCTAATCTTCTGTGTGAAATTGAGTGCAAACTATAGTGGTAGAGAAGGTATTTAAGGTTTTTCTGTTTAGGAGTAGTGCATCAAAAGACAAAGTGCATAGAGGCGATTTTTGAGGTGTAGTGTGATGAAATTTTCCTTTCGTTTTTGTAAGACCCGTTTTCCTGAAAGTTGATTTTTTGTTTGATAATCTAGAAACTAGGAAAATAGTCTTACAAAAAAAAACAAAAATCTCAAAAATCAATCTTATGCGGTCTAATTAGGTATAATATAAATATCAATATTGAAAAGTAACATTGAGAGAACATTTTATAGTAAGGATCACTCATTTCACTTAATAACGTAGTACCTACATTGCATTGTTCCTTAAAAATAACTTCTCATGGTTACATTTGGCTACATCACATAGAAGTTATGTTGCGATATTTCTGGTATGTAGTGTGAACCTTCTGTGTTGCGGAAATTTGGCAGTTGCAGGGAGCTACGACAGGTAATGTTTTTGTGCTTGCTGGGTGGATGGCTATTTCTTTAAAGGATTGGGTTAAAGTTAACTCTGGTGTTTCTCAGTATTAAATATTAGTCCCACAACCACCCAACTTTGTTAAAGAATATTACCGGATTTGAGATTGAGAATATTTTAACACATTTGGGTTTACCAGACAATTTTAATATACAATACAGTCTCCTCCTTATAGTAGAAGCATTTAAAATTATCAGGTCAAAAATAACTTTTTTTTATATATTTCAATTCGTAAAATTTTCCTTATGCCTCTATAAAAAGGTGAACGACTTTGGAATAAACATTTTTTTTCCTGCGAAATTTCTGTAAGACTTACCTACTTACGCGGTTTTGAAATCTGCCCGAATGTCTAACATTTCCCGCCTTAAAATTACTCATTGACCCGGTCATATCTTAAACATGTTTTGGAATTTCCATACAAAATCAGTGCACGTACTTTTCGTAGAAGTGAAGGCACGGATAAATAATGCGAAGTGTTTTGTGTTATATCCCAAAGAACGTTCATATTCAAATCAGGTAGAATACCCACCTAGGAATCACTAGCGGCAAGATCACACAAATGATAATTTTGGTAATAAGCGGGATATTATAAAGATAAATCGGTAGTTTTGCGGTATTCGAACAAGAAAACATGTGTCACTCAGCAAGTTTACGTAAATTATTTAAAATTTTGATTACAATGGTCTATAAATTTTTCGGTGACTGTTGTATAACATTTCGTCGTATTTTCTGCCTGCTGCCTGCAAAATTATTTTCTTTAGTTGTTAATTTTTTTTTTAATTTGATTGTATCGCAGGTTCAATAACGACGAATAGTATTGTGGCTTCACTTTTATGACAATTAGTTGTTTAGACAATAAACAATATTTTATAATTAAAAAAATAATAATGATATTGAAATATCAACAATGCCTTGACGGCCATGACGGGATATATTAAACGAAATAATCTGATCACCCCTCTCCCCAAATTAGATACAAACATAAAGAGGTTTTTTATATACAGTGTGTCCACTTAAGTTCGCAGCATATGGGAAACTTTTTTATTATTAATTTTACAAAACAAGTTATTCTTTTACAAATTTTACAAAAAAAAATGGATGTTGTACAATATTTTATTTTTTAAACTTCAAACTTTCTGACAATCATTCATAACTTATTAATCATAAACAAAAACAAAACCCTGTCACATTTTAAAGCCCCCAATTAGATAATTTTTCCTATTAATAATTTTACTACAAACCAAAAACCCAACTTATAAATGTACCAAAATTCATTTCAAAATTGCCCCCACATAATTAAAATTTATAATTTTCTCAAAATACACTAAACTATTATCCTAACCTATATCTTAAATAACTCAAATCAATGCAATTTTTTTCTTTTCATATTTTCTTCCTCATTTTCCAATTATAAAACATCTTTTCGAAATTATTTATGTTGTCTTGTGAGTCATCTGGTTTACCCCATGCGGCGTTAACATGGTCAAAAGAACTGCTTATTCTACGTCTGTTATCATGTCTCCTTGGTCTGTCATCACCATCTCTTCTGTATCCATCATTACTCCTGGAATTCCTATTGTCATCTTTTCTATTTCTATCTCTGTCATCGTTTCTGTCTCGAACATTGTTTCTGTCTCTATCATTGTTCCTGTTTCTACCGTCATGTCTATCCTTTAAAAATTCGTTTAACCTTTTAACATTTTCGTCATTCTTCATTCCATCCTCTTTTATTTGACATATATCTTCAACACATTCCGTTCTATTACTTTCTTAATTTTCTGTTCCTGTAACTCTTCCATCTCTGTTATTCTTTCAATCATTTCTCTTCTAATATCTTTCCTTGTTTCTTCTATTTTTTTATCTGTATACATTTTTAAGTCTTGTGTTATTTCTTCTATTCTATTTTTTATACCTTTCATTTCTTCTTTCATCTTATTTCCCAATTTGTCTTCTATCTTTCTTGCCAAATCTTCTTTGATTTCTTCTTTGTTTTTATTTATTTGTTTTCCCATATCTTCTGAATTTTTATTCATTTACTTTCCCATGTTTGTAATCATCTTTATTAAGTGATTTAAATTTTTCCTGTACTTTTTCAGGTTGTTCTTCAATATCTTGTTCTTCTTTATCTTGTTCCTTGTCACTTGCTTCTTTATCATCATCTCCTTGTCCTATTTCTACTTCTTGCTGTCTTGTTAATCCAATTCTTCTACCATCCCGCAAATCCATTTTATTTAGTTTTTTTTAAACCAATTTTAACTTTATAAATCCTCTTTACTCCTTATTCTAGAGGAGTCCCACGTTGGACGCCAAATTTGTAATGATTTAAGAAATTATAGTTTTTTATTTTTGAATATTTGTTAATAATAAACAAAAAGAAAACCCTGTCACATTTTAAAGCCCCCAATTACATAATTTTTCCCATTAATAATTTTACTACAAACCAAAAACAACTTATAAATTTTGATTATGTACCAAAATCCATTTCAATTTATCTCTGTTAAAATCTTTTCAAAAACACAACTGAACTGTTTAAATCTTTAAAATGTTCCGTAATATTTGTACTACTTTAAATTTACAGTTACTTTATGATTGAACTAATAATAACTTAATAATAATGAAGAATTAAAAAGGCTTTCTTTTGTTATAGGTCAAGATGCCAGAAACAGCAACCAGCTCTCCTGTAGAGGATCGTCCCCTATCTTTAGCCCGTCATGATTTTGCTCTCCCCTCTTCAGGCAGCAGCAATCGTTCTTCTTCAGCTAGCCGATACGAGGGTCAAATCGGCTACCAACAGGTACCACTCCAAAGCACCATGAGCCATCATAGAGAAAGCTCTGCGTTCGTACCAGTGGTACCTTCCAGAAATATGCATCAAATGATGTATTCGGGAGAAATGCACCCATTACTGGGTTCGGAACTAATTAGGGAGAGCCGGGAGAGATCCGAAGGGGGAAAATCGGGTGAGAGCGGTTCGGGTTCCGGGTTCCCTAACGTCAGAAAAGCGTCGTCTTCAGGTTTCGATCTTATGGCTATTATGGCCGATAAACGTAAAGAACTTCAGTTTCGCGAAGAAGCCGTGTGCGTGGCGGCCGCTCACGCAGCTTTGATGCTGCCCCACAGACCCAGGCCGCCCGCGGGGCTTTTGGAAGCTTCTAGCAATTCTCAAGGTCACTCTTACTCTGGGTTTTTACCTACTTCTCCCGCCGGTCCATCGTCGTTTACGTTTCCTGGAGGGAGCGCGTTATTTCCTCCTGGTCCACCACAGATGCACGCGCACTTGGATAGGAGGTTGTTGAGGGCTCCGGGAAGGGCTTCCAGGCCCAAAAAGCAGTTTATTTGCAAGTATTGTAACAGACAGTTTACGAAGAGTTACAATTTGTTGATACACGAACGTACTCATACTGACGAGAGGCCATATTCTTGTGATATTTGCGGGAAAGCTTTTAGAAGGCAGGACCATTTAAGAGATCACAGGTTAGTATTTATTGTATTTTTTTTAATGACAATTAATAATATATTATTTTTTAAATTATATTCATTCCAATGTGCCATCTTTTTGCCAAAAGATATCAAATAATCAATGGCACAAAACTGTCCCATAAAGAATGCTCTAAATTTACGTTCTACTTCTTGATTGGCCCATATCTACACCAACTTTTTCACTCTCGTTTTGGTATCCCTTTGAATTGTTTATGATGTTTGAGAGTTGGAGAAGTTTACTTGGTACCTACTTTCAGCTTTCTTAGTCCCCAAACCTGAAAAATCTTAAGAAAATGTCACACAGAATTATACATTATGATTTATCCCTCCCACATTAACATAACTATTCTTAACAATGATATGAAGTTCTACCTACTTTTAAATATTATGCAGGCGCTACATAAAGCCATAAAATGCATTTTATTTTCCATAAAATACGGAGTTTTATGGGCATTTGATGGCGCCCAGAGTGCAGTAGACACAAATATGCATATTTAATGGAAGATGTGAATAGTTTTAAATTTTCTTAATTAGGAACTTATTAAAATGCTACTACCGATTTGGAATTGAATAAGCTTAATGTTAGGAAATGTTTGGAATTAATGAAATTATTAAATGAAGTAGTCAGATGATTTCAAAAGTTGTTTTCCAAATTAAAATATTTTTTTATTTATTTAAATGCATCACCATTTCAATATTACGACGAAAACTTTCATTAAAAAATATAGAGAGTAAGGCGAAAGTATGGAAACATCAAAATATGTGGAAGATTGTTTTCAGGAAATTTTGTATTTTTACTACTTTAAAGTTTGCCAAAGATTTCAGAAGTTGATTGTTCGTGATTGATACAGCAGACCAATTCAGACAATGCTGGAATTGGACTATGTCGCCATCTATTAGTAAAATGTGAATTTATTTATCCGACTGAAGCAACCAAAAAGTAGAAACGGGTCTAGGGATGTCGAATCAAGTAAATGAAATTCCAAACTTGAGTACGTGTATTGCAGGAGTTTCGAAATCTTTTTTTCTAAACTTATATACAAATATAGATATTTTCAATAAAATATTTTAAACTTATAATTTTAAGTAGTTTGTTCACAATTAATTTGAGAAAAAAACATATCAAAAGTATTTTTGTCAAATCAGCAACTTCAAATTTGGATAAAATCTTTTTTTCACATAATCTATTCACCAAAAGTGGTTAAAATTTAAGTTAGCACGTTTTATTGTTGTAGAAAACCAGATTTTGATGTTTTATTTTCGCTAAAAAATTTGGGAAAATATACAGGGTCCTTCAACAGTGGCGCTGTGTTCCTTATCTCTAGGAAAGAGAAAGGTATACAATTTTCTATAATATTACCAGTCGTTTGTATATTCCTATCAGTCATTTGTATATTCTGATCAGTCGTTTGTATATTCTTATTAGTAGTTTGTATATTTTTATCAGACGTTTGTATATTCTCATCAGTCGTCAAAAAAGTCGTTCATTGAGATTATAGCGCAAAAATATGAATATTTGCCATTTTTCTAAAAAAGAGCTGTTTTAAGAAAAACTAGTGAACGTATTTGATGTGGACCAGGCACCTTTCTTATGGGAAAATGGCTTTCCGTCAAATTTTCTGAAAAGTTGGTATGATGTAGAACTCGATGTTCGGACAAAAAGTGTCCATTGGCCATGGCTAGTTTTCGAGGTACAGGGTGTTAAACATCGGAAATGCCACTTTTTTGTAACCAAATTTCTCATAACAGACCTGTTTTATTCGCGTTTGTTGTAGAAAACATGAATTATAGATCATTTGGCAACAATATTTTATAAACAGTTACTGTGCAATTTGGTTACTTACAGGGTGGTTCGAAAATAAGTAATATGGTTTTTTTGAAGAAAAATTTTTTTTTATAACAGCTTTAAAAATACAAGCAAATGTCACTGCATCATGAGTATATAGTTTAAGTAATTACTTCTTGGTGATGAATCATGTTTTATAAAGGGTAACTCATAAATGTAGTTACAGAAGACATATAATGTGTTTTAACTTTAACGAATCGCCCTGTTTAAACGATGTGTTATAAAACTTTTATAATATCTTAAATAAATGTACGACCTGTCGCTCTAGCACCATTTTATGTCATACAGCGTGTTAAACTGATTACAAACACTTTAAAAATTAGAAAACCTGTGTTTTGTGCACCGCCCTGTATTTTAAAAGTTTCTCCGTCAACTTTATAAATTAATACATTTTCACATTAACAGAAGTTCAATATTTAACTGAGCAAGATTTTGTTGTAATCCTATGACCAGTTTTCCTAAAATGTGTACCCATAACTCTGTTTTCATAATTAGTAAACTTTTTTTATATTATTTTAGAACAACTAGTAACTATGGGTACCCATTTTAGGAAAACTGGTCATATGATTACAACAAAATTTTGCTCAGTTAAATACAGTACTTGTATTAATGTGAAAATGTATTAATTTATAAAGTTGACGGAGAAACTTTTAAAATACAGGGTGGTGCACAAAATACGGGTTTTCTAATTTTTAAAGTGTTTGCAATCAGTTTAACACGCTGTATGACAGAGTGGTGCTAGAGTGACAGGTGGTACATTTATTTAAGATAATACAAAATTTTTATAACACATCGTTTATACAGGGCGATTCGTTAAAGCTAAAAAAAAATATATGCCTTCTGTAACTACATTTATGAGTCACCCTGTATAAAATATGATTCATCACCAAGAAGTAATTACTCAAACTATATATTCATGATGAAATGACATTTGCTTGTATTTTTAAAGCTGTTATAAAAAAATAACTGCTTCAAAAAACCATATTACTTATTTTCGAACCACCCTGTAAGTAACCAAATTGTACAGTAATTGTTTATAAAATATTGTTGCCAAATAATCTATAATTCATGTTTTCTACAACAAATGCGAGTAAAACAGGTCTTTTATGAGAAATCTGGTTACAAAAAAGTGGCATTTCAGATGTTTAACACCCTGTACCTCGAAAACTAGTCATAGGATCGGTTTGGGCCAATGGACACTTTTTGTCAGAGTTCTACATCATACCAACTTTTCAGAAAATTTGACGGAAAGCCATTTTCCCATAAGAAAGGTGCCTGGTCCTTTGTAAAGCCTTTATTGGCGCTTCTTATGGATCGATAATATACAGGGTGTTCCATTTGAAATAAGGAAGATTCTGCAAATTTTTATTGACAATGTGTGGCAAGCTGTTTTTCATACCCTGTATATCACAGGTCGATTTCAGATACATCGTTTGAGAGAGTCACCAATGTAGAATATTTGACCAAAAATAAATTTTAATGGGACTTCATAATTTCAAATATTCTGGGTGACGAATATTGGAAAAAAAACTTGTCGTGCTAAAAATCTCGAAAACCGTAAATATTTTCGAAATATAAACATACAAGTATCTTTTATTTTTCATGTAGAAACAGAAAAGTGATAAAAAATACAGGTTTCCATTTAAAAAAACAAAGTTGGGACGCCCAGAAAAACCTAAACACCCTGTGTGACTAAATTTTTTTAAATTTTGTCGAGCTCGATCAATAAGGTAACATTATAGAAAATTGTATTTCTATCTCTTTCCTAAATAGAGATATGCATCACGGCGCCACTGTTGCAGGACCCTGTATAACATCAATTTTTTTTTAAAAAGTTTAAATTTTGGCCGTATGATCTACAATCTGTATCAAATAGTTTTTGTGTAATCTCAAGGTATTATTTAGAATGTATTTAACTGCAATCATTTTTATCTTATGCAAGACATTTATTAAAAAAAGTTTAAAATAAAGACATCTGTTATTAATTCTGACACTTGGTAGCCAACCATTAAAACCACATTAACCTTAATTCGCCTATTATTATAAAAATTAATTCAGAAGATCTATAATGGAGGCCGCCATTTCCGGTACCCGCCAAAAGGCGGGAAACACGATATCTTTCGGTAAATGTCCTGCGATTGGCTCCTGCTGCGTTGTAGATATATATATATATATTCTACCGACGTAAGACGCTAGAGGTAAGAGGTAAGGTTAGTGCAGGAACTGTCATCCATATGTATATAATCAAGTAATGCACAAGGTGGATCAGAAGCCAGGGAAAACGGACAAAATTTTAAAACATTTTATATTCAACTAAATAATTCTGTAGGGTCTCTATTACGAAGGATATTTATTTAGGTATTTATATTTATTCAACTTTTTCTAAGCCCTTAAATTGTTTTTTGTGCTTAGTTAAATTCGAACGATTTTGTAAATATAAATAATATACTGAGCCTTGACTATAAATGATTTGTTTCAATTTAACTCATTTTTAACGCATATAGCAACCAATTATATATTTAAGCGTTTTAAAATTCTATTGATGGTCTAGTACAGTCGGAACACTTAGGAAAACATTCCTTAGAATATTTTGTGTTATGTGGAAGTGTTTTATCTTAAAAAACGAAACAATTCGTCTAACAAATACCTAAAAATTACAAAAGCTAATAGTAAGGTTGAAAAATATAGCGGCTTTTACGATTGAGTATTTTTGTCCAGCTTTAGTAGATTTTAGAACCATCGTTCAGTGCTCTGGTATCTCTTTTTCTTCTCATTTTGTCGAGTCCCGCAAAGCTGCTCCACTAACTTTACATGTAGATATATCTAAAACCTGTTTTCTGATCTCTCTGACTCTGAGCGTCCGATCGTAGTACCTTCGCTCCGGTATTTCTACGGAATGTCGTGCATCTCGTGCCTGGAGATTATACAGATGGAACGGAATGTTATATTTTCAATAAAAGAGCAAATAAAATGTAGAGAAAATTAATGCAATAACATCGGCGTGTGCCTTTATCTACAAGACGAAGGGAATTTTTGAAATTTTTATTGTTATTCCAAAAAACGGGTTGTCGTTAATGTAGAAGTTTTCTACGTCTATATTTAGGACTTTTATAAAAAAGATTCAATTTTCTTCTAGTGACTTTCCAGCTACAAAACAATTTCTAGGATTATGCTTATTCGACTATAGACTGATAGTGAAATAACATTTTTATAGTCCTACACTTGTAGCCATGCCGATTTTCGAGGGGTGGGCTGTCTTCCACCCGGGGGGGTGAGGGTCGAGAGGTTATGGAATATCCCTTGCTCAGCGGAAAGGCCGTGGGACTTCCCCCAGAATTTTTTTTTAAATATACAGTACTTGAAAACTTCTTTTTCGACTTAACTTAAATGTTACAAATATTGTCTCAAATCTTAAACTGTTGAGGACAAAAGATCATATCCCCTTTGTCCAATCTTTGATAATTTATCATATAAAAGAAACTGATATTTGGACAATTTTATGTAGGTTTGAGGTGACAAAAACACGTTTTGGCCTAAACAACAAAGTCCAATTTCCTTTTCTTCATGTTAGCAAACCTATATCAACGACTTTTTTGCATCAACTTTAGAAGAGAAAAACATTTGTGCTACTATCTTTTTTGATGTAGCAGAAGCGTTTGATAAGGTTTGGCATGAAGGCTTAATACATAAGCTCAAGCTTTTCCTTCCAAAACAATATACAGATATCCTCCATTTATATATATCGGAAAGATACTTTAGAATTAGGCAAGAAGAAGCCTATTCCGATCTTAAAGAAATTAAGGCTGGAGTACCACAAGGAAGTGTCCTAGGACCTGTCCTATACTTACTGTACACATGTGATATTCCAGAGTTAGAAAACAATACCATAGCCACCTTCGCCTAGGACACTGCCATTCTAGCAGTAGAAAAGAGCAATGAAGAAGCAACCTACAAGCTGCAAACAGCTGTCCACCGTATCTATGACTGGACGAAGAGATCGAAAATTAATCTTAATGAAACAAAATCACTCCACATTAACTTTACAAACAAAAGGATAGATCATATTTCAGTCAGAATAAACAATAACCTGATTCCATATTCAAACACAGCAAAATACTTAGGTATTACCTTAGATGCCAAACTCCGATGGAAAGTGCTTGTTAAAAAAAAAGAGAAGAACTTGGACTGAAATATAGAAAAATGTACTGGCTAATTGGAAGAAACTCCACTCTGTCTCTACATAATAAGCAGATACTTAAGCCTGTATGGACCTATGGTATCCAACTATGGGGATGCACTAAAGCAAGCAACTTAGCAATTATCCAAAGATTTCAAAACAAAGCACTGAGGAACATAGTAGATGCCCCTTGGTACATTCGCAATAGTGATCTCCATAGGGATTTGGAAATGGACACTGTTGACCAGACCATCAAGAAATTAGCCAAGAGTCATGAAGAAAGACTTCATCATCATGTCAATGTCGAGGCTATCCAGCTCCTTGAAAACACTGGGTTAGAAAGAAGACTTAAGAGGTTGAAGCCCTTTGAGTTAGTTTAGTGTTTTTAGTGCAAAATCAGAGCTTGTGTATGCACGTTAAAGTTTAGTGCAATCCATTCTACAGAACCTAAGGAACGCTGATGAGTATACCTTAGTTTTAAGTTTCAAACTCTATTGGATTAAGTTAGAATTAAATTGCTCCTTGGTCACTGTTGATCAGATTGTAATATACTAAATGCCTATATGGCAATAATAAAAAAAACTTTGTTCGCAATTCCTCTTGAATGCTTGAATGATATCCTCTCTCGTGGTTGTCCTTATCCAGTCCTTCAATCTTCGAAGGGTTGAAAAGGACAGCTTGGCTTCTTGTAGTTTTTCATTAAATTAAAAGACGTGACGTAAAGAGGTGAGAGGGCTGCAACCCCCACAGCTCCCCCTGGATCCGCTCCTGCTTGTAGCAAGTTTTGTTCCAAACCAGAAACTTCCATATTTCAACAATTACAAGCGGTCAAAATATGCAAAATTTCGTTTTATTAGAAAAAGACTTCCTACATTTTCCACACATTTAAATCGGAATGTCTTTTTTAATGGGTTTTCCGTTAATCTCAAACATACATAAATTTTCGATAAATTCTCGTTTTGCATTCTTATCCAAGCACTAAGAGGTAAATCAGTGTTGGTTATATTGCTTAAATTGACAGTGCCCACAGCTGAGCGAAAGGGGATTATAATTTGAATTTAAAAAATTCTTTCGAGGTTTAAAGCCGGCGTAAGCGAGTTTTTTTACTTTTTATTTATAATCTTCTTAAGTAACTTGATTACGGTACAGTTGTGCCCATAACTTCTTTACACGTTATATGAAACGTTTCGTAAAAACCCAGTCCGATTTGTATGTGCAAGAAAATCTTTTTTTATATTTCATTATAAAAAATACCTATATTTACCACCAGAAAAATATCCTAGAATGCAATAAAGATTAGGCAGCAATCTACATTTATGATTATGGAAAACGCATTTGTCACAGAAGATTATTGTGATGCCAGTAAAGAAATAACAGAAAACATTAAAAGTTTGTATATAAATACAAAGCTTGAGAAATGAATATTTGAAATGTTGAAAGTTGTATTAAGTTTAATATTTTAAGGAGCGGCTTTGGGAAATTGATCGCCGTTTATTGCAAATCTTTTTGGATATTTGGATATTTTATAACTGAACATCGAAAACCACATTTTATGCACTGATTTCAAATGTTGTATCTACTTATGTATCGTATGTATATATTGAAATGATAATTGTGAATTCTTAGATTTTTTTTACTTTTTAATAATCTTTATTTAATTTTACATCTGACATTTCAAATCTAATCTCCCAAACAAAAACATGTCATAACAACCATCACCTTTTTACATCATTTTTTTTTAATTCGTTTAAAATACACTTCCCATAATTTTGTCTCATTTTTTACACCATAACAACATTCCCAAAACTTGTTTTCTTAATTTATTTTTATCTTAAAAAATTTTAATTTCTATTTTTACCACTAATATCTTGTCTTTTTCTTTGATTTTTTTTCGTATTCTTAAATTCTCTTCCTCTGTTATTTCCAAATTCATTTTTATTTCTTCGTTTAAATTTTCTTCCAATATCCAAAAATATTTTTTTAATTTAATCTTCCATCTGTGATAATTTCTTTTACTTTTATTTCTGTTTAAATTCCCATCAAATTTAATACCCACGTCCTGTAAATTATTTACCCCTGTGAAAATGGTTTGCCTATCCTCCTAGATAAATTTTCCTCTATTGCCACCTGCACCTTATTGTTTATTTCTGTACTTTCCTTGTTTTCATATCTGTCAATAATCTCTACATTCCTCTGACATATCCTATTTTTCTCCTCCATAATTTCACATATCGTCTTAAGTTCTCCATCGACCTTTACCTTAAATCCTTCTAAACCTTCCTCATTAGCTTTTCTTTGCAATTTCACTTCTTCTATTCTTTTTTGAAAATCTACCAATTTCTCCTCTACTTCTCCTTGTATGTGACTTTTTAAATTTTCATCTATTTTATCCCCTAATTGATATATCTTCTCTTCCAATTCATTCTCTATGTTTTGTCTGATTCTAACACCATTTTCTTGAATTTTTTTCTTGTCCTTTTCTGTTTTCTTGTATAATTTTGATTTGCTCCTTCTGCTCTTCTTGTTCCTTTTTAATTTTTTCTATTTGTTCTAAACTATTGTCTAATTTCCTGTTCATTTTTTGACTTTCTTCCCGATTTTAAATTCTAAGATATTTTTACTTTTTTTATGAGAGATTAGATAGAAAAAAATGTCATCTGTGAAATGAAATAAAAATTATTAAAAAGTAAAAATATCTTAGAATTTACAATAATCATTTCAGTTCAGATGATAAACTCAATTCGTCTCACGATGAATATGCAGCAAAGCTCGACCAGTGAGCCTTTCCTCCTCCATTCTTGCTCTCAGCCATGTTTTGAGCCCCCATAGAGTTGGAAAAATTCGCTCAGCGGTTGCTAGAATCTTGAACAACATATTGATACACGAATGGTCCATGTCTATGTCACAAATCTGAATAATCTCGATCAGATATTCCGTCAGACATATTAAGAATAAAAATAAATTTTGCTTTTTTAAATTATTTACTTTAACTATTAATAAAAAAATGATGATTGTGCTTGGGGGGGGGGGGGGGGGCTGACCCCCCATAAATCCTCCCCTGGATATGCGCCAATATATATCTTGAATCTTATAGAAATTGTTAATTTAAACATATAATATACCGACCACAGACTAACAGGAGATTTCAGTACCTTAGGTTTTTTCAATAAGTAGTAATGTTTTCACTTATTTCACTCGGTAAAATGTGCAGCTTTTGAATTGTAAATAATTATTTTATACCCTTAAGTAGATATGAGCTGTGTAAAGCTTACTGAACCACCCTGTATTTGTGCATAAAATTAGGGAAAAATTCAATTTATGTTGTAGTGAATCATGTGGTCTCAAAATAAAACATTTTGAACTTTAATGAGATTTTAAGGTTTTTAAACACTTTTGTGGTCGCCTTTGACAAGACATGAATAAATATTGGCATTGACAGCAAAATAAGAAATTCGACTTTCTCAGTAATACAAGAACCAGAGGCTGCGTTTTATGATCATATATTATTCTAGATATGGAAGAAAATTAGTTCAATCTACGAAGCAAAAATATATCGAGCATCGGACGAAAGTCGTCAGGCAAGTTTCTTACGGTCGAATGAATATAATTTTAATCTTCGCCGACCTGACAGAGGTTACGAGCAAGAAATCTAGTAATAAGAAGTGGTCTGGCTTGTATAAAATAATTAGATCGAAATACCTTTACATTCTGTAAAACTGTAGCGATTCGTCACGTCTACGCCGCAAAACAGATTAAAAATATGTAATACAATGAGTTGAAAACAAAAAATTGTTCACACCCAGAAGTAGGTAAAGCGCATTCAGAAGGGAGTGATAGTAATGTTGGAAAGTACTGCCTTTTTATCGCATAAACACGGCTGGGCGCTGAACGTTTCTATTACTATTAAATAAAATTCTTATTTCCATGCAAACTTATAAATGGTTTTTGAATTCGTAGCAACAGGATTTGACCTCATTACAGGTCAGATATTAAAACAAATACCCTATAGAGTCGTGGTACATTATAATCCGGAAAGAAATAAATAAATTTTCTCCATCCATTTGTCAACACTTCCGTTCAAGCTATCACATGTTTGTAGAAGTCTTAACTTCTATTTCTGATGTTCAAGGACTGCATGAGCAGTGTTGTCTAAGGAGATCCTGTACCTTTATCGTTATTGCTATTTGATCCCTCATTACATCATTTGAATTTAATCTTCTTTAATAATTTTTGTCGAATACTTTCTATCCATTCTTATTGTTTCCCCGCCTACAAGTTAAAGGCTGGTTTAATAGTATATTATTCAACGAGCATATAATAGCCATTATGTGCGAGTAGAATACTATACTTTGTCCACCACTGTCAAATAAATTTAACCAGAATAATCTGTTCTCCACTGCAATAAGGATTCGTATGCAGATACATAAAATTTTTTTAGATTTTTCAGGCAACAAATTTAATGACACCAGTCTTGCTTCTTCTTCAATGTTATTATTTTGAGACATTTTTATTGTTTAACTAAAAACTTTTTCAAACAAGTAATACACTTCTAAATATATTCTGTAATCTGACATCTCATGGCATGCTAAGATTTTTTATAATGTTCAAGGAGGAAATAATTTGTGTTGCCTATATAAAGCTTTACTACTTGTTAAATATTTCGAGGTATAAAAAACTCATTTTCTAACATTTTTTATTTTTATAACTTTACTAAACTAACATGACCGTCATAATGAAAACTGTTCTACTTACATATTATTACCTAGAAATTAATATAAATTTTTTTAAGTTTAAACATGCTGAGCTGTCATTGACGTCACCCAGTGAATAATGACTCATTATTCACTGGGTGACGTCATACAGTGAATAATAGGTATTATTATACTTAAGGAATGAATGTTTTATAGAACAGTCGTGGACAAATATGTTTTGGCCAGGTCAGGTCGACCGATAAAAGAATATGTAATCATATCTTTAATAATAATAATTTGAAACCACCAATTTGGATTTAGACAATAACGTTCCACAATAGATCAACAAAAGTACTAGCAAAAACAAAAATCTTCCATGAGATAGCTCATGCTTTCCACGAAGTTTAGCAAGAAATACTTTTTCATAAGTTAAAAAAAAATACTTCCAAAGACGTGAAACTTTTTTTGGATTATTTAGAATTATAAAAATAGTAAATTAGGTGTGCCACAAGTGCCACCAGTTTCCACGATTTATTTCGTAAAAACGTAAATCTTACAGAAATCTGGTTTTAACTTTCCCATCCTAAAATTTTAAAATTTAACTGTAAAGAATTTTGGCGATTCAAACTTAATGGTTTGGAATAAACGTTTAAGTAAAAAGTTTCAAATTTCAGAAACACTTGAATGCATAAAGTAACTTAAAACTTTTTATTGAGTATACCGGGTGACAATGAGACTACAGCCATGCATATATCTCCTTCATTTTTCAACCGATTTGAATAAAATTTGCTACAAAATGGTGGACTTCCGGTTTGCCAGAACTGTCACCAACTTTGATTTTTTAAATGGAACACCCTATATATTTGATGTTTTTCAGATTCTATGGCTCAAATTACATTCGACAATGTTGCCACTAGAGAGTTTACTGATCGTCCAATCTTTTTCTTTAGTTTCTAAAATTGTTACTTGTTGCCCTGAGGTATTGGTTCTAGATGTTGTGCTTTTGTGGGTTGTTGTATTTCTTGGGTTTAATATCCAGGGTTCAGGGAGGAATTCTGCCCTTTGAAGGACTTTACACGGCTAATTCTGCCTTACTCAGGCATTTTGCTTGGGTCACCTCTTTTGAAATAATGGAGTGAATAAAATGGAGCTTAACTCAGTCTTTAAACTTTTATAAGAACAAACTGCAATCAAATCCTCAACATCAACACGAAGATCAAGTTATTATAAATAAAACCATGTCGATTTTTAAACTAAACCAGATTTTACCATTTTTCCATCCTTATAATTAGATGCAATTCCTCAGCGCTGCAGCGTAAGTAAAGTTATATAGAAAAAAATAAAGCAAGAACCGGACTAGAATGTGAAAAAATGTCTAGTTGATCTAAAGCCGAGATCTTTTAAGATACACAACATCCGTCTCTGTCTTTGCCTCTGCTCTACCTCTATCGGTAACAGCAGCATCCACTGGCCATAGCCGGTTAGCCTTGAAAAGTGGCCAAAGACCGAAGAAGGCAGAAAGGGAACACTGACGGCACGCAGCGGCGGGGTTTCAGACGAACAAGAAAGGGTTAAATGATGAGAATTAAAAAATTAAAATTTTTTCTTTTCCTCCTCGAAGACCTTTTGCATTTTCAGGCGTTGCACACTCAAACAGGTGGCTTCAAAAGTTAAAAAAATAAATATCACGATCCAAATGTACCGACACATTTGTTGTATCAGCTTTTATACAATTTCCTGGTCTCATTGGATGTTCCAGCAGTCATCGTTATCAGCCATTATGTGGGTATTCCATTTTCCTTGGTACCTTTCATCCATGGTTTTTATATTCCTATCAAATCGTCCTGGCCATGGAGGGAGTGAATCGCATAAGTTTGTGGGCATGCCATTCGTTAGTTGCACGAAATTTTATGACTTTGGGTTTCCAAGAGGTAAAAACGCCAGGAATTAGTCTCAATTTTATTCATTTATTCTGTCAAATAACGATGGAAAAGGACGCATTTCAAACTCCATTTTGAGCTGTCAATAAATATCTTTTTCTAAAAATTTGTCATGTTAAATCTTAAATGCTAGAGCTGCAAAGAGAAAAGTCTATTTAAAGATGTTACATTTCGGGCACCACAAAGATTGTTTTGTCAAGTTCTTCTATTTTCCGTTCCATCTACTACCTCAAAAACGTACTTTATGTAACACTTGAATGAATTAAACAAAATCGGCAACATCGAATTCTTGGGACCAAATAACCATTACACAATGCATTTTAGTGCGTCACTGTTGAGACCAGCCGAGTACACCTGTTAAAGACATCAGGGTCGAAGGACTGGACTCGGCAGTGTCTGTATAATAATGAATTATTGCCACGGTGGATTCTTACTATTACTATGACCACACTATAACTATTTTAATTAAAAAACACCTCGAGAACGTCTCTTCAAATAAAGTATTTTGAACTTAAATAATTAAAACAAACAAATGGTGAGAGACGAATTTTTAATGGCTTTATTTGGCTGCTTAATAGCAATTTTATAACTTCTTGAAAATGGTGGGAAATTTAAGTAGGACAAGTTGAAACTCTCACGATAGTTTGTCTTTACTAAAAGACACTAAAAAACTCCATTTTCTGATTGAAATTTTAAATACAGTATTTTAGAAAACTTTCTTTTATCTGTGGTTAACTAGAAATCTTCTTGGATCAATACACGTATCTCAACTACAAATTCACATTTAAATTATTTTTCAGGTATATACACAGTAAAGAAAAGCCATTCAAATGCGGAGAATGCGGTAAAGGATTCTGCCAATCAAGGACCTTGGCAGTCCACAAAATCCTCCACATGGAAGAATCTCCTCACAAGTGTCCTGTGTGTAGTCGTTCCTTTAACCAACGATCAAACCTTAAGACTCACCTTTTAACTCATACAGATCACAAACCCTACGAATGCAATTCCTGCGGTAAAGTTTTTCGAAGAAACTGCGATTTGAGACGTCACGCGTTAACACACGCCGTTGGTGATGTTCCTCCTGATGGTCTTGGTGATGGATACATGCCAGGTAAGCAAAACGTTGTTGCAGATTGTTTATCTAGGTTTAGGTTTTTCAGAACTGATGAGTTTGCAGCTAATTGCTTTTTATGGGAAAATGAATGAACTCATTTTTTTACGTATTTTTGATTGAATTGAATATTTTAAAAGGCAGAGCTTAAAATTAGGTTTCTCCTGGTTGAGAGTGCACTGCAATTATCATTTTATTATTAAGAATGTTAGTTTATTCTATGCTTTGGATTTCTACAAGTTTGACCTACATATCTTTAGTTTTATAGGCATATTTTGTCAAAAATCCAAGTGTTACTTGTAGGTATGTAAGTTTTGGAAATTTCTGTTGCTAATTTGTTAGCGCAGATGTATTATATGGTTGTTAGAAAATATATCAAGCAGTTTTGCGTAGTGTCAAGATAATTTGTTTGTGTAGAGTTATTCAGGCTAGCGGCATATTTTTTTTATAGATTTTATTACTTTAAATAGATCTCCAGGTACAAATTGATCCTTTTAAAAAGGCGGAAATAATTATATGTTTAGTATTTTACCTATGCCAAGATCTAGACATAGTCCCAAATAAATTTCCCATGAGCAACAAAAAATCATACATAATTTAAGTTCTTTTGTTTACTATCATTTTTAATATTAATTGCTTAGGGGCATTTAGATTTAAAAATAGAACATAGGTTTTATAATAATACGAATCGACAAGTTGTCTTTACTGTAAGCTTCATCTATGTCAATACTAGAATAATTACACTTGTTTTTAAGATAAAATTCTTGTTAATAGATTCGTTTATAGACATTTAACGATCCTTTCTTAGTGGAAAAATATGAAATAAATCACAAAAAGTTTTAGAAACAATTATCAAATACAAATTGTTACACAAAGACCCAACTGCAGTTTCTATTTCACTTAGATTGTTATTAATGTAGGTGGCGAAGATGGAGAAAAAATGTCCCCACGACCTAGAAGCCTCTCCGTGGATTCCAGAGACGAAAGAGAGATGAGAGCGGGTTCGCCAGCACCGGGTATTACCCAGTGCCACGAACCATGTTCATCTTCAAGTCCTTATACAATGAGACCGCCAATTGACAGGAATCTTCCACATGACGATACTGATGATGAAGATTTAGATGAAGATCCAGAAATAGGTAAATAAAAATAGATCAAGGGTACACACATCGTTATCACCTACAACCAATTACGCTACTTTTTTTATGTTGAGCAAAAGGAATGTTGGTTCATTTAAAATTGGGAAAAATTGCGGCAAAAACCTATTTAAACCGGTTGTGTAAATTAATGATGAAAAAAATAAATAAATTTTTCACAAAAACGTTTTCTGTTCAAAAGTGTTGCTTTTTTACTCCTACACTTCAAGTATTTATCGCAATATTATTAAATGCATCTTAATTAATTACAAAGAAATTTAGGATAAAATATGAATAAAAAATAGATAACGAATTGCAATATCAGAAAACAATAAACAAGAATATTCCAGATGGAAAACAGTTAAGCAAACTATGATAAAGATTGTGACATAAATAAGCGGAACCAGAAACATTAATAAAGGAAAAAATAACTAGATGGTAGGGGATAGAAGTAAGGAATATAGTGAAACAGAAAAAACTAGCAAAAATATATCTAAAGCTAAAAAACGTGTGAAGAAGGCTCGATAATTTTTGAAACCAAAAAAAATAATAGGATGAAACCCATTAAAAGGAAGAGAATATAACAAAAATTAAAGGAAAAATAATTTAAGGGCGATCTGAGGTCGGGAAGTGGAAGAGGGTGAGTTTTTAAGGGTAGAAAACTGTTTATCTCGATTTACGGCAAAATTATAAGTCCTATGGAAAAAAGTTATATGGCAAAGTTGTAGGTAATAAAAAGATATACAACTTTTATATTTACACTTTTTTCACATAACCTCAAAATTTATGTGAAAAATTCAAATAACCAAGTTTTTGGTTTTTTATTTTTATCTTTTACAAAAAAAAAAATTTTCACGAAATTTGGTGAAAACTTACCTTTTTACGTTCCAAATTCACAGTAATTTTTTTGATTTAAAATATTTATTTTTCACCTTATTCTAACTTAATATCAAAAAACCACCATAATTTTCAATCGAAAATTCTCGCTTCAAAATATCTACTTTTTTAAAAAACTCGGTGGGCTTTTTGTTCGTTGAAATCTCTAATTTTTGATGGTGTAAAAAAATATACATTACTATGGTAAATGTTCTCAAAAAATGCAAAGAAACGAAAAAAACTCATCATATACAATTTTGAGCTATTTATCAAAAATTTATACTTTATGTGCTCTTTTGTTTATCTACATTGATAAACACGGTATCTTACGTTTTTCGAGAAATTAAAGTATATATTTTAATAAATAGCTCAAAATTGTACATGATGATTTAAAAAAAAATCGGATTCGAGTTTTTTTCTTTCTTTGCATTCTTTGAGAGCATTTACCATAGTAATGTATATTTTTTAGACCATCAAAAATTAGAGATTTCAACGAACAAAAAGCCCACCGAGGTTTTTAAAAAAGTAGATATTTTGACGCGAGAATTTTCGATTGAAAATTATGGTGGTTTTTTGATATTAAGTCAGAATAAGGTGAAAAATAAATATTTTAAATCAAAAAAATTACAGTGTATTTGGGACGTAAAAAGGTAAGTTTTCACCAAATTTCGTGAAAAAAAATTTTTTTGTAAAAAACTTGGTTATTTGAATTTTTTACATAAATTTTGAGGTTATGTGAAAAAAGTGTAAATACAAAAGTTGTATATCTTTATATTACCCAACTTTGCCATATAACTTTTTTCCATAGGACTTGTAGTTTTGCCGGAAATCGAGATAAACAGTTTTCTACCCTTAAAAACTCACCCGCTTCCACTTCCCGACCTCAGATCGCCTTTAAATTATGTTTCCTTTCATTTTTGTTATATTCTGTTCCTTTTCCAATGGGTTTCATCCTACTATTATTTTTTTTCACTTTTTACCATTTTCAAAGGCTTCAGCCCTGGTCTATTTTTTGTACTAATAGCTGTTCTAAGATTTATATACGATACATTATTTTTTATTTTGTTTTTATATCGCCTTTTTTAGTTTTTCAAAGATTTTTACAGCATCTCCTATCTCATTTTAACTCCCCCTTCTCCTTTTATAAGTCTTTGTGTCAGTTGATTTCTTCCTCTTCTGTTTTGTGCAATCCATTCGTCATCATTGCCCACATTCTCTGCTAGCCCCATATCGTAAATAAGAATATTTATATTTGCTCCCAAAAATGCACATTCGACTTTCCATAATATTTTGGCTTTTTTCCCATGAGACATTTTTCTTCAGCTTTTTTCAATGTTTTTTCTCAGCTTTACTAATGCTTCATAGATGTCCTTCTTAGCGCCTTCTTGATTTAATTTTTGCAAGAATGCAGCTGAACAGTATCTCTTTTGTTCGAAATGTTAATTTATTTTTTGAACGAATCAATGAACTTGTTCTATTGTTTCTTATTTATTACAGAAATAAAATCAATATAGGGAAATTCTATTAATTAATGCCTGAGGCTCGTATCTCTGCAGATACGACACAGATATAATGTATTAGTGGAATATTTAATTATAAAATATTATATAACTTCTGCAGCGTATATACGAATTAATTGTTCTTAGTAAGTATTTAAAATATTTATTAATAATTTACCGAGAAATCTAGCAAACGTATTAAAATTGCGATTTCACGAGTAGTTTTTATGCAAGTAAGAAGCATTACTGGAAAAACCTATTTACCAAGCATTAAAACAAATTAACATGTACCAATAAGTTTGCATACATGTAACAAGATATTCGGAGAAATAATAACTTTTTTATTAATTGTTAACTTTTCTGGACATATGATATTGGTTAAATAAATTATCGCGTAATTATTAAAATGTGAAGGAAACTGTTAAAAAACAAAGAATGTTTAACGCGCAAATAATTTTACAGTGGCAATTTTATTACCGAATCACATGTTTTAAAATGCAACTTTTATTTTATTTAAACTAACTTCAACATTTTTATTTACTTAAATACCCGTATCGTTGTTTTCTCCAAGCTTTCCTGCATTATACAAATTTTTTTAGTTCATTCCATTAAATTCCTGCTGCTTATCACTGAATCTTGGCTATGCATTATTGGTGACCTTTTATCTAGAATTCTGAGCAGGATTCCTAGCCAACTCAATTACCACTCATCAATTACTTCCTCTATTTGTCTTGTGTTTCTAGATGCTCAATATTTATTTCTTTCTTTAAATAATAATCAGTTTTATAATCACAAGAGCATAGAAAATAATCAATTATACTTCCAAGTCACGAGACGTATTCTGTGAAACACCACGACAGCGTTAGTTGGAGTGGATATCCAAATGTATATCCAAAACGTACAATATGTACATCCATTGGATGTCGTTTGATGGACAAGGGATGTCCAATGGATATCCCATTTTTTATTTAATATGAACATATTTTGGGCGTGAATTGTACCAAAATGGACAATAATTGGATCTTCGATGGACATTTCAAGGATGTCATCTGGACCTCTGATGGACGTTTATTCTACTTCTAAATGGACATATTTTGGAGTGAATTGTACCTAAATGGACAATAATTGGGTCTTCGATGAACATTTCATGGATGTTATCTGGACCTCTGATGGAGGTTTATTGGACATTACCTGGACCAGTGATGGACATCTTATAGACTTCAGTTCCTAGTTTTTGAGAAATGCCTTTCCCAGACGTCTAGCATTTTTACTACAATCTACATATAGATAGATCAATCAGCACCATTTTCAATATATGAACCATTTACGGAATAAAAATCGATTCATGTAAATAACAATATATATTCAAGTATGAAAATGTTTTAAACAACACAGAACATGAAATAAAAATATTCTAAAATAAATAATTAATTTAAAAATAAAACTGAAATAAACGTACATTTCTGATGACGATGAGTCAGTTTCACTACTATTATGTTGCGCGTTTTCTGCGAATGGAGACTGAACACTACCACTTTTAGGATATTTGTTGACTGTTGAACATAATCTTTACTACTTTGGCATCAGACTGAAAGCTCGAAGCAGGTGGTGAAACAAAAGCAGAACTTGATGGAAGGATTTGTGCGTCACTGGTAGAAGATAAGTTTATCTCTCTTCGAGTTCTCTTATAGACTTTGTTTAAGTACTTCTTTCGTACGACGTTTTTCTCCATTCTTACCTGGCGATCAAAACACAAATCTCTTTTCTTTTTTGAAGAACTTATTAACAATGGAAAATGAAACTGAATATTGAATATATTCTAAATACATTAGAACTTGGAACCAAATAAATAACCTGTCAATTGTCAGTTGTGAAGTTGAAATTATTCCCAGGAATGCCAACAGTAACAATGCTACCAATTGGTTAAATTTATTTCGAAGTTAATAATTGGTCCACCCCTATTTACCTCGCGACGTTCTTGGGATGTTTCTGGCAACAGCCGTGTCGGCATTTGCGATGTCGTACAAACATCCCGTCGGAATGTTTGTAGGATGACCCGGGATGTACTACAAACATCCATATACATACATCCTTGAGATTTAAATGAAACATACTTGGGATATGAGAACAAATAATATTTTCCCCTTTACCACACATATTTACACTCCTAGGAGTGTAAATACTAAAAAATTAAACAAAAATGATTAAAAAAAAATTTTATTCAGAAAACAATTGAATTACCATCGAGTTATTTTTTTCATTTGCATTCTAAGATTGCGTTCTTTTGGTCTTCTCAGCCAATCACCAATTCTTAGCTCGGTTTCCTTGTTGTTGCAAGCTTGACCTGATTTCTGTGCAGCTTTTAAAATAATTATACTTGAATTAGTGATGTGAAAAACCGTATTTTTTTTCATGAAATCGCAAGTTCAATTTATCACATTATTTAACCTCTAATTAAATCTATATTAATGTCAGAGGATAATTTAATGAAAGGATGACTTTAAACTTGAAGTGTGTTAAGAATTTGTCTCAAAAAAGTTACAGTGATTTACGTTATAAACAATTAGGACTTTTTTTATTTTTCATAATGTAATGGCACTGTAGGTTTAGAATTAAATAAAAAAGTTTTATAATTACCAATTAGTGCTTTTGATAAAAGGGTCGTACCCAAAAGTATTTTTCACATAAAGGAAAACTGCTCTGCTAATGAGTCCTCAATTACTGGTGCAATGCAGGTCTAATCAATTCATAAGTAGTATTTCCACCAAGCTGGGAAAAAAACTGTACCTTCAATTTCAAAAATATAACTATTAACAATTAAAGCCACTTAATATGCAAGCCTAACCCTCCGTGTGGTTTTTATACAGACTATATCGTCGACCCGGAAAAAAAGTGTCACAAGTTCTAATTTGCCAATTTTACAGGAGAGGTATTTGAAAATTCGAATAGGTGCAGACACATTATATACATGGAGAGGCCGGGGTGTCACAAGCGCTCCCAGTGTCCATTTGTGAAAATTGAGATGTGGCACTTTGTCCAGTAAAACTAGACCACATTTTTGAATCATTGCACCAATAAAAACGAATTCGCTGATTTAGCACTCTTTTTCCGGGTCGACGATATACAGAGACTGTCTAACATGTTAACATTATGTAGAGATCTGAGGTAGAGGCTTCTTCACTTAGTTTTGGGTTAATTTTAGAATCTTCAGCATGAAGGTTTAAATCGTTGATGAAACATATTTAAAAGCTTTCTGTTTTCTCGGGACTCCATCGTAAAAATAAAAATATTTTTTACTTACTTCAAAATAAAATAGCCACGAAAACAAATTAAACACACCATAAAATGGCCGAACTAAGAACTAGAACTATACGCCGCGCGCAGCCGCAGAGCCACCAATCATCGCTAACTGCTAAATAGCGGGAATTTCAATAGTTTTCGTTTTTTAATAATTACACTGGGCAACTCATTTTTACATCAATGAATAGTTGTTTATTAAATAATGACGTAAAATACCTAGGAAATCTTATTGTAGATATTCAGTAATTATTTTAAATAGGTAGGTATCTGAAAAATACAATAATTTTTATTTGCTTTTAAATTTTTTAACTATCAATGTATCAAATTTTACAACTGTTTAACCAGATTAAATATCAATTACCAAATATAAGTAATATGAAAAAAAATTGTTGAAAAATATAAAAAAGGATGTTTCTAGAACATCTTAATAAAAACATTTCAGGGATGTTCTAAAAGAAACATCTGTGGCTTTAGGGATCCTGTGTTTACTGGGGTACTAAATGAATTAATTTACACTGAAATGATAACATCCATTTTGAAAGATTGGGCTTTCAATATGCGAAAAGTTAATGGAGAAAATTATAAATAAATTATGGTTAAAACTATGTGGAACGTTATGGAAAAACGAGTACCTACAAGAAAAATATACGAGTTTAATAGAGTAATTGATCCATTCTCTCTCAAATAATCGTATCAAATACTTCAAAATAAATACGGTTATACATCTAAAACTTCCTGCATAATTACAAATGACAGTCTAAATAATCCGACCGCGAAGCGGGAGGATTATTTTGTCAAACTGTCAAACTGACACTCTTTATAATTATGCAACAAGTTATCGATGTATAACCTGATTATTATATTACTGATGATTGTATAATGAATAGAACGATAATAATAATATATTTATCATTTTTGTTTAGATCCCGGCCAAGAAGACTGTTCCGATGTACTGAAAGAAAACGACGCTGACCCACATCACATTCCGATGCCTCAACTCCAAATAAGACGCGATCTGCATCACGCACTAACCCCAAAACCCAGCACGATAACCAGCGAACCACCAGAACCCAACTTCTTGCATCACGCATCACGCAAACGACATTTCGATCAAGACAGACCCTCTTTCAGTTCGATGAGACCTCTATCGCCACCTATGAATCTCAGAGCGTACCATCCGGGTATCAGAGGTAATCCGGGAATTCCCATGGGGTCACCGGCGATGTTGAAGCCACCTGATACTGGTACTTCTGTTATTTTTAGACCCGGTATGCCCGGCTCTTCGAAGATGGTTCATCAGGAGATGAGTCCCGGGGGTAGTAATAACGTAGCTAGTGATTTGAGTATGAAAAAGAGTGAGGCACCTCCTCCTCCTCCGCCGCAGAATCCACCAAGGATGACTGGATTTACTATAGCTGATATTATGGGAAGATAGTACAATTAATTTTTAGTTTATTTTTTGTGTTGTTTGTTTTTAGTCGTACTAGTAGGGTTTAATTTTTATAAAGATGTCGAAATTTATTTTAAAAATATTTTATTCCCTCAAAGCGATATAAATTGATTAATTACACCGCAACCTGCCAAACAACTACTGTGATGTTGGTTGTCTATACTCTCCTTTTGCAGGTTACGTTTTTCATTACATTATTTTATTTAAATCCTTGATTTGCAGGATTATTTCTTATTTGTTATTGCAATTTTCGATTAGTATGTTTTCTAAGGCCTATAAGAACAAATTGAGTATCAAATTTGTTGGATTTTATCAAAATCATCTGTTGAGAAATATTAATTGATTGTATACTTAACTTCTTTAACAAAGGCCAGAATAAGAAAGAATAGTTAGAGCTACGAAGTTAGTCACTTATTAAAATGACAGTTCTATGTTTAAATTTTGTCAAAACTATTATAAGAGACTAGTGTAACTAATTCTAAGTCGATCAAAGAAGATTTAAAGCGAAATAATGTAAAGGTAATCAAAATATTCGTCGGCACATCCCTAAATGAAAACATTTATCGTACATCTTAAATATAATTAAATTAAATTTTGAAATGATCTATATATTTTTGTTTAGTAAATTTTGTGTAAATAAGCACTTGTTACATACATATTTTGTTAATTTTTATATTGTATAAATGTAAGCTTTTAAATTAGTTTAACTATATTTTTGTCAACATATACATATTTTATTGACTTTACGAATATTTTTTACACAGTTTTTTCTTATTTTTTACACAGGATCAAGTCGTTTTCAACATTTTCTTTGATTTATTTTTCTTTTTAATGAACTGGTTTATTATTGTGATTGTAGATGTTTCACACTGAGGTCAAGGAGTAGTTTCTTTGGAGGAATTTTTCCTTCCGGCTATGATGTTGAGTTTCAATTGGACGCTGTTATGCATAAATGATCCAATCTACAAATATCTAAAATATAAGATAACTCGTCCAAACTATCAAAAAAATAACTATTTTTATTTTGCAAAAAATACCCAATCCATTTTATCATTAGTTTTATTAAAAATATACTGCTTATCCAATCCACTTTCCAAATTCAAATATAATGAAATCCGCAAAACTGATCCAAAATACTAGGATTGATTTTGCAGTATTTCACATTTTTGTAAATGACTATTGTTTAATTACATCAAAAATTAATACATCAAAAATTAATTTGTCTTATAGAAAATTAATATCCGATAATATTACGCTCCTGATTTTTTTATATAACATTTTGCAAAACCATTAATATCTCAGATTCAATATCTTGTGGATTGGATGCTTTATGCATAACAGCATCCAATTGTTGTCGTTCTTGAATGAATACCAAATTTATCTATTGAAGAGAAACCTGCGTTAAAAATGTTCACCGGGAGGTGACTATTCTGTTTTGGATATCTCAATTGTTGGTTTCCTGTAGAATCGTGATGGACTAACCAAATTTTTGGAAATAATTCCAAAATTTTTCCTACTTTTTTAATTTTTGGACAATTTGAACTGGTTGTTCCTGGAAGTTTTCTGCATAGCAACAGTTTTCGATTATTTGTTCTTTTTTCTGCTTCTGACTTTTCGGATTCATCGGTCAGGGGTTAGTAACTCATTTTAGTTCAAGAACTGATCTGACTTTTGTCCCTATTAGGTTTCATTTGTTTTCATCCTCCTTCCTTCGGTTGTGGGGTTAAACACTGCCATCTTCGTTCCAAAACGCCATTGGTGTTGGTATTGTGGCGAGTTTTTCCTTCTGGTTTCATATGACATACATTTTCTAGTGTTTGGACTAGTTATTCCTCCAAGTTTTTTTTTTCACTAATTTACTTGGCTTGACTTGACTTGAACTTAAAATTTTGTGTTTAAGTTCTTCATACCTTCGATATAAATTTTTTTACTCGTGGGTTAACCTGGAGATAAAGTCTCTGAGTCCCCCGGTTAGTTATGTTGGTTTTTGTTTAAATTTGATTCAGAAAGCATTGAATCTTCTTCTTCTTATAGTGCATCTCCTATCGGAGGTTTGCTATCATCACAGCAATCGTGTACTTGTTGACTGCAGCTCTGAACAGTTGAACATTGCTACAGTTAAACCAATCCCTCAGGTTCTTTAGCCTGGACACACGGCATCTGCCAATGCTCCGCTTTGCACTAATCTTTCCCTAGACTATCAGTTGGAGAAGTGTGTATTTCTGTCCTCTCATTATATGACCCAGGTATTGAAGCTTTGTTTTTTTCATGGTGTTAATGATTTCGCATTCCTTCTGCATCCGGTTCAGCACTTCGGCATTAGTAATTCTATCGGTCCAGGGAATACGCCATATTCTACGGTAACACCACATTTCGAATGCTTGTAGTTTGTCGATGTGGTTTTTCCATACAAGAGCGTGGAAAAAACATAACAACGTTTCATGTTAATATCCCGACTCGTAAATAACTTCTTCTTCATTGAATATGACTATATAATTTGAATAAATTAATCTATCTAAATTATCTAGTCACATTCAATGCTTTTTGATTTCCTTTTTATATGGCTTTTATTTCCGTTAGCCCCAACTTATACCTTCATCAATATCATAAAAACATTTTGAAGACATATGGAGTAAGATTTAAGAAACTCGTTACTGGTTAAAACTAAAAATTCAAGTTTTTTGAGTTGTGACACTTTTTTTGCCATAGTGCGATATATAGATTCTTTAGTTGTGTATCAATTTCTTCACTTCACTATGCCAATTTTTATGCCTTCCAATTCTACTTAAAAGATAGTGGGAGTGATACTGAGGCTTCCAGACGGCTATTTTTCGAGTAAAAGTGTGCCTCCTCTTGCTTCTCCTCTTTGACGGTATTCAATAACGAAATTTAGCCTTGTGAGCCCCCAGCCTGTTGGATCACGTTGGACTTATAATATTGGAGTGTCCAACTATCTTCTGGAAGTTAGCAGGCTGTAAATGGACTTTCTCTGCATACATTTTACACCGAACAAATTGTTCGGAATCTGAATTCGATCTGTGTGTATGTGTGTGTAGGTGTGTATGTATGTGTGTTGATTCTTTGTCTTTGTGAATTTTAAAATTCTGACTTCAGATTTTGATAGAGCATCAAAAGTAAGCTTAGGGGTTGATGTGCCCCTCTGTACCACTTCAAAATGGGGTCCAAAATATGAAAATTTTGAAGTTTAAAATGAATTTAAAGTAGACGCATAGTGAATGACTATTTTGGTAAAAGTGAATAGACTGTGGCTGTTGACTGTGCTGATTAGAATGAGAATTGAGAACTGTAAATCTAAAATTTTATTAATAATGTCATTACAATTTGTTGGGTTTATGGCAGTGGTAGAAGAGCATTCTCAACTGGTTTGTTTTGTATTATTTACCAAATCATTGCCCACTGCTATTGGTTAAATAAAAAAATAGTGAAAAACTTTAATGACATCCTTGATCCCGTCTAAAAAATGTGTTATTTCTGTTTCTACATAATATTCGTCTTATTTGTATCTGATTCAAAATATGTTTGGTTTTTATATTTCGTTGTACAAATATTTTTTAAGGGACCGCTTTGCTCGCATTGTTGTCTTTAATAAAAATTGTACATAATGTTTATAAATGAATTTATAGGTATACCTAATAAATGATATTTTTTTGATTAGCTTTTTAAGGGGTTTTCAATGAATGTTGGTACAAATATAAGTAAAAATTGTTAATATAATTTATTTAAATTAGTATTATTTTGTGTAGTTCACATTCTAATATTAGGAATCCCATGTGCAAATTTTGTTTTAAATTGTGTAAACTTGTACGTACTTGAATTGAGGACTAAAGTGATCTCATAGTATTTTATTCGCAATTTATATATAAATGATTTTATTTTTAATTGTATTTTTAGATGGAATGTGATTTCTACAGTTTTTTATTAATAAAGTACTTTTTAAAAATTCTGTATTATTTAAAAAATTAAGTAAGAAAACATACACCCTCGTTTATATGGTCCATAACTCGCGAAATTTTCTCTTTACTCGTAGGGGTGGAAAAATGTGGTGTTTTGGATTTTATTTTTTTCTCCCTCAAACCGCAAAATTAGAATTTTCAAAATAAAAGCATACAATTTTTTTTTAACTTGAAAGTGGATTATTTTTCAACGAAAAGGAACTGCAGAATTGTTTTTAATCATATAATTTGTAATGTTTAACGCTACTATCATGATTTTTTCAGATTTTTAAACCTCGTGTTAGAACGCTAAAAACTCAATTTTTCCATTTTATACATGGTCATAACTATTAGGATTTAGGCTAAGGGCAGGTTATTGGGACCAAAATATGGCGACAGGACCAAATATACCTTAATAAAATATTGCTGTGGAATAAGATACAGGGCGTTAAAGTTGATTTTTTTTTCGTTTTCTTCTGATAATGTCACTGTATATTTATCACTTTTTATCAAAATTCGCACAGAGGCATAACTTTGTACCAGGAATATTATTATATGTATTATTTCACATTTTGTTACAGGGGGCGTGAATAATTCCTAATGATGAAATGAACTGGTAGATTTTTTTGACGAAACTTTTTAGTGATTTTGATTAGAAAATATGAGGTAAACATCATTTCTGCATAATATAGGTACTCTTGTTTAAATACGATAATTTTACCCGTTTTCGAGAAAAATGCAATTGAACAGTTCTGAGAAGAGAATTTCAAATATCAGACAATAAAAAAATTTGTAACCTAAAGCTTCTATTTCAATTTAACATAAAAAGAGCAAACTTAAATTAAATGTTCTATGTGGCCTCCTCCGACTTATAAGCCTTTACTAATTCTTGCAATAATGGATGTCAAAGAAAACGTTGGTCTGTCCCCATATAAAATTACCTGTTCAATTGCGTTTTTCTCGAAAACGGATGAAGTTATCGAGTTTAAACAAGAGTACCAATATTATGTAAAAATGATGTTTCCGTCATATTTTCTAATCAAAATTACTAAAAAGTTTCGTAAAAAAAAATTACTAGTTAATTTCGTCATCAGGAATCATTCACGTGGCGCCCCCTGTAACAAAATGTGAAATAATACATAAAATAATATTTGTTATACAAAGTTATGCCTCTGTTCCGATTTTGATAACAATTGATAAATATACTGTGACATTATCAGAAAAAAACGAAAAAAAAAATTCAACTTTAACGTCCTGTATCTTATTCCATAGCAATATTTTATTAAGGTATATTTGGTTCTATCGCCATATTTTGGTCCCAATAACCTGCTCTTAGCCTATGTCCCCCTGTCCCCCTGTATATAAATCTTCATATAGAACGAGCCTTTAATTACATTAAATTTAACACTAAATTCATGAGTATTTTCAGATTTTTAGACCTCGTGTCACATGTCTAAAAATTACATTGTTATATTTTATATGTATATCTTCTTTTAGAAAGAGAATTTTAATAATTTTACGTAGAATTTTTTAAATAAAAAGATTCATCGTCATATATACATTATTAAACACTAAATTCATGAGTATTTTCAGATTTTAGACCTTGTGTGCCACGTCTAAAGACTCTTTTTTTGATTTTATCTGAATATGTTTAAATAGAAAGGAACTTTTAATAATCTTATATGGAATTTTTTATGCAAAAAGATTCATGGTGATATTTGCATTACTAAAAACTACTTACATGATTTTTTTTAGATTTTTCGACCTCGTGTCATATGTCTAAAAACCCAATTTTTCAATTTTGTATGGATTTCTTTGAATGGAAAGTGACTTAATGGTTTCTTATAGGATCTTCCATTTAGAAAGATTGACCGCCATATTAACACGATTAAACACTACTTTCTTTAATTTTTTTTTTAGTTTTAGACCTCGTGTCATATTTATAAAAACTCAGTTTTTACATTTTATATGGATATCTTCTTTTAGAAAGAGAATTTTAATAATTGTACATGGAATTTTTTACATAAAAAGATTCATCGTCATATTTACATTATAAAACACTAAATTCATGAGTATTTTCAGATTTTTAGACCTTGTGCCATGTCTAAAAACTTTTTTTAATTTTATCTGTATATGTTTATATAGAAAGGAACTTTTAATAATCTTAGTCATATAAAAACTATTTTCATGATTTTTTCAGATTTTTGTGTCATATGTCTCTAAACCCAATTTTTCCATTTTATATGGATTTCTTTTAATATAAAGTGACTTAATGGTCTCATATCGAATTTTCCATTTACAAAGGTTCATCGTCATATTATCACGATTAAACACTACTTTCTTTAATTTTTTTAGATTTTTAGACCTCGTGCCACATGTCTAAAAACTCAATTTTTCCATTTTATATCGATATCTTCATATAAAAAGAAACTTTTAATGATGTAGAATTCTTCATATTCATCGTCATATTCACATTGTTAAAAACTATTTACAAGAATTTGTTAAGATTTTTTAGACCTCGTGCTATGCCAAAAACTCAATTTTTAGATTTTAAAATTGCTTTTTTGTATTGTATTGGCGCAACTTCTCCTATTATCAAAGATTATGGAGATATTTTTGTTTTTGTATTGGAGTTATATTGGAACGCCTTATTTATCCAAGATTGTATGCTTATACGATTCAAATTTGGTTGTACCTAGAAAATTCTGCTTTGAACCGGTCGATACGCTCTTAAAATTATAATAAAATTCTTTCTGACAATGTATAAATTAGAAATAGAAATAAATGTACGTTATACTAACAATGCTCGGTCCAATTATGAAATATCCTATAAAATATAATCTTTATTACATCTGATAATTAAAAGCAAAATGTGATATTTAAATAAAAGTATTAACTCCCAAACAGCAAAACGGTGTCCCGGATTTGCAGACCATATGGTTCTGATAAACAGAGCTTAGCGCTCAATTTCGACTAACAATATTTTTCTATTACTTAACTAATGTATATCCGGTGTAATACTGGATTTACTTGTTATTTTAATTTGTTGTCTATATGATTGCTGAGGAGGTAAACAGATGCAATTTTTTCTGATTTGGTTCAATGGCGTATTAATATTTTATCAGCAGGGATTTTTACACAGTAAATATTCTATCATGTAATAAGTTCGTATGTATTTCGCAATTTGACGGTACCTTGAAGCTGGCCCAGCCATTTCAACCCGGACCAAAAATACCTATTGGATAATTTACTAACAATTTATTAGAAATTTACTCCACAAGAAAAAAAATTATTAACCTTGCCTTTCAAAAGTTATAAACTAATTTGCAACCTTCAACTTAAACCTGCATCGGACCTGATAAAACCTTATATAACATTTACTAAATTTTAATTAGAATTTACTAATCACTTATTAGAAATTTACTCCACAAGAAAAATTTTTATTAACCTTGCCAACTAATATGCCAGCTTCAACTTGAACCTGCACAGGACCTAATAAAACCTTGTAGATTGATATGCAGGCTGAAATGGCTAAAATGCAGTGGCGGACACCGGCGAATATTTGTCAGCAGCCTAGTCTGACCCGTGCTTAAGCGAGTAAGCAACCAGCTAGGCTACCAGCGTCCTGCCCTTAGAGATGTCTCTGTGGAGGAAACGAAGCCTTTAAGCACGGGTCAGACTAGGCTGGTTACAAGCCGCGAATTAAAGAAGCCGCTACTATCAGCTTGGTGTGATCACAGAACTCGCAGAGGACACCGCCAGCCGGTGAGTATTTGTCAACAGCTGGCAAAGTTGGACATGTTCAACTTTTGGTAGCAGGCAGCCGCTACTGCCAGCCGCTGATCAGCAGCGGCTGATAACCAGCCTAGTCTGACCCGTGCTTTAGCTGTAAGCTGACATAATTGCCAAGTCATTTGTTTAGATCGCTTAGAGCGAGGATGCTCCGGCTCGCGCATTAACACATTTTATATGTCTTTAAATAATACCATTTTTTAAAAACACAATTTAATTAATAATAGGTGATTAATTCTTAAAGCTAAATAGATTGGTAATTCAATTTTATTATTATTAACATGATATGTAGCACCGTCAGCCGGCGAATATTTGTCAGCAGCCTAGTCTGACCCGTGCTTAAGCGAGTAAGCAACCAGCTAGGCTACCAGCGTCCTGCCATGCTCCGCTGTGTTTTTACCCTTAGAGATGTCTCAACGACTCGGTCGCTGCTACCCGGTCGCAGGTAGCGGCTACCAGCGACCGTGGAGGAAACGAAGCCTTTAAGCACGGGTCAGACTAGGCTGGTTACCAGCCGCGAATTAAAGAAGCCGCTGCTATCAGCTTGGTGTGATCACAGAACTCGCAGCGGACACCGCCAGCCGGTGAGTATTTGTCAACAGCTGGCAAAGTTGGACATGTTCAACTTTTGGTAGCAGGCAGCCGCTACTGCCAGCCGCTAATCAGCAGCGGCTGATAACCAGCCTAGTCTGACCCGTGCTTTAGCTGTAAGCTGACATAATTGCCAAGTCGTTTGTTTAGATCGCTTAGAGCGAGGATGATCCGGCTCGCGCATTAACACATTTTATATGTCTTTAAATAATACCATTTTATAAAAACACAATTTAAATAATAATAGGTGATTAATTCTTAAAGCTAAATAGATTGGTAATTCAATTTTATTATTATTAACATGATATGTAGCATGTAGCGTAATTTATACTACCAAAATTAAGTTGTATGTGTAATTTAATTCTGCAAGACACGCTTTTGTATGTTGAATTTATACCTACTTTGAATATTCTGGAGATACAATGTTTTCAAGTATGCAACAAAATGTTTTTATTGTTAATAAAAATAAACTCTCCATCTTTAACGCGCCGACAGGTAACCAGCGAGTATGCGAGTAAAGCACGGGTCAGACTAGGCTGGTTAGCAGCCGCTGCTGATCAGCTGAATCACGTGACCCGCTACCTGCTACCAAAAGTTGAACATGTCCAACTTAGCCAGCTGCTGACAAATATTCGCCGGCTGAAAATATCAGCTACGGGTTCTGTAATCACACCAAGCTGATAGTAGCGGCTTCTTTAATTCGCAGCTGGTAACCAGCCTAGTCTGACCCGTGCTTAAGCGACTATCTAGGCTACCAGCTACCTGCTCTGCTTCACTGTGTTTTTACCCTTAGCATCGCGCAAGCGCTCTCAGAAAAAGTTTGGGCGGGAAGGCAGACTTTCGCTTCTGTATAGATAAGGTGATCTGTGGCCTTGTCGCCCACTCGTTAACAAAAAAAAATAGCGCATGTTAGAGGATGGCCCCCCTCAGAACATGTCTTTGGATCCGCCACTGCTGAAATGGCTGGGCCTGCTTCAAGGTACCCAATTTTACCATTGTTGAGCATTTTTTCTTCTTCAACGTCATATAATATTTGCTATTAATGGTTCTTCCTCTTTCAAGCTAATCGATGAATAAAATAGTGAAAGAATCTGAAAAAAAAACGATCAGTATGGATTTAACAGCAACCTGTCAAGAAGCTGATCACTTTCTGCCATGCAGCTTACTACTATCTGACTTACCATCTAACTTGACTACTATCAGAAAATCAACGATGATTGTTTAGTTTCGGAATTAATTTTTCATTTAACCACAACGCGGCGTTGTCTTTCAACTGATGGAACGAGGAACCGCCACGTGATCTTGAAATTGATAAAAGAAAGTGCAGATTGAACCTTAGTTATTTTACATATATTTTTGCATCAGGAATGAGGTCCTCTATTAATTTTATAAATCATCAAATAAAAATGCAGTTAGGAGTAACGACTAATTATTAACTTCCTCAAGGACCGCCATAAAATAAATCTTTTCTAAAACGAGAATTACCGAGGATATTCTTCGATACCAGTAAATTGCACAGTAAACAATTCCGATGTTCCAATCAGTTGTTCAAACAAACCATAATCTTGCAACAACATTCGGGCAAACTAATAGCGAACGTCAGAAATTAAGTGAGTGTTATTCCGGTCCACGGAAAGATATAAAAGTCTTTTAATCAAGTCTTTGTGACAGATGGGCTTGCCAATAAGCAGCTCGCACTATTGCCAATCAGCAGAAGTTATGTTGTTTGCAGTACATGATTTGGGGAGGTTATTTTTACGGTCGTAAAGGCCTGGCGCGAAAGTAATATAAACTAGGGTAAAACAAACAAATAAATATAATTTAACTGTACATATAGAAAAATGTTGTTCTAAACTGCAATAATTGAAACAAATACAATTTCTGCAATTATACCGGTAGCCCAGTTGACAGAGACTTATTTGACCTCTCAAAAATGTGATATCGCTGAAACTATGCTCTTATAGGTATAGTTCTTCCATTTTAAATTGCAGAAATATAAAAACAATTTCCTTTGTCGGCATTGGCGGCTTGTCGGCTTATCTACAAGCCGCTAAAGCCGATCAAAGCAACTTACCGACACATCTGGGAATTTTGTTTTTATATTCCTGCAATTGAAAATGGAGGAACTATACTTTTTTGGGTGTAAATGTGGCTCTGGCACCAGGTAAAATTGATATACATTATAATTAACCACAACTTTATAACAGAGATACAGGGAATTCTGTCGCGATTGTCACTCTATATTTACAAATCTAATGCTGATTCCCAATTTTCTTTTCAACTATTTACAACTCAGGAAATTCACGAAATTATTTTAAATCTGAGGTCAAACGCAACCGGTCATGATAGCATTTCGGCAAAAATGTTGCAATATTGTTTACCAATTATTACACCTTATGTAACACACACTGTAAATTGTTGTTTGGAAAGTGGCTACTTTCCACAATTATTGAAATATTCAATTGTTAAACCTTTGCCCAAACTTAGCAATCCCAGTTGTTTTGGTGATCTGCGCCCAGTAAGTATACTCCCAGCTATTTCTAAAACTATAGAAAAAGTGGTTTCTAAACAAATCTTCAGTTATTTAGTAAATAATGGGATTTTACCTAATTCTCAATCTGGTTTTCGCAAAGGATATAGTACAAGATTATTATTGAATATAACAGATTACATAATAAAATCGCTAGATGTCGGAATGTCTACAACCGTCGGCGTCGTGTTACTAGACTTTTCGAAAGCTTTTGACACAATTTATCATGACCGCTTGGTGTTTTTTCGTAATTACCTTAGTGAACGTTACCAAAAGGTTGCAGTTGATAATAACTCTTCTGACTTTTTAATAGTTACCTCAAGTGTTCCTCAAGGGTCGGTCTTAGGAACCTTGCTTTATTTAATTTATGTGTCTGATATTCAAAAATCTCTAAAATATGTTAACAGCCAATCATTTGCTGATGATACACAGGTTTTCTACTCCTATCTACCCGATTTGTCGGATCTTCTATTCAAATACCCATAACCTTAAACTAAACCGCAAAAAATGCATAGCGATAGTATTTAATCCAAAATTGTCTAGAAATTTGCCAATGATATGCAACTTCTTATTCAAAATGAACCCTTAAAAATCTCTCAAACTGGAAAGATCTTGGGAATAATATTTGACTGCAAAATTCGGTTTGAGGTTTGCGCTATTGGTTAAAAAGTCATATCTAGCAATGAGACACCTATATCGAAATAGACAAATGCTTAATTTTAAATTAAGGAAAAAATTATGTGAAACATTGGTTCTCTCTATCCTAAACTATGGCTTAGTACAATACTTCCCCTGCTTATATCATCAAGTTAATAAACAGCGTCTTCAAAAAATCCAAAACTTTTGTTGCAGATTTGTCTATGGACTTCAAAAATATGATAGAGTTTCAAAGAAAATACATGAGCTTGGTTGGTTACGAATTGATGATATATTCAAACATCACATGGCTTCCTTAGTTTTCCGAATATTATCAACATCTACGTCACCGTACCTCAAAGAAAAATTAATATTTAGAGGCGACATTCACGACCGAAGAAAGAAACAATTATTTTCATATAAAGACTATATTGTTTTTTTTTTGCTTACTTGTTTGTATTTTACTTACACATATTTTATGTTTTTTTTGGTTGTCATTTTACGAGTAAGGATCAATTTTTATATTTCCTTCAATTTTTCTAATAATTTTTGGATATTGTTTCATTTTTGTTTATGTTACTTACAATTACTTAAAGCTTAATATTATAATTAGTTATATCAATTTTTATAGTAATGGAATAGCAGCTTGCTAGACTTCGCCTCATTTTTGAAATATATATTGTAATATTTGCAATATGAATCAAGGCAATTTATTATTATTATATTTTTTTGACCTGTGGCAAATGTATGTCCGGATTAATAAATAGCAACTACAAAAGGTGAGGGCCTTAAGAGCCTAAAAACATATTGAATTGATGTTATTTCGACTCCTTAAATTGTTGGTTTTGCACTGTACCTTCTCCTTCCTAAATCTTTATGACAGTAGTAAATATTGGATTAGTTCGAAACTTTGGCATAAATATAATCATTTTACTTGCGAATTTTATCACCTCTATATAGACTTATGAAGTGTCTTGTGTATATATAATATTTTCTTAAAACTTTCTTTAAATCTTTCGTTCTTTCTTGTAGATAACGCCCATTCTCATGTCAACAACACCCTCAAATACTAAATAAAAAAACTGCTGATACCACGAAACCTATCTGTACATTTTTAAATACGTTATCTTTAAGAGAATTCTCAAAAATCTCACACCATAGAACCAGAGGCGTCTCTTAAACTATACATGGTGTAAGAAATAACGTAGTTGAAGAGGAAACAATCGATTACTGTGAATCTGTTCATGTTTTATTTTGTTTCTCATGACGCTCATGTTATAAAATATCTTGTTCAAGTCAGACATTAATTAGAAATGTAGGTGGTTGTGTTTGTTAGGTTAACATATAGAACCACGTCATATCAGAGGAAGGAAAAAAAGAGGAAGAAAGAGGAAAATGGTACGGTGAAGTAGATTTTTATATACTTAACGCAAGCTTTGAGTAGCTATGGATGCGTCAATGTTCTAGGAACATCTTATATAAAGTGTGGCAAATGGGAGAGTGACAACATTGTGGAGCATATTCTAAATACAGAAAAGAAAACTTTTATCAGTAATTATCTAATAAAAGACGAGAGATTGTAGCAGGTACAAGTAGTTGACATCGGCAGCCAAGCTGAACCAGCAGTAGTTGGGGATTGAACGTTGCTCAAAATTTTTGATTTTATAAATATATTTTTAATTGCCAATAAAGGTTATATGAAGTAGAAAATTTGATATTTTTAATTGCAGCATGGTTCGTTTTATATAAAACACCTAATACAATCAAAGACACGTGTCCTTTCTGAGACAAAGAATAATGACCTTCTACTTTAAAAATGGAAGAAATTCTAGGTTAAATACTCTTTCGGACGCCCATGCAGAGGGTGATAAAGACATGGCACTTGTAAACGTTAATTTATTGACAGTTCAACAGGCGGTCCCTTACGGACCCTTTTCTGAAATATCTTATAAACGAAGCCATGTGGCAAGTGTGTGTGCTTTCTATGTAAATAAAAAATATACAAATATCACAGCTATTCGACCACTTAAAGATAGTAACTTTAATTTATTGGATTATTACCTGCTGAACTGTTAACGTTCTTGAATACTTGAACGCAGCATGAAACTGAAGAAGTCCAGATATTTTGTCTTAAGAGGCGATTAAACTGCTTTAAATACCTACTTTATTTTGTCTTTATATGTATATAATGATGTTTAGTAGAATAGTTTGATTCTTTGTCTCTATAAATTTTTTTTCATAAAATACCCAAAAAGGAAGGTCGGATCGTGTGTACATTTTTTTCTTCGACAAAATATTACTATTTTTATTAAAATTTATAAATAACCAATAATCCTTAATACCGAACTCCCATTCTCATATTTGTAACACATTGATGTTTATTTTTAAACTTTTTAAATAGTTATGTGAATGTGAAAGTATGGAATCATTTCCTACGCATTACAAGACTAAATGCCATTTTTGTTCTGTAAATTCGCGTGTATTTTCGTCAATTCTCAATCGATTTTTAAAACCAAAATAGTGGTTTACTTATACAGGGTGTTTCATAGTTAAACCGACATACGTTAACTGTAAATAGAGGGTACTTAGATGATTCCAAATAACTGTGGTTACTGGGTCTAATGCCTTTAATAATCGAGATACGAGGTGTTTCATCCATTTCGGCCAATATTTTGATAAGCCGTAACTTTAGAACCACCCTGTAGATTTCCCTCATACTTGGTGCAGGTATAGTGTGTTAATAGCCCAATCCTATAGTGTAAGAACTACAATTAAAATCCAGATCTGGATTAAGAAGAATTTGCAAAATTTGAAAATCCTCAAAACAACACCCTGTATATCAGATTTTTTAAAATTGGGATGGATATTTGAAAAGAACGGAAAAAATTAGTTTAAGCGAATTTTTTTTTAAATGCACATCCCATTCTACTACTGGAGTTTTAACGTCAAATTACAACAAATGCATTTTTTTCATTTTCACAAGCAGTAACTTTCGAAATACCTGGTAGATTTCTTTCATATTTGGTATAGGTATCATTTTTTAGTAGCCCAATCGTATAATGTAAGGACTATACTACAGTTAAAATCCAGATACGGTTTAAGAAAAATTTGTAAAATTTGAAAATCCCCAACGCAACACGCTGAACATCAGATATTTTTTAAATTGGATCAGACATTCGAAACGAATGGAAAAAACAGATATTCTGACATATTTTTATAAATGCACATCTCGTTCTACATATTACTAAACTGTTAAAGTAAATTCAATTAATGCAATACATATTGTCATTTTCATAAGCCATAACTTTGGAAACACCCTGTAGATTTCTTTCATATTTGGTACAGGTAGATTGTTTAAATAGCCCAATCGTACAATACAAGAACTAAAGTCAAAATTCAGATCCGGATTAAGAAAAATTTGGAAAAGTTGATAATCTCTAAAATAGCATCCTGTATATCAGATTTTTTTAAATGTGGATACCTATTTAAAAAAAGTCAAAAGATGTGTTATACTAAAATATTTTTATAAGTGCACAAGAGTGTTCTACAAAAAAAAAATACAGATTTAATTTTTCGGATTAATTCCGGATATAAAACTCATTAAACTATCAAGTAAGCTTCGGCAATAACACATATTTTTTCTTTTTTTTTCTTTTTTCAAATATGTATCCGATTACATTTTAAAGAATCTAATATACAGGGTGTTATTTTAGAGATTACCAACTTTTACAAATTTTTCTTAATCCCGATCTGAATTTTAACTTTAGTTCTTGTATTGTACGATTGGGCTATTTAAACAATCTACCTGTACCAAACAGGGTGTTTTCAAAGTTATGGCTAATGAAAATGACAATAAGCATTGCATTAATTGAATTTTAACTTTAAAAGTTTAGTAATATGTAGAACGAGATGTGCATTTATAAAAATATGTCAGAATATCTCAGTTTTTTCCATTCGTTTCGAATGTCTGATCCAATTTAAAAAATATCTGATGTACAGCGTGTTGCGTTGCGAATTTTCAAATTTTACAAATTTTTCTTAATCCGTTTCTGGATTTTAACTGTAGTATAGTCCTTACATTATACGATTGGGATACTAAAAAATGATACCTGTACCAAATAAGAAAGAAATCTACGAGGTATCTCGAAAGTTATTGCTTGTGAAAATGAAAAAAATGCATTTGATGTAATTTGACGTTAAAGCTCCAGTAGTAGAATTGGATGTGCACTTAAAAACAATTTTCATTTTAACTCATTTTTTTCCGTTCTTTTCAAATATCCACCCCAATTTTAAAAAATCTGTTATATAGGGTGTTGTTTTGGGGATTTTCAAATTATGCAAATTCTTCTTAATCCGGATCTGGATTTTAATTGTAATTCTTACACTATAGGATTGGGCTATTAACACACTATACCTGCACCAAGTATGAGAGAAATCTACAGGGTGGTTCTAAAGTTACGGCTTATCAAAATATTGGCCGAAATGGATGAAACACCCCGTATCTCGGTTAATGAAGACGTGAGACCCATTAACCAAGGTTATTTGGAATAACCTAAGTTCCCTCTATTTACAGTTAACGTATGTCGGTTTAACTATGAAACACCCTGTATAAAAAATTATGTTTTGTGGTGTAAAAACCACGAATTTTTTGCATTTTTTTTAGTTTTTCGCAAACACTCGAAAACAATATACGCACTTGAAATAGGACAAACTAATTTTTTTTCAAAATTCGCTAAAATAGGCTACATTTGACGGATAATTTTTAGCAGTTTATTCAATAGAATTCCATAACAATGTATACTGCTGGAAGCAGAATTTAATGCTCTACAATTTTTTACTGGACTTTGTTTTCGAGAAAAAATGCAAAAAATTCGTGGTTTTTACACCACAAAACATTTTTCCAATGGGGTTTGAATGGAAAAACTTGGTTTTTTTCACTTCTCGCTACAATACAATATATCAGGAAATATGTAGGTGGACGAGGCGTTGATTAAAGTATAGAAAGATATGTAATTATTATAGATTTGCATCTCGACTTTTAAATCTCAAATATTTTCTGCGTCCCTCGTATTATATTGTAAAAAAATATGAATTTTTTCGCAATATAATTATTAATAAATATGTAATATGTAATTAACAAACTTGTGTATTTCAAAGTAACTAATAGGTAATAGAAAAACATATTTAAATTGATAATTTGATTGCTAGCCCAGTTGTCAGAGAGTTTGACCTCGCACAAAATGTGATCTCGATGAAACTTGGCACTTAAGTACTTGAAAGGGTGTAGTGCTCTAAAGTGTATGCTAACTTCACAATTTCGAAAATAAAATCGAAAATTTGGTTTTTTCATTAAAAATAAGAAAGCAAATTAGAAATCTCTACGCGCGCCGAGCCGTTGAATACAAATATTCAGGCGAGGCGTTCGGAAAAACTAATGTATCTTTGCCTAAAATATACGCAAAGAAAAAAAAAAGATAGCGTTTTAAAGAGGAGACCCTAAGCTTTCTCAGGAAGTCATTAGTTTTTAATTTTTTTTTGTTTTCTCTTAGAAAATTTGACCGGAAGTTAAAATTTCTAAAATTCTCACTGAATTTTATAAAACTGAAGTTGTCTATTAATGGAGGCATAACAAAAAAATCCTTGTACATTTATTATCATTATACTTTTACTTTTGATTTAAATATAATTAAAGTGATGAACATTATCTCTGTTTAATAAAAATTATGTTTTAAAATGATAATTTTTTTACAACATTCATAGAAATAATTTAGAAATTGATTTATATAAATAAATAAACACTATTTTAAAAATACAAATTTCTTCGAATTCGAGTTTTCGAATTCGCTTTCTTATTTTTAATAATTTTTTATAGTAATACAAATTCTTTTTTAAAATAACTTATAGGTAATATTATTTTTTAATAAAATTTTCCGCTCTTTCACGTGGTGCTATTAGTTTTTCGAATTTTTTTTTCGAGATATAATGGAAAAATCGAATTTTCGATTTTATTTTCGAAATTGTGAAGTTAGCAAACACTTTAGAGCAGCAAAGATTTTTTTATTCTTTTCTACACCCTTTCAAGTACTTAAATGCCAAGTCTCATCGAGATCACATTTTGTGCGAGCTTTTGGTCAATGTCCTTCTCTGGCAACTCGGCTATAAGTTGGGCAAAAATTTGTCGAAAATTCGACACATAACATTTTCGACCAATTAAAAGCCGTTACCATAGCAACTAAAAAAATTTCCTGAAATTTTTGTTTCCTCCTTGGGGGAAGGAGCATGAAATTACACTGGAAATTTTTTGACGTTTATAGGTAAAATGACATTTCCATTTTAACTTCAGATTATGTCGAATTTATTCTATAAGGTTCCGATGATAAATTGCATAACTTGCATAAAATGTATTTCGCAAATCGCTCCATTGTTATATAAACTCTACAACACAACGAATTTATTTAGATAATTTATACTCAGGCAACGTCAAAAGTTGCTTACACTTGCTTAACCAATTTATATTATTATTTTTTAAATACCTATTTTATTATTTTCTACCAACTTTAGTAAAACGAATTTGTAAAAAACTGAGAGGTTGAGCTACTATCGATTTATTTTTTGTTATTTTGTATAACTAAAGTAGGCTAATTGCATTTTATTTAACCTAATATTACGCGTACAAATTTCATTGCTACTAAGTACCACTTCGAGTTCCTTATAAGAAAATATATTTGTACCAACTTTAGTAAAATGAATTTTTTCAAAATTGATAAATTGAACTACTATCGACTTATTTTTATTATATTGTGTAACTAAAGTAGATTAATTGTTTTTTTAATCTAACAAAAAACCGTCATTATACTAGTATTTTTTGAATAATATTTCGGTGTGAAAACAGAAAACAGAAAATTTTTTCTCGAACACGAATATTTTTTAGATAATTCTGCCTCGATTTAGACTCGTAATTTTCAAAATATTCGTGTTCTCGAAAAAATTTCCAGTGATAATCGAAGCTCTAGTGGTATTATAAGTGAAAATTATGCGCATTTTTGGTGTGACAGTCTTAGAATGTCAATGAAACGATAGTGTGAATTTAATGTAAGAATGAACTGATGAGATTTGAAAACTGGAGCGCATTGTGTTTAATGTTAGTTAATGCTTATTATCATCCTCTTATTTTTCATTCTTTTTAAGTTTAAACCATTTTTAACGTTTTAAAGTTTAAGTTCCACATATTGCTGACAGTATTTTTCAATTTTTTGTAAGTACTGTGAGAATAGTTAATAGTAAATTTTTCTCCCCACCTTTTTGTTTGCTTCTTATTTTTATTCGTTTATTCAGTTGCAAGCTCTTGATAAAAATTTTTTACTTAATACTACTCGTTTTTTGATTCAAAATGAATCTTTCTCTTCAAAATACCTCCCGAACTTTTTCTATTTTCACCATGAAATTTCATCAAAAGAAGTTTGCAAACAAAAATTCTACGGTCCATATAAATATACAGCCCGACAACCGTTCGAACCCACTATTACGTTTACGACCCCCTGGTCAATGCCGTCGAGTCTTGTATTTCCCAGAAGGGACCACGCCAATTTGATACAACAATGTCACCTAGCATCTACTTCATTGCCTTTATAATGTTGTTTTCGTTTGTAGAATAAAAGTGACAGTGAGGACGTAAATGAAAAATTTTACGGTTCGAAAACTGTCGCGTGGTACGTACCCATAAAATCTTCCTTCCGAGAGGAGAAAAGTAAAAGTAATAAAATAATAAATGTATAAATGAAAGATATTATTTGGGACAAGGTCATGCAGAAGTAGAAGTTTACTGTCGATTTTGTTTTATGATACTCTACAGAGTGTTTCAAATATAAATCGCGGCCAGGCTATTTGCGAAACTTTGTGATAATGAATTAATTAAGCTCGATATTTTCTCATCCTCGATTTGTCTCGTAGACATGTGGGGGTATTGTTTTACCTGAAAATCCCTCAGTTAACCCTACCTCGTTAAATTCTATATTTTTGAATCATGTTTTTACAGTTTTGTTAAATTTATTTGCGATATCAATTTTTATGTACATTTCACTCTAAAGAAAAAATAAAATCCAATACCGGAAGATGTAAGTATCATATCAGAACACCAGTTAGGTTTTCAGGAACAACATTCTACAAATGCAGGTGCATAGAGTGGCGTATGTGATAAAAAATTCATTTGAAAATAAAGAATGCTGTTTGGTAGTTTTTTTGAATATCTCTCAAGCCTTCGATAAGGTTTGGAATCAGGAGAAAATTACCACAACTCATTAAATTCTCTCTGATTCTGTGCGATACTTCATGGTGAAATAACAAGATCAAGAGTGCTTCAAGGGAGTATCTTAGGACCTATTGTTTAAGCTGCTATCCCAACAACTGACCCATATTTTGACTAATACTTAACGTTGTCGTTCTAAACTCATCTAACTGTATAAAAGCAAAAAGTAAAACATTAATAAAAATGCAAATAAAATTAAATAAATAAAAATAGAGATGATGGCAAAATCTGAAAGCCTTTCTTATGTCATATTATTTCTCAAGTAATTTTTATAATTTTTATTTTACTGAAACTTCTTTCACCTGAAGCCACAGAATCAGGTAAGGTTAAAAAAATTCTTACTGTTAGAGCAAAACTTGGAAAACAGGAAATAATTTCTAATATCTCAATTGGCTGTTTTTTTTACCTGAAAAATATCTTTGAATGAAGTTCCGACTATATGCAGGCCGCGGCCGCACTTGTTTTGGCTGCACACCTGCTTGGATAGAACCTGCGTATATTATAATTTTTTAATAAATTTTTTACAAAAATACATAGTTTTTAAGTATTAGAAGAGTTTTGCCTTTTTCACTTGCAATTTTTTACTTCATTTTTTAACAAGGAAAATGAAAATGTTATACTACAAATCGTAAGAAATCCGCGTTTAAGGAGTCTCATTTTATGGTATAGAATCAGCAGCAAGGTTTAGACCCATATTTAAAAACGCAGTTCATATATTTAATATTTAAATATTACCATAACTTTGTCAACGACTTGAAAAACAAATAAACATCATTATTGGAAGCTCATAATTTCTATCGATTCATCGTCTAGAACCTACTTAAAAAAAGACGCATTTTCTAAACAGTATTTCTAATAACTCATTTTGGGTAACGGTTTCTAATAAACTAAATATTTTACTACGGAATCACCAGTCAAATAGAAATTATAGAAACGACCGAGAATTATTACCAACACTTAAACCAGAGTTGTTAAAACTGTAGAAGTCGTGAAATATGAGAAGCTTGTTAAACGAATTATTATAATAATGGTAGTAAAATTTTATTTTCTTTGTAATACCCTTTTTCGTTTGACTCTGCTCCTTAGTGAGTCCTAGAACGTTTTGATGGTTAATGTTAATTTAATTTACAATTACCTAGTAATTAAAAAAAGCATCACAAGAACGTACTTATATTTTTCTTGCAAATTTAAAATTTTGTTTTATCAAAAAATTACGTTTCTCAGTATATACGATCAAGTACATTCTAAACATCAAAGCAGCAAACAATGCGAGCACAGCACAGGCAGCCATTTGCATGAACAGCGGCTGCCATTATACTTCACCGCAGCATCAAAGTGTGCCCTAAAAACAAAATCTAAGCGGTATATAAAGCGGATAACTAGATTTTGGACCGGTGGATGAGTTTTCCGCACTTTCAACGCCGTTTTAGCCTGGAGGCAGGTTTTCTCTTCGCAGGATCTGCGCAACGCAATCAGCAGGGGTGAATTGACATCCTAGAGCGACATCTGTTTGTTACTAACTGCAATTACGAAGTTATTAGTCCGGATAATATTAGATTAAGATTTAGGGAGGATAAGCGATCATTGATTTGGTTGTGAATATTCATTCCGGGGCGGGCCAGATCCTTTAAACGATTTCTGTAACTGGAAGCTTTGAAAAGGATTGTCACAAAAAAGTTTCAGACCTGGTATGATGTTTTTTAAATGTGCAAGTAATCTTGAGATGACATTTTTTTACCCATAAAGGCATTTAGTATATTACAATCTGGTCAACAGTGACCAATGAGCAATTTAATTCTAACTTAATCTAATAGAGTTTGAAACTTATACCTAAGGTATACTCATCAGCGTACCTTAGGTTCTATAGAATGGATTGCACTAAACTTTAACGTGCACTGTGATCTGCTTTTACACTAAAAACACTAAACTAACTCAAAGGGCTTGATCCCCTTAAGTCTTCTTTCTAACCCAGTATTGTCAAGGAGCTGGATAGCCTTGACATTGACATGATGATGAAGTCTTTCTTCATGACTCTTGGCTAATTTCTTGATGGTCTGGTCAACAGTGGCGGATCGAGGGAACGATTTGCTAAACAGAAGGTAAGGAAACTAACATTATTTAACAGATTATAAGAATGTTTCAAATAAATTATTATGGATGCCCCCCCCCCCAATGAAGTCTAGATCCGCCACTGCTGGTCAACAGTGTCCATTTCCAGATCCTTATGGAGATCAATATTGCGAATGTACCAAGGGGCATCTACTATGTTCCTCAGTGCTTTGTTTTGAAATCTTTGGATGATTGATAAGTTGCTTGCTTTGGTGCATCCCCATAGTTGGATACGATAGGACCATACAGGCTTAAGTATCTGCTTATAAAGCATAAGCTTGTTATGTAGAGACAGAGTGGAGTTTCTTCCAATTAGCCAGTACATTTTTCTATATTTCAGTTAAGGAAGATAGATTGGAAACGAAGTCATCAGAGAAAATCTAAATCAAGTACCAACATTGGATGGCCATATACAATGAATGAATGAAAACAGAGTACCAAAGGGAATAAGAGAAAGAAGGCTTGTGAGGTATCGTAACAGAAAGAATCATTTGATGAAAATCGTTGTTTAAATTCTATGAACTCTAGTTGGTTGGACCTAATGGAAAAAATCCCAGCTAGTCAATCTATTTCTTACTGCTATATATGCTAGTAAATAAAGAGTTTACTGTCATCCTCCTAATATTGAATGGCCAAAAAACTATTTGATAAACGCGGAAGAGTTTTGAGCAATATTACGAAGAATTTAAAGATTCAGAAAGATTTTAGAAAAAAGAGGAAGATCTCGAAAAAAATATGGATACAACGTGTAACTGAGATAGGAAAAGAGAGAGAAAAAGAGTGGCAGAGATATGATGTGTTAGGCTCATAAGCCAAAATCTAATGCTCGAAAGGACACAAGGAAGGAAATAATTGTATATTGGAACCTTTAAATTTTTTCTGATAACTTCAAACCGAATTTACAATGAATTTTTCTTCTCTATTTAAATATTTTAAGCTGATTTCACCAAGTGAACTTTAAGATTATGAGCAATACAGATTAAAAAGAACTTTTGACGTTCAGGACACTAATTTTAAAATTAAAATTTATTGATTTAATACATTTTTTGACACGATATTAATGTATAATTTTAGTATAACTTAAATATCTAAATTTTTACTTCTTATTATTACAAGTTGAACAATTAAAGAATGTTTTCATATAGAACAATAACCAGCGACATTTTTTGTAGTGTAGAATAAATTTATAGAGTCTCAGTCTAAGTCCACGAAGTCGAAATTGAAACATATCTCGCTCAAAATGAAATTGGCTATGTCAAAGGGCGAATAATTCTGTTATAGAGATTTTTTTGATAGCGTGTTATTATACTTGCAAGCTAATTCGGTATGCAGATTAGAAATTGATAGTCATTTTAGATATACACATATTTCGTACTGTAGAAAGAGTATCAAACAAAGTATTTAAGTAGTAGTAAAGAGGTACAATATAACTCGAAAAAAAAAGGGTTTTGTTTGTTATTTGCTGACTACTTGGACTGTTTCTAATAAGTTTGTCAGAAAAAAGTTTTTAGTAGCAAATCCATTTTTAAAAACAAATATAAATGCCTTTTTTAAACATACTCCTGAGCCAAATACAAATGGCAATGTTTCTGAATAATAATTTTTCATACCTATTATATTAATCGAGTTGTTCGATTTTTTCGCATTATTGGGACACCCTGTATAATTTTATTACAGAATAAGCACCTTCTTCAAATCTATTATGATAAACAATGCGATTTTTTCTGACAAAAATACATATTATATCGGTATTTTATGCTTTATTATCAATATTTTAATAGAATATATAAACATAGGTATATTTTTTTCACACATTGCCTCATAAAAAAATAGCAAAAACTTTAAAGTGGAAGTGGGAACCTCTCCGGAAGTAATAAATCATATATCAACAAAAATTCTGCCATTCTCGAAAAAAATTATTCTATTATACAGGGTGTCCAGAGATGAAACCGACAAAACTTATAGGATTATAGGTACTACCAATATGATTGCCAAATGCCATATACAAATGTCCAAAACCGCTTCGTTACTAACATACAGAATGATTTGGTGAATTTAGGCAATAAATAAGGTCCTGTAGGATTTTTTCCTTAGATTTTGAATCTGAGCTCATATTTTTGAAAATTATTATACAGGGTGAGTTATTCTTACAAGAATTTAACATGGAAGAAAAATAATATTCCGGTCCTGATATTGGTTTCGTTCAAAGGGCTACTTGTTAAGGCCTTTTAGTTTAATTCATGTACCAAATTTAAACCAAATCGGCTATTCCCTGTATTTAATATGGCGCATTGAATTTGTTGTCTAAATTCATAAATCACTCTGTATGTTAGTAACAAAGCGGTTTTGGACATTTGTATATGGCATTTGGCAATCATATTGGTAATCCCTATAACCCCATAACCTCAGTATTGTCGGTTTCATCTCTGGACACTCTGTATAAAAAAGTTGCTTATAATCGTCGAATCGATGAGACTGAAGAAGAGCGTAGGCATCGTTTGGGGGCAAACAGTATGCGAATAATCACAAGGTCAATCCTTGGAAGTGTGTGGAATAAATCTTGAATTGCCATGTTTTTAGCATGGGAAGTTGTATAAATAAAGTATGGTCGAAATTATTTTATTTCATTACTTGGTCGTACTATAAACTGTAAAGGGAAGTAAATTTACACTGTTCCATATTTTCATTAAAAAATTATTTTTAGACAAAGTTAATGACTAAAATTGATGAAAATAAGAATAAGTATCAACAAATTTAAAAATCTATTTAAGTAATTTACTTTCGTTGACATTCAAAATAAACTGCAACATCAATAGAACCTCCGAAGGAAGAAAGTCTAATGGCCACTAATAAAATCCAAATAGCAATAAAAACTCTTGATGTAGCAATTTTGTATCAGTTTAGCAATTTGTAAAAGTTAAATCAGGTAGTCATAAGGACCCTGTTCTTGATAATAAAAATTTCAAGAGAGGCACACGACGTTGCATATTTTTGGATTTTACTGTCGTCGGTAGCAAAGAGATCGGCCCCTTTGAGGACCATAAAGAAATAAAAGCCCAAATGACAGAGAATTATAAATGACCTTATAGAGGCAAATAGCCCTGAAGGTTTGATAAATTGTTTGGCATAAAATTTAAAAAATAAAAATAAATTGGAAGCATCTACCGTTGTCATCGTCATCTTTTTTACTAACACAGCTTGACAACAGCGTCGTCCTTGCTAGTGCCTAACGCAGGATCTATTCTTTGAAACGGGTTGTATTTGACTAAAGATTAGAGAGTTTACTCAAATGATATTACTACTTGATTGAAAAATCTAATATAAAATATAATATTTATAGTATGTATTTATAAAAAACGATTTATTTATTTTCTAAATAATTTTTTATTAAATAGTCCTTTTATATCACCCCGGGTAAAAATGTTGCACATGATATTTAAACTTTGAGTTACCAGCTACCATCCTATAATAATAATATAATAATAATAACGTTTATTTAGAAAAAGAAGTTTACAAATTACAACAAATTGTATACATATATAAAATATAAAAAGTAGTAGAAAATTTTGACTAAATAAACAACGATAATACATAACACTAAATAAAAATATTTTCATCAGTGTAACCCATTAAGACCATAGAGATTGAGCATGGGTGACAAGTGATGACATAATAAATAATGTTTACTACGCCGTCTACTATGTCATCTGCAAAACCGATTACCTTACCCGAAGATTTAAAAGAAAATATATCGTTGATGTATAGATTAAACAAAATTGGTCCCAGTACGGTACCTTGAGGAACTCCAACCGATATAACTTTTTCCCCACTGAGTTCTCCATTTATCCTAACTATTTGTTTTCGGTCAGTTAAGTAGTCTTTGAAAAATATTTATTCACAGTATCAAACGCCTTAGCTAAGTCTAGGAACAGTACCGCTGTTGGTTCAGTTTTATCAATCGAGTTATAGATTGAGGAAACCAAGATCTTATTGCATCATTCGTTGATAACCCTTCCTGAAATCCAAATTGTCGCTCTGACAATAATTGATGCTTGTCTATGAATTCCATCAGTCTTTTCTTTACTGCTTTCTCCGTTATTTTTGCCCGAGTTGTGATTAGGGATATTGGTCTATAATTGGACATTTGGTCTTTTTTATATTTTTTATATATTGGTGTAACAACAGAAGTTTTAAATATAGAAGGACAAACACCACTAGCAAAGATTAAATTTATAATATTAGCAATAGGCCCGGTTAGCTGGCACTGCAATTTTTTAAATAACTCGGGTTTTAAGTCATCTACTCCCGGTGCTTTGTTAGTTTTCAGAGACGATATTTAGTCCCTGATCTCTTCCTCAGACACCGGTAACCAATAAAAAGTATTAGAGTTTATTTTTGTTTTTGGAGGAGGACTTGTCGGGATTGATATTTTTTGAGCTAGGCTATCTCCTACCGAAGCAAAGTAATTGTTGAATTTTTCTGCGATCTCTTTTTTGTCTTTGATTTTTTGGCCCGAGTTTGCAATTATTTCGTTAATACCCTTGCTTGCTTTATCTTTTTTGTTAACAAGATTTCATAGATATTTTGAATTATTTGAGTTGCTTTGTATTTCGGCTCGATAACCTAGTTGCGTTTTGCAGTTTAGATATAGATATAGATATAGACTAATACACTCCTAAGATCTCCATAATTAATCTAAAAATTCTATATTGATATTATAAGGATAAATTATATTCTGAAGTAAAGGTGATGGAGTCATTATTATCCATACACTCATCGGTCATCAACATCAAGCCCAAACCGCTTGAACTAGAAACTTGAAATTTGGGAAGTACTTTTCTTCCACTAAGAAGCGATTTTTCCTCATTCAACTCATAAAGAGGTTAAACAGGGTGCTCAAATTTGTGCGGAAAAAATGTTCATTTAAATTACGACGTCGTACTTCTAGAGGCAAATGGGACGATGTTCCATCAGCCTTCTTTCACGTCGTTTTATAAATAATTGAAATACAGTTGACAATTCAAATTTGATAATTTTTAATTAGTAACATCTTAGCCGCGTATCAAGCAAGACTTCTCCGTCGTCCCAAATACGACGTAATATTTACAAAGTCATATTTTAAATTCAAGTGCTTCGACAGTGCAGCAAATTAAATTAGTAAGACTTTGGCCGCGAATCAAACCAGCCAATTTGTTTCATTTTTATAAATAATTAACCACAAAGGCGGCTGCAGCCCAGAGATTTGGGGGGGGGGCAACGTCGTCGGCTGTTATGGTTATATATATATATATATATAAAAGTTTAATATTTTGAGTTTGTTGATATAAATGGAGCTAGAATCTACAAAAAAAATTCAAAAAAATTAAAATTTGGTTTACGCACAATGAATTTTGTATAAGAAACGATTGGCAATATCAAAATTACCGAAAAAAAAAATGTTTGGACCATTTTTGAGCGAAAAAGTGAGTTTTTTAGGGTATAAATGGACCTACAATCTACAAAAAAAAATCAAAAAAATTAAAATTTGGTTAACGCAAAATGAATTTAGTATAAGAAACGATTGGCAATGTCAAAATTACAGAAAAAAAATGTTTGGGCCATTCTTGAGGGAAAAAGTGAGTTTTTTAGGATATAAATGGACCTAGAATCTAAAAAAAAAATCAAAAAAATTAAAATTTGGTTTACGCCGATACGAGAAATATCCTCTCATTGCCGGACTTTTGGGAGGGGGGGGGCAATTTTGGAGTTCTGGGAAAGGAAAAATTCAACTATAAAAGACTACAGTCCACTTTAGAAGCTACAGACAATTGTTTCAAAAAGCGGTGTTGTCAATGCATCCGCCGTCTTCGAAAACAATTGCAACATTTTGTCTCAAAACACATGAGATCAAAACAGCAGCTTAAAGGGCACTAATAAAATTTAAATTTGTATGCTGACAAATGTGAATTAAAAAAATTTTTTTTTTCACTTTTTATTATTTTTTTAACCACATTTTTATTTACTACGTCCAAATTGGAGAATTTACATCATTGTTGAAGTCCTATTTCACTTCTCAAATTGTCTGATCTACCATTTTTTCATCTTCCATGATTTTCCGTTTATAAAAACTAGGAATATTTTAGTCGGTATACAGCCTACTATTTTTTATGACCGACAACTAAAATCCCCGTTGTATAAAACTCCCGTTCTTCTCTGAAAAAATCTAACATTCAGCAATTTAACAACTGCCGGTTTTTATTTCTTCAACTCGTAAAAACAGTTATTTATGGGGCATCAAGAGGTTCTAAAAATTGATGATTTTTTTTAGTTCACACTAGTTGTTCTATTTTTTTTGTTGGCCAGTAATAAAGAAATTGGTTTTGGAAGGTTGATCGTAAAGGATTATTTGGTAAGCAATTGTTGTGCAATATAATAGTTTCTGAGAATTTTACGAGCGGAGAGTTAATTCTTTATACATTCATTGTTTCTTCAATTCGAATGTTCTGAATTTTTAAATGTAAACTCGAAAACATAGTCTGGAAAAATATCCCTGACATTTTAGTGTATAAGGGCTAGAAATAATTACTCCAGAAAACATGAAATTGAAACTTAAAGTTACCTTATAAATAAACATTTGAATAGGATAAATATTATTATCATTAATCAATGGGTTGCGGTTATATTCAACACAATGCTAAGTAACAAAAGCTAATGTTACAAAGATACCAACCCAAAACTAAAGAGGAGTGCCATTAAATGGTACACCGATGGTTCTAGAACAACAGAAGGAACAGGAATATGAGTATATGGGCCTGGAACCAAATATTCCGAAAGTTTAGGCAAATCTCCGAGCATTTTCCAAGCTGAAATAAACGCCATCGGAAAATGTGTCTAGTTCAACATAGAAAGAAATTTTCGCAGACAAGAGATCATCATCATGTCAGACACCCAAGCAGCCATTAATCAACTCCAAGATGGTTTGGGAGTGCATAGAGAATCTAAACGAACTAGGCAAGAACAACACTGTTACCCTCCTATGGGTTCCGGGACACACTGGAGTGGAGGGTAATGAAATAGCAGACGGACTCGCAAAAAAAGGTGCTGAAACACCATTTCTGGGACCTGAACCCTTCTGCGGAATAAGCACCAGTACAATACTTGATAAACTTGGAAAAGAAGTAAATAACAAAAGATCCCAATACTGGATAGGACTACAAGGATGAGGCAGGCCAAGACACTACTGGGAAACTATAACCAGAAGAGATCTGACGACTGCGTCAGTAAAAGTAAAAATAAGCTCAGAGCACTAAGGGGTATCCTAACAGAGCACTTCCGGCTGAGAGGCCATCTAAAGAAACTCGGATTAGTAGACAAAGAAGAATGCAGATTCTGCGAGGAAACCTCTATCCACATTCTCTCTGCAAAATCCAAGGGTACGATACCTCGGAGAATATCAAATAGAAGAGGAAGATCTACCTAACCTGAAGCCTACCTACGCGACATCCTGAACTTTTTGAAAGCAATAGGACTGGAGGAACTGCTTTAATCGTTGAGACATCCTTAATTATCTGGATAGATAGATAGATCCCTCCATGGTTTTTATCAAAATGTCTTTCCTCATAAACCCTCATTCGTCAAAAAGTTGATTTTTTTTAACTTTTCATTTCTTTGACATCTTTGCACATATCATCCCAAACAATAGCTTGAAAGCTTATGTATTTGGGTCGAAGCACCACCAAATGTAGCTCGTACAGTTAATGTGTTAAATGATTCCTAATACTTAATACTTTTATGTACCGCAATTATAATACTTTTATCTATAAACACTAAAAAGCTTTACCTATTTAAATTTTTATACACTTTTATCTATCTTTTGTCTAGCACATAAATTTTTGGAGAGTAGGCCGATTGCACTTAACACGTTTCAGATTCTTTTACACGAAATTAAAAGCCACTTTTCTGGGAGATATTAGATTTCTCACATAAGTAGATATCCATATTTAGATAATAGTTGCCACTTCAGAAGAAACTCGGTCCATATGTTTCGGCAAAGTAATAAATTACATTCTTTTGGATAGTGCGTAGTGATAAAAATGTTAGTTTGGGCTAGACTTGTTGATGTATTAGTGTAGTTTTAAGAAAATTAAATAGTTACAGTGTGAAAACTGTCTTTGGTTACAGTGGTGCTAAAACCAGGACAATATACAATAATATAGCCGAATGTAATTAATGATTTGCTCAATCGTTGGTCGTCAATACTGAGGGCTAATTAACTATCTATAGAAAACAATGATACAGTTTTAAATTATTTATCGAAGAAGGTAATAAATCACCAGCTGTCGAAGTTAAAGTACCTAGTGCCAGAATTTTCTCTTATTCGACAAAGAAAAATTTAAAGTAATTTTTCGTACGAATCAACCGAAAAATCCACAATTAAATCAAAACAAAATTTTCAGATAAATTTTTATTTTAGTACATTAGATACTGCCAAAGGTTATCTACTTTCTACAGGGTGTTTCCTAATTGAATGCCGATATTTCAGGGGGAGGTTCTTAGGACTTCTTTAAGATAACATTGTCACACCCTATATAATAGAGGAATGTAATAATTTATTGTGAAATGGAACAAAGGGCAGCTCCAGCCCAGAGATTTGGGGGGTGGGGCAATATAAAAGTTGGGTTTGTTGATATAATTGGACCTAGAATCTACACAAAAAAATTAAAATTTGGTTTACGCAGAATTAATTTTATATAAGAAACGATTGGCAATAATAAAATTACCGAAAAAAAATGTTTGGGCCATTTTTGAGGTAAAAAGTGAGTTTTTTTAGGATATAAATGGACCCAGAATCTACAAAAAAAATTAAAATTTGGTTTACGCAGAATGAATTTTGTAAAAGAAACGATTGACAATCTCATAATTACCGAAAAAAATGTATGGGCCATTTTTCGAGGGAAAAAATGAGTTTTCTGGGATATAAATGCACCTAGAATCTACAAAAAAAAATTAAAATTTGGTTTATGCAGAATGAATTTTGTATAAGAAACGATTGGCAATGTCAAAATTGCCGAAAAAAAAATGTTTGGGCCATTTTTGAGGAAAAAAGTGAGTTTTTTAGGATATAAATGGACCTAGAATCTACAAAAAAATTAAAATTTGGTTTACGCAGAATGAATTTTGTATAAGAATATCAAATTTATCGAAAAAAATGTTTGGGCCATTTTGAGGTAAAAAGTTAGTTTTTTTAGGATATAAATGGACCTAGAATCTACAAAAAAATTCAAAAAATTAAAATTTGGTTTACGCAGAATGAATTTTGAATAAGAAACGATTGACCTTGTCAAAATTACCGAAAAAAAAATTTGGGCCATTTTTGAGGGAAAAAGTTAGTTTTTAGGATATAAAAGGACCTAGAATCTACAAAAAAATCAAAAAAATTAAAATTTGGTTTACGTAGAATGAATTTTGTATAAGAAACGATTGGCAATATCAAAATTATCGAAAAAAATGTTTGGGCCATTTTGGGGTAAAAAGTTAGTTTTTTTAGGATATAAATGGACCTAGAATCTACAAAAAAAATTCAAAAAATTAAAATTTGCTTTACGCAGAATGAATTTTGAATAAGAAACGATTGACCTTGTCAAAATTACCGAAAAAAAAATGTTTGGGCCATTTTTGAGGGAAAAAGTTAGTTTTTAGGATATAAATGGATCTAAAATCTACAAAAAAACTTAAAAAAAATTAAAATTTATTTTACGCAGAATGAATTTTGTATAAGAAACGATTGGCAATTACCCCTACTGCCCACCCCTTGGAGCCGCCGTTGAATGGAACAAGAATTAAATTTTGTCTACTTACCTTTATCTACTCAAATTTCTTGAACGAGTGATTTTATTTTTTGTCATCATGTATACTATTAGTACACATGGATGGCGTTAAAAATAATGATCAATTACTATCGCTTTTTTCTTATATAATGATATGAATTTAATTTTCACACTCTGCCTCACCTTGTATTTGTGACGTCACCAGTTACGAACACGGTCAGGTAAATATCCCATTAAATATTTGCTGTCACTGTACGAGAACTTAATGATAGAACAAATAAAAGATAAACCTCGGGAAATAAATATTTATTTTGATTAAGAATAAAAATGTTTTCTTTCTTAAAACTATAGAAACTTAAAATATGTACATAATTAACATAACTCTTGATAATTTCACTGAAACATTAGACAAAGTATGAGATCTAATCGAAAGGTAACTTTAAATGGTCGTACCTTCTCAGTCTCAAAAGAGGTAGGCGAATGCTAACATCTTTGGCAACAAAATATAGTTTTACACAAGGGAAGAGTACAAAACTGCTTGAATATAACATTTAAAAAATATATAATGGTCAAAGGTGGCCATCTAGCTGGTTACTTGAAAAGAAATACTGTAATTTGTTTTTATACAAGTCCAGTTTTGTTACAAGTAGGCCATTATTCTGCAAACATGTTGGTAGTGAAGTCGAAATATGGCTACAAATGGTCTGTAGTGATGTTTTTGGTGGTAGGAATACTACATGCATTTTGACAATATTTATTTAATATCTTGCTTACGAAAAGTTGAATAAAAAATAGAATTGTGCGGGACTGATAATAGAACATTTCTAGATGAATCGCGAATCTTTTGGCTGACTAGAGTTCGTGAAAAAAATTCATAAATTAATTATCCCAATTGACTTATTAGAAAGTGAAATATTACTACTTTTTTTAGTTCTAGTCAGCTTAGAAATACGCGGTTGGCATAGAAAGGTTCTGTTTTTAATCTAGCAAACTGCTAACTTTTTTAGATGCTACTTTTCGAACTTAAGATAATAAATAAATAATGATAAAAGTCATGTAAGTTCAAAATTTCTGATATTATTCCCGGTATCCTTCTAAATTTTATTCAATCCTAATATTTCTATCACCCTTCTTTTTTTCAAAATTTATTACGACTGATTGTAATGGAGAATATTTTGAGAAATTGCTGCAAAATTTGGAACATTACCAGAACAGAAAATTTCTTTTTTCAAAAAGAATATTCCATTATTTTAAAATAACTATTTACAAAAATAAAATAATCACAGGTTTCCTAGTACAAATAAGAAACAAATAGTTCCGCTAGTTATCCGAAAATTATATCCGGAAAAACAATAAATTAGATTTAAATCGGGTCATTTTGATGGCCATTGATTTACTAGATTCTCAATTCAATTGCAATATTTGTCCCCTTCCCCTACATTTACAATAACTTATCTTTTCATAATATCGTCAATAGAAAATCCTAACTTAATATTAGTAGGTTTAACTCCGTCTACTTCTTCTTGACTAACTTTTTTCTTAGTTAAATCTAAACACGTTGAAGTCGCTGTCACTAAACTAGGAATCTGCATGCTGTACGATTTGCTTTGACAGTGCGACATCTCGTGATTCTTCAGCTCAGTAAAATTGACGAAAAACTGAGAACACAACATACATTCCGCAGGGCGGTCGGTGTGCGTTAGCATATGGGTTTTTAGGTTCGATCTTTGGTTGAAGGATTTCGCACAAATGGGGCATTTGTGGGGTGATTCTTCCATATGGAGGATTTTGTGGACCGCTAGGGTTCTTGATTGGCAGAAACCTTTGCCGCATTCGTTACATTTGAAGGGTTTTTCTTTACTGTGAATGTATCTGTAACAAAAAAATATTCTTCAATACTGTGTACTTCGTTAATTCAAATATTTGTAAGGGGGTTGGGATTTAGAATTGAATAAATTATATTTCAAGCATAAGTGAAATTAGTATTTGCATCAATTTAACTACAGTTTTAACCGATTTCTGATAGATTGTACATTTTAAATAAATTTATAAATTGTGGTCAAATGGTTTTACTGTCATAATACAAAATTTTAATTTTTTGGAAAAATTACATAGCCATTATTAAAATTACATATTTTTTTGGTAAGTACGTACCTCGCTACAATAAAAAAATAATTTACATTTTGTTCGGCATATTTAAATGTTTTTGTAGCGCCGTAAATGTTTGCCTTTGGCAATAGTTATGGATGGTACCTTTCTATCCCTATATTAATTTCGTTACCTACCTGAGTGAAAATTATAGGTATAAAACTACAAAGCCACCCCAATAATTTTTATTTAAAAGTTTTTACCTAGTCTACAGGACTATTAGTGAGAATGACTATTGTTCGTTTACAGATAGTGTTTTTGTTTTTGTAAAAAAAATTATAATTGACAGATACATTTGACTTTCAACCAGTGAAAAACTAAATTAATTTTTTTGATCTTAGGCTATTTTTTAAAAATTGCAACAATTTTGTAAGTATTAGATTTAATTTTTAATAAAGTTTTCAGCATAAATCAATATTTTTTATTTTCCCTGTATGCCATTAAATATTTTGCAAATTTTATTCTTGATTATCGATTTACATGCAGAACTTTTTACGAATAATATTTTTTTTGTAAAATTAACAATAAAAGAATATTGCATTTGTTGTCAACTTTTTCAGACATACTCTATATACAGGGTGGTCCTTAAGTAATTATACATAGACGTATGGTAGATTCCTCACTTTAAAATATTACGATTTGAACTAACTTGCTCTAATAAAATGTTGCTAATAAGGAATATACAGGGTGTTAAAGATTAAATTTTAAGATTTACTTTTTGCAATAACTTTAGCGTTTTTGGATATGTATACATAAAAATTTGGAACTGGGGGTTTTTGGGCACGAGAAATCAGAATCTGGTACCTACTTCGATTTAATTTGTAGAGGGCGCTAGTTAGGCCACATTTGTGGCATAAATGTGCGATAATCTTTTTTGCTCTTTAAGTTAGCGCTATTTTTGTAAAAGAATATTAAATCCACGTTATTTTAGTAGAAAAAAAGCATACTTGTTATTAACCTTAAAACTTAACGGTTTACGAGATAATGGCATTTTAGGGATCAGCTGCATGATTACACTGTTAGGCAAAAAACATTTTTTTTCTGGTCCTGACACCATTGTTGCTGATTCTTATGTAAAATGATCTCCTGAATCCGAATATGATCTCAGTTTTCCCCCATCACCATCTTTTTTTTTCAGCCCAATAACAAGTATGTTTTTTTTCTACTGAAATAACGTGGATTTAATATTCTTTTACAAAAATAGCGCTAATTTAAAGAGCAAAAAAGTGTATCGCACATTTATGCCACAAATGTGGCATAACTAGCGCCCCCTACAAATTACATCGAAGTAGGGACCAGATTCCTTGTGCCCAAAAATCCCCAGTTCCAAATTTTTATATACACATATCCAAAAACGCAAAAATTATTGCAAAAAATAAATCTTAAAATGGAACCATTAACACCCTGTATTTTCAATATTAGCAACGTTTTATTAGAGCAAGTTGGTACAAATCGTAATATTTTTAATAAAAGTAAAATTTGTTGTGAAAAAACTTGTCAAAAAGAATATTTGTTAAAAAGATATTGTCGTTAAATAGTTTCTAAAAAAATACGATATCTTTGGAGTTTTTATTTGTATTTTATTTTATACATTTATCATCATCATCATTTACTTCTACGGATTATAGTTTGACAAATAGATTTTTGATAAAAACTTATACATCTCTAGAAGCCTAAATTAATCAGTGTCGGACTCGCCCGAACATGAATATTTGGGGTCCCATATTATAAAGAAATTATTTTTCTCACGACATAAAACATAGTTTGACTTATTTGAAAAAAAAACCGATTGTACTACGGAATCTGTGAACTTCTAGTCACACTTTTGACAATATTTGTAGCCTGATTTTGTTTTATTTAAAATGTAGGTTAACTGCAAATAAAAATACTTAACGAAAGATAAAAATGAAAAAAAAAATTATGACTAAATAAACATGAAACGTTTTGTTTGCCGTATAATAAAATGATTTATCAAAAAACAGATATACAAAAATATACAAATAAAAATAACCATAACCATAATGTAAAGATTAGTTTAATAGGATAACTATAAATAAAAATTTTAGATGGCGGATAAGAAAAGTAGAAAAATTTCTATATGACTAAATAAAAACGTTTTGTTTACTGCATAATAAAATGATTTATCAAAAAACTGTTTGTAAAAGGTATACATTGTTACACTATCTGATTATCTGTTTTCAACATTGTATATACAGCGCCATTTTTGTCACATCTCATAATAGATAAAAAAATGTATTTTTTACCTTAAAAAATTTAGCTGTAATAAACCCTCATTTACCCTGCCAACCTAATAAAATACATGACCGTGCGATACTTTTTACAGTTTATTTATCTATTTTTATCCCAAAAAAGATACAGAAAGGGAAACTAACCCTAAAAGAATTTTCATCATTTCTCAGTTAATAAGGAAATTTAGCAAAACCCTTAATGGAACTATTAAAAAGAAATAATGGTCGTTTTTTATGGAAAGCTACAAGATATATAAAGAAAAAGTTACAAGAGACCATACTGTATGTTCTTGTTTTTAAAAATAAAAATAGCAGGTTTTTCGTAAATAGTGACTATCACTTTAATGCAAGACACAAAGAGGATATTAAAGTTATCCTTTGACTCTCAGTTATATGAGTCCTAGACAATAAACCCAACGTTATGTATTAAAATGTATTATGTGTACATATCCAAAAACGCTAAAGTTATTGCAAAAAATAAATCTTAAAATGTAACCTTTAAAACCCTGTATATTCCTTATTAGCAACATTTTATTATACCAAGTTTCTATGTACAATTACTTAAGGACCACCCTGTATAGTAAGAGATAGGAAAAAAATGTAATTCAGCTAACAGATGAAGAGCCATAAAACTTCTTCTTTTTCGATAGTTCTAGATAATTTAGGATATGGAATAGATAATTCCGAATAAATTTATAAGCATTAAGATCTGTAGGTAGTTCAACAAGTCATTAGGATGATCCTGTATATTCGAAAATGATCATATGCTTCAACTTATCTCAACCATATTTGTTCTTTTCTCTTATCATAAAGGAGAGAAACTAATGCCGCACCCTGTATATGTAGTGTTAATGACTTTGGTACTTAGTTTTTTATGGTTTATGTTATAATGATGAAATGCATACAATGTGATCTAATGTTTAAATAATATAATAAATAAAGGCGACTTTCAAGTTATCTATTTAATACCCAATTTATTCTTATAAATCAGGCCCAATTATTTTTAAAACAAAAAAAAAATTCTTAGCAGTATGTGAATGGTCGGAAAATTTAGGGGAAATTATAAGTAAATTAAGAAAAATCAAGACGACTGAGTAAAAGTTCGGGAAGGGGGGCGGGGGTAGGTAAATGTATGTTTAGAGGGTTGGATATTGGTTTTTTACGATTTGTGTCTGAAATATATATCCCATCGAAAAAAGTGTGATACAAAAGTAAATAATTAAAAAATCTAAAACTTTTGTAATTATTATTTTTTAATATAACCTCAAAATTATATTTTTTGTGTTTTACATAAACTGTAATTTTTTCAAAGCAAAATAAGGCTTTTTTTTATTTGAATTTCCTTATTTTTCCATACAAACAATATATGTTTTCATACCATCTTAAAGTAAAGGTTTCAACGAAGAAAATGAGCATTGATAAAGTTAAAAAATTGAAAACTTGTAAACCAACTTTTTCAATTCAAAATTAAGCTTTTTTTTTTTAATTTAAATTAGTATAAAATCGAAAAATAAATATTTTGCTTTAAAAAAATTACAGCCTATTTTAAACACAAAAAAGAACGTTTTCACCGAGTTTCATAAAAAAATTATTTTTACAGAAGATAAAAATTAAAAACGAAAAAAAAAAGTTTTAGCGATTTTCTCGATAATTCTAAAGACAAAAGTTTTAGATTTTTTAATTATCTACAACTTTTATATTATTGATAGGCTGCATATTTCAACCACCAATACTAAAAAACCGATATCCAACCCTCAAAATGTATATTTACCTACCCCCACCCCCTACCGGAACTTTTACTCAGTCGTCTTGATTTTTCTTAATTTTCCGACCACCCACATACTACTAAGAATTTCTTAAGAATTCGAGTTGGCCCTGATCTATTACCTTACGGTCTAAATAAAGAAAAGTGAACGGTTTCCTAAATTTGGAAGGCTTTCTAAAAGTATTTTATAAAATCCAATTTTTTCAGTTAACGAATGATTTCTTTCAGGAAACTGTTTACAAAGTACATTTTTATTAGATTCCTATATTCTGTTAATCAATCTTCATTGACTGAATAAGGTTTTATGAAACCGGTTGTAAGTGTATAACATATACTTGCGATTTCAACAAAAAGTATATCGAATAATTTTACCTGTGATCTCTAAGATGATCCTGTCGTCTGAAAGCTTTTCCACAAATATCACAGGAATACGGCCTCTCATCAGTATGTGTCCTCTCATGTATCAGCAAGTTATAACTTTTGGTAAACTGTCTGTTACAGTACTTGCAAATAAACTGCTTCTTCGGCCTGGTACTGGCCCCCAACGTTTTAGGTCCCACAGGCGACCGATTGGGCATGTTCATATCCTGAAAGTGGTCCCTAGAATGGTAGATGGCGGCATTCCGAAACCAGTGATTCATAAAAACGGCGTTGTAGGAATGAACGGTGGGGAATGGAGGTTCTATGGGTTCTGAACGATACCAGTTTTGGTAAGGGAGGTTGACAAGGGGAGGAGACATTGTACAGTACGTCGGGGTGTGTGGAGGAGTTAGAAGTGGAGATGTACTGTCTGGTTCTTGTTTGATGTGGCTGAAGTCGTAAACTCTTGACGAAACTGTAATAGAAATTGTATATAATAAGACGTTTTGGATTAAAATTTTATTTTTATTTATTCATCTGGGATGAGAGTGTAACTTAACAAAAGCAGGGGTGCCACAAGGAAGCTTTTTTAGTCCAATATCCTATATGTACTATATACTGCTGATACCACAAATATAAAAGGTTAAAAATCAACTTTCGACGATGTTATAGCAACACTGGCTGTCGGAAAAGCAGAATCTATTATAAGCACTGAACAAGATCGATCACTGGACATAAAATCAAACAAAATAGAGAAAATTCAAGGTTGGCCTATTTTAAAGAATAGAAGACTTACGCTCGCATTAGAAATCTTTCCTAGTATCAATCTTATTTTTACACTAACTAACCTTTCAGCTAAAATCAAAAAATATCGATGATGTCATCAACGAAAGAGCCGTAACGTCAGAAACAACGAATAACGTAAAAGACACGGAATTTGAAAGAAAAAATTCATATTCGAGAAGTGCAGTTAGATTGATTACTTTTAGAATATCAGAACAAAATTGTTGTTTTCAACTTGAGAAATAATTAAAATATACCCACTAAAATTCAGAAATATATTTTCTTAAATTGAAAATGTAACTGCAGGTCCGTATTCAGAGCAGGAATGTCAGTTCATTTAAAACAGTCTGAGCGAGAAACAACTAATTTTCATAAATTTCTTAACTGAAAACTTTTCAAATCACTGGGAACGCAAGGGGAGGACCTCACAACTTTTGAAAACTGCTAATTTGTGATTAAATAAATTTAAAATCTGTTTTTCCAAATATAAAAGTAGTACTAGACGATTTAGACATTTAATGGGCTTTGATTTTTAAAATAGAGTACGAATGATATCAAATATTTACCTACTACATTAAAAAACAGGTTTAATTTTAAAAATATTACCTTGTTTATCGCACTCTAAAAACTGATTCAAGTTCATTTCTAAGTCCAAATATTAAAAGTCATAAATATATAGCACCAAGGTCACTTCTAACCAAAACACAATAATATATCTTCTCAAACGCACTGTATATAGCAATGACAGTGGCTGATCTGACGGCAAGTGTCAGATACAACTTACTACAGTCAACTGTTTGCTACCTACTGGTGGATCTGGTAGCCCGAATCCGATTCGATCCGCCTTTCGCTTTTACCCGCAGCTCTATGATTGGTCGCCGTCTACAAAAAGTCGGAGAAAGGGAAAATCGTTACAGTTTTGGGGGTGGCATTTTAGGAAGCTTTCGCAAGGATAATTTGATATCCTGATAGAGATATAGATTTTATTGCTAATCGTAATATACATTGCAACATTGTAAAAACGCGTTTGATTTTTTTATGTTTTTTGTGATGTTATTGGTGCTCGTTCGATCGTAATATGTCCTAATAAGTTAGAAGATTAAGGGAGGTATTTTTGATCTAACTGATAAGCATATCTGTGGCGGAAAAAAAGAAGTAGGTAGATCACTGTAAACAAGTGATTTTTTATTTTTCCTAGTCAGTAACAAATTTTTTTTCAAAAATAAATCAAGAACAAGTATCTAGTATAGCTGAAGCTGAACTAATAGCACTGTATTTTATTTATAATAATATATTGCATTCTCTCCCACATTAGCGGGAATAAATCAAAATCTTTCGACTTTACAAATAAATGGAGCTGAAGAGGTTGTTCAACAGGTTTATGATATAAAGTACTTAGGTTTACATATTGATCAAATTAAATGGTTATCGCACATAGAATATACAGCTAAACGACTAAAATAATTGAGTTACAAATTGTAGACTTTACGAAATATCTTAAATACTAAAATATTACTAATTGTATATTGAAACTAATCAACACTCACACTCATTCACTCATTAAATCTAATATTGAACAATAAAGAATGCGACAAAAATACACTATAACTAACACTAAAACTACCTTTTGAACTGTAAATCAAAGTCCTTCCTATTTCTATTAAACTTTTCTTCTTGTCAAAAAGTTCAAGCCTTGGCAAACTCTTCACCCAACAAAACTTCCGTGTACCATATGATCAATATACAACATACTATACTATTTTCTTCACTATTACAATTTTCTAGAATTTATTCTTTTCCTTTATCAAACTTTTTTCTTCCAAAAATTAAACCTTTGACATTCTCTTGCTTTTTATCATCCATTCAAAAATCCCCTGTAACTTTTTTTGTTCCCTGGTTACCTTCTTTCAATATACCAGGTGATTTCATTGCAATATAACAGTTTTGTTCAATCTGTAATTAGATACGGTATGCGTATGGGTGCAGCTTACACTAATGTCTTACACAAAATACAAGTAAGTCAGATCTACATAATTAGATTAATATTTAGGCTACAAAACAGAATGAGTGTTAAAAATATATTTAAGTCAAATTCTAGACGTAAAGGGACTCTATATAAATAAACTGTTAAAAGCTATAGGTACATCAGAGCAACAATTTAAAAAAAGTCAACCATTCTTATGAAACACAACAAAACAAATCGCAATTTGATGCATACAAATTTGATAAAACCGTCTGCCAGAAAACTATTTTATATAATGGTGTAAAAATATACAACAGCATTCCATCAACACTTAAAACACTACCTTTTAAAATCTTTAAAAAGTACACCATAGACAATTATGACGCACTAAAATAAACAGATAGATATATATATATATATACCCTATCCAAAAATTCAAAATAAATTGAAAAATGTTTATTTTTATTTTCGTCTCTATTAATATTTGTATTTGTTTATATATATGAATTTGCCTTGAGATGACTGATGACAGAGATGGTAAAAAACTAAATTTAACTTATTTAATTAATTAAATTTAACTAATGAATTTTTTAAGTTAATAGGACATACGGTACAACATAAGTTTTGGTTAGGTGCAAATATTGTAAAAATACTTCTATATTTGTGGTTATGAAAAAAGTTATATTTTTAAATTTTGGTAAAAGTTCTATACAGAATATATTTTAAACATATTTCCAACTGTACAGGAAACTCTAGAAATGCATTGCAGAATATTATTTTAATGGGACATCCTGTATTTTAATTAAAATTTAAAAAGCGCAGTTCAACAGCATTTCAACACTATAAAGTAAATCTTATACACGGTTTTTTAAAAATATGAATATTTAAATAAAAAATTGCTTAATACAAGTGTTGGATCTAGGAATTTCTTGAGGGTTGGATCTTCTCGCACCCCCCCCCTTTCCCCCGAAAATAAAATATTAAAAAATAGGTGTTCTATTAAACTAGTCAACTAACTATTTTTATAGGGCAACATTCCTTGTATTTTTTTCGCCCTAAAATATTTATTGAGCCTTCGTAATTCACTGCATTTGCGTTGATATTCTCAATAGAGAGGCACTGGCGGATCTGAGTTCTAGAGTTCTGAATAGTTGATATTGGTTCAACAACTAGAGTTTGGATATGCAAGTAAACCTTTTGATTGGTTTTCAACAACGTTATACAAACCAAAATTATTTTCTCAAAGACTCAAACATCCCAAATTTTTACCACTTAATCACTTTGGTTACAAATTTCCATTAACTGATGGCTCCCCCTGAAAAACTCCCTGGATCCGCCACTGTAAGAGAGGATTGCCAGGATTGGCAGTCTTTCTTGACTATTGGTTCATATTATTTATTTCATTTTGCCGCTCGTGGCGCTTGTCCCTTTGCCTCCTCCTAGATCAAGCAATGCATAATACCCAATTTAATTCAAATATTTGAATATTATTGAAATAAAAATTATACATTGTACCTGTGCCCTGTATAAGCTAAAATATATTTTTTATCAAGAAAAGTTACTTAAACTTTCGCCTTCGCGCCTTTACCATCTGTGGAAACATATATTATTTAGAAAATGTTTTTTTTTTTCAAAATGCACATTATACTCTAAGATCTTTGTGTGAGTATGTTGATTCTTTGTGTTTATGAATTTTAAAATTCTGACTTTGATAGAGCATCAAAAACTGACCGTACCTCTTGGAGAACACCTTCAAAATGGGGTCCAAAATATGAAAATTTTCAAGTTTAAAACGACATTGAATTAATACACATAATGAATGTCGATTTTGTTAAAAGTGAGTAGACTGTGGCTGTGTTGATTAGAATAAGAACTGTCAATCTAAAATTTTATTAACAATTACAATTTGTTAGGACTTTAATGTGACTGCTTCTACTCTTTGACATATTAATTTTGCTATCAGACATTTGATTTAACTTATGAAATCCGCAAAAATTCGACGCTCTCGTTTTCGCTTCAACAATTTTGCAATCTTTTTTATCAGACCTGCTTTGTAATTCTCCACAAGACATGCATAAACTGGCGTTACTTTCTTTTACAGACACGTATTTAATGTTAGAGAATAAATTCTTGAGGTCTTGTATTTCATTTGGAGTATCACACTGACAAGAGGAGGATACCAATTCTGATGGTTTTGCTCTATTGGTTTTCAGATTATCCTAAAAATTATTAAAATTGTGGTTTGCTTAGATTTGTTTATGGCTTTTAGGACTTACCTTGGATGATATGCAACAGCCAAGAAATCCAAATAAGCGTTTGACGCGATTATTTTTACATTTATTATCAAACTGACGATTGGACATGATTCCACAAAATTTTGAATACAAAACAATGTCAAATTTGAGTGCCGACTAGTTTGATCATTAAAGGTACATAATTATGAGCGGACGTCATTTTCACCGAACAAATTTGTTCGGTATCTGAACTCGTTCTGTGTGTGTGTGTTGATTCTTTGTGTTTGACTTTTAAAATTCTGACTTTAGATTTTGATAGAGTATCAAAAAGTAAGCTTACAGTTTGATGTGCCACTCCGTACCTTCAAAATGGGGTCCAAAATATGAAAATTTTGAAGTTAAAAATGACATTGAATTTAAAGTAGGCACACCGTGAATGACGATTTTGGTAAAAGTGAGTAGACTAGTAGACTGTGGCTGTGTTGATTAGAATAAGAACTGTCAATCTAAAATTTTATTAATACTGTCATTACAATTTGTTCGGTCTATGGTAATGCTAGAAGAGCATTCTCAACTGGTTTATAATAACCTCGTTGATACTGAGTGTAATTTGTGGAAAGTATGGGAGAATTACAAATAATGGATGACCTAAGAAAATTAACAGATGATGAAGATTTACAATGTTTACAATACGAGCCAGGATTTTCAGGGAAAGAGAAAATCATTTTTTAAAATGGAATGACAATGGTTTAGGGATAGATTCAGACTATCAGAAGACACTGTGATTCACATTATTGAGAAAATTAGAGAACATATATCATACAGTAGATATGAGTATGTACTGCTTAATTTATTTTATCATTTTTATTCTTTTTAGAGTTAATGCTGGAACTCCTGAAGAGAAAGTTTTAATTCTTAGAAACTGGATGTACTCTTCAAACAATTGTGGTCGCTTGTGCCGTGCTTCACAATATAGCTTGTCAAAAAAATGAATCTGGAGTTACCAGTAAATCAAAATATTTTGGAAATAATAATATACCTAGATTTAATATGAATGGCTTAATGAGATATAATTTAATTTCACAATATTTTCAAGGGCTGGTATAAAAATAGTAAAATCTTTTTTATATAAAATAAATTATGTGTGATGCTACTAATTTGTAATATAAAATATTTTAATGTGAGCTTTTTTATAAATAATTTTTTTTTAAGAATTATAGGGCTATTCCTAATTTATATTGGTATTTTAAGTATGAAGAATTGTTAATTTTGTTAAAAAAACAAAATATATTGTATATTTAGCTACTTTATTTATCTATCTGTTGATGGGGTGTCGATACACTGCGACCTATAAGATCTATTGTGCCCCCTTCTGCTGCCCATTCATTATTGATGTCTCAACGATTAGAGCAGTTCCTCCTTTATTTAAAAGAGATTGTTTTTAAATTAGACGTTTTACTTTAATGTTCCTTTTTCATCGTCAATTTCCTTTATATGTTGGATTTCTTGGTGGTGTTTTTCTTCAGTCTGTCTTATTCGTTACCATTACAGCCGTCATATAGCACTAATTTTGGGATTTTTATTTTTAAGTCATTGGTGCCAACCTAAACACATTGGTTACCTGACTATTATTGGTTGATAATTCGAGGTTAACCGTAGTTTAACCATTGGTTCCGTAACCACTTGGTTAACTAGATGAGTAACAATGCACCCTAAAATCATAACAGCAACGCTTTCGTGAGGAATATCCAAATTGCGTGTACTGTTCCAAATCAGTATATGATTGCATCCATTAATAGTATATTCTGTAACAAGGTTGGAATGAGAATTCGACACGAGTGTCGGATTTTCATTCCAACAGAGTAACAGACTGTACTTTCTCCACGGCCACAGAAACTAGAGATTAAATATAGTAAAATGAAAGTATTTTTATATTTAAGCTTGGATTTTTGCGGTAGCAAATTTTAAGTTACATTATCGGCATATTTTTTTTATTTCTGGAGGAGTATTTTCAAATCCTACATCTGAATCGTTTGATTTTCTTCTCCTTTTTAATAAATTAAAAGTTTTTACAAACCAATATTAAGACCACGTCAACTAATACTGACAGTTAATTTGACATTCATGACAAACCTTATTTTTGTAAACTATCACGGAATACAGATTCTAGCTCTAGAGATAGAATGTAATACGTTTAAAATACATAAGAGGCAAATGTTTCAGAATTTTCTTTCAATCTCAAGAGCGAGAATATTTCTTTTCTGTTATTATAAGTGGTTTCAGAATAACTACATTTAGTAGTAGCCGTGGAGAAAAACTTTTTATTTGATGTAAATTGATTTTTCAGTTAGTTCGCGAGTGGCCGTGGAGAAAAATTATTTTCAGATGTAGAAAACAATAGAACATTTTAACAGAAATTACCTTCGAGTACAGCTAAAGGGTCAAGTTTAAAAACAGTTTTTAGCAGGAATTTTTTGACAAAGTTTGGCTATATATATCAAGGTAAACTGAAATATAATATAAAATTTATTTTCGAATATTATAATAAATCTGTGATCACAAAAGAGGAGTTTCCCAGAAGATGCCCTGAAAGTGAGTATCACAAAGACATAATTGTAAAATTATTTCAATGTTGACACGAAGATAAAGTTCCAGACTGCAACACACTCTTAATCCAGCAATAGAAAAGTCATGAATGTTTTCAAATATAAATAATTTCAAAGTAATATGAAACACAAATAATATCTCCGGGAAGTATAAAAATCGACATGAAAGTACCGCCGGCTTATCAGTCCTTTGTCATAGTAGTCAAGATATTTGAGATAAAGAATTGAGAAATTTATATAGATCTTTTCATCTTTGCCGACGTAATTTATATAAACAGTAGCAATAAAAGATAAAATAGCTTTTATATTTTTGTTTTCGAGAACACTTCAAACCGATATTAGAGATTTATTTTATTTTATATAATCAAATTGAAAATTTTCCTAAACACTGTGTTATTCTTTTAAACATTTTAAATTTGAGTTGCAAATACTTCAAATGTGTCCCTTAAAGCAAAAGTGTATTATCATATATTTAAAGTATTTTAAAGATCTTGGACGATTTATTATTATGTTAAAATTCCAGGAAGAAGAAAACATTTACAATGACAAACTATAGCGTATTAATTATTAATTTATACATTTTTGGGTCTATTCATTTTTTCTTTAAAATTATCCTCTTCTGCAGACTTTGAAGTTCTAATGTGTTATGGATTATCCAAGATTTTTTAATATGTTCTTTTAGTTGGACTTTTATCATTGATGGATACATTTAACATTTTGACAAAGAATCAGCATGTTTTATATGCAGATAAATCAACAGCATTGCTTTCCTTCTGCAATGAAATCATAGAACAGTTTCATTCATTCGAGTGTCCCACAGTTTTTTTAATAGATTAATTTAATTAATTAATGTTCACATAGTTTCATTATTTTCTCCGATTTTTCCACACTTTTAACCACTTTTGCTAATTTTTGTTCGAAAATTTACCAGTTGAAATTTCATTAAAAATTACTCCTTTTTGTGAATTTTTATTCTTGTACAATATTTATTGAGATATTCATTTAAAAAAATGTCCAATGTCAAAAACTCGCATGCAGAGATAAATCAAAATTCTTTAATATATTTTGCTGGGAAAAAAGTGAGTATTTTGGAAAAAATAATGTCAAAATCGTGTTTTTAATGTCGAATATAAAGGCATACGTAATTGTTTTAATTTGGCAAATAAAATTTTAAAAATTCAACCCGGAAAACAAATTGCAACAAAAACTTGTTGAAATTTGATGCAAAGAGATAATCGAAGTAGAAATAACTTTCTAAAATAATTTTGGTGACAAAAACTGAATGCTTTGGGGAAAATCTTTCAAAATTTTGAATGGGCGATGGCTGAGGGCAGCAATTGACTCAAGTATGGAGTATTGAGTATACTGTTAATTTTCATATATTTTTTTAACCACTGGGTAAAAAAAAGTAAAAGACGTTTGTTTTTTTATGGATGGCGGGAAGGACGACCGCTCACCCCAAGAATAGATACGCATTAAGTAACATACAGACCCTAGGGGCACACGAACATTTTGTGAAAACTAACACAACCCTTAGTAAGCGACGCCTACTAGATTACATGGCCATAATTCCCCAAAGGCTTACCTACTTCTGGGAATAGTTTTCTTTCCCACATTATCACACAGACATCAAAAGCAGAGATTGAACTGTATCTTGCCTTCATCCCTTTATAAATAGCTGATAGTTAATATCTACTTAAGGAACGAACAAGATATAAGATGTATATCTTAATAATTTTTGATCACTGATGTGACAGTTTTTTTAAGGGGAGTGATATTTCGAGTTATATAATATAGTATTTTATTGATAATAATTTTATTGCTTACCTTCAATACATAATAGTTTTTTATGTAATAAGAGCGAAAAGTGATATCGCAACTGTCATCTTCAAGCAGGACAAAAAACTGACTCATATTATCAAAATCAAAATATGTTCAGATTGCATTTAGAAGAAACCAGTTGAGAATGCTCTTCTAGCATTGCCATAAACCGAACAAATTGTAATGACATTATTAATAAAATTTTAGATTGACAGGAATTTTTTATCCTGTTTATTTCGAATTTTATGTTTAAACTCCTTCAAATATTTTATTATATTACTAAATTGGTTTTTCTTGCAATATTTGCCAAAATTTGAAAACATCAAATTGGAATACGTTTTTTGTAAAAATTTTAATTATTTTAACAAACTTAAATTTTTTCTTTGACCAATGTTTTTTTATTAAATTTTTTTTTGATCAATTTTTGTTTTTTAGACCAAAATTTTTTTTATTCAAAATTTTACTTTTGAGCAAATTGTTTTTTGAACAATTTTTTTAGCCAAAATTTTTTTTAATTTTTATATTTGATCATATTTTTTTTTACCATATTTTTAACCAAATTTTTTTCTTTCGGCACGAAAAATAAATGCCAAGAACATTTAGAAAAAGAGTTTACGAAAGAAGAAGGTCATAAATGGAAATATTGCAAATAAACAGTCATAAAAGCAGCTGAAGAAATATGTGGTAACAAACACTAAATATTTAAAATAAAGGAAAAGATTTTTTGTAGTCTATATATCTTTGAAGTAGTACAAATATAGATTTAAATGAAACTTTTTATAAGTACAACAGATGCGAATCAAAATTATAAAATGCTTAATATCATGTTAAATTTTTGTCAAAATGACATTTTTGCAGCAAAGTTTTATAACTACTTCTCAGAAAATTTAAAAACTTATATAAATATTTTTTGCATACTATTTTTTTATAATAAATATCATATTTGTAATTCTATTTTCTAGAAAACAAAATTTCTTCTTATAGCTGTAGGATCAATGAAAAATTAGATATATCGACTTTTTACGCAACTAACTAATCTATTTTTTTTATTCTCAAACCTCTCTGAATAACACTTAAACTGATCCTCATCAAGACAGATTCTTTATTTTGGGCAGGTGCAATTTCAAATTTGATACCCTACGTAATATATGGCCCTACCTATAGTTTCGAGGCATATTCAGCAGTGGTAGTTCTTGTTTAAAAATTAGTGACTCCTGGTTAGAATAAAAGATAACCACTGGCAAAATTGTAAAAAGCACCTTGCCTTTTACTGAATTATTCATGTACGAGGGAGTGGAAGGACCTTCTGGACGTACAAACCCACCTGTTCGTTCGGGCCTGATTGATACCTCTCAAATCGAGACTGGAAACCGTTTAATTCGAACTAAGAATGATTATATGGGTATTTTTCGGAGAATTTGGTTTGTTTTAAATGTGTATTGGTTTAAAGAGTGTATTTTTATACACTGCAAAAAAGTTATAGAGAAAGTTTTTTATGAACACCAGATAAATATAATATTAATCGAGAGAGATTAGTTGTCTCCCATCTTCTAAAGGGTCAGAATTTGCATAGGTAAATTGTCTCCCAATTGACGTATTGTCCAACTCGACCTAGCGTCCTCGTTGGAAAATTTTCGGTCGCGTGCAATAAACACTTACTTTTTGCACTTGTTGCATAAATAACTATTACTTTTATAGATGTTTTATTGAATTTTCAAATCGATTTGTATATCAGATAGAGAAGTTGCAGTATGGAAAAATCTATTTTTCTACTAGCGTGCGGAAAATTCCACTTTTCCGCACTCATTTTAGTGTTGAAAGAGTTGAAAGAGTAACTTCAGACGAAGATTTGCCAGAGTCAGTTTTGGAAGCGGCTAGAACTGCAAACTTGGGTCTACTACCATCAAAATCCCGTTATAGGTATGAAAAGGAATATATTTTGTTTGAAAACTGGTGCCAGAATAAGGGAATTAAAACTTTTAAAGAAGACGTTTTTTTGGCTTATTTCGCTGAAATTTCCAAAACATGCAAGCCAAACACTCTTTGGTCCAGGTACTCAATGTTGAAAAGTGTAATTAAACTCAAAAAAGACGTCGATTTAAGCAAGTTTTTCAAGGTCACGGCATATATAGAAAAACAAAACATTGGATTTAGACCCAAAAAGGCAAAAATTTTCTCAAAAGAAAAATTTAAGTTTATAAATGAAGCGCCTGACAAAATGTATCTTCATATAAATGTCGCTACGATTTTTGGTTTGGCGGGTGCATGTAGGCGAGAAGAATTAACAAAGATATCTTTAGATCATATTGATGACAAAGGAAATATTTTATTGATAAATATCCCAGACACAAAAAACCACTCTTTCAGAAGCTTTGCGATTTCTGAGGAAGCTGAAAATGGAAAATTGCTAAATTTGTTTAGAAAGTATGAAAGCCTGAAACCCCACATAAGCAATTTTTCGTGAAATATAAGAAAGGAACTTGCACTGTACAATATATCGGAATAAACTCCTTCGGAAAAATGCCATCAGAGATAGCAAGTTATCTGAAGCTTCCAAATCCTGAATTATATACGGGCCACAGTTTCCGACGTTCTGCCGCCACAATGCTTGCAGATTCCGGAGAAGGAATAACAAATATTAAACGCCTCGGAGGTTGGAAATCTTCTAGCGTCGCAGAAGGTTATGTAGAAAGCTAACCAAGTTTTCAAAAGAGCCTATCGAATAAAATATTAAACTTCAGTGACGCTGTCGCTGGCCCTTCCACTAGTCAGCAGCTGTCGCCAGTAAAGTCTTCCAAAATGACCTCTTCCAGCCAAGTTCCCATCGCCACAGTTACAACAATTAGTGCTGACAAAGCAGTGGAAAACCGAAATCTGACTTCATCGGAAAACATTTTAGCCTCTGCAATTAATTTGCAGAATGCTACAAATTGCACGTTCAATATTAATATTAAGAATAATTAATTTGTTGATATGTATTTAATAATAAATGTTTCTTTATGTTAACTTTTGCGTTTTTTCCGCACGCTAGTAGAAAAAATAGTGTACCTAACACGTGCGTAAAGTGACTTTTCCGCACTTGTTAGGTAAACTACTATTATGATAGGATAATATTACAGACAAAGCAGATTTTAGATAATCAAATTCAAAAACTGCATGTAAAAGAATTGACTACGCTTGATTTTGTAAAAAATGTATCTCATAGGTTTAGAGTAAATAAAAATTAGTGTGAAATGAAAAGTATTTTTTAAAGTTTAGATTCCAATAAACAATAATATTTTTAATAACATAACATTGAGCTGGTTACGTCAGACCCAATTCGCGAGATATAAATATCCGCTGATTTAACAATATTTTTAAAACCAGCAAAGGGGAAGATTTTGTAATGAAGAATGACGAAAAGAAAAACATCATCATGTTTTATTGCAAAACAAATCTAAAATTTTTAAGTAATGAGCCCTTATCCTTTCGGCATCCAACTCGCCTATTTATGTCTTGCTATTTTTGAGCATGTACCATCTTTGGCACCTAACTCGCACCTATCCGAATTTACCTAATTTTCCAGATTTTTTCTATACTTTTGAAGATATTTAGAAGAAAAAAACATTCCCGCTCTTGTCAAAATTTGAAAGGACAGAGTTTGTGCATCCACCATAATTTGAAATGAGTCAAAGTTTGAGAAAAAAAGCATCGACAACTGAAAAATGTTTAAATAACTTTTTAGACTTGAATCATTCTGTCCTTCGGTATAATATACTAATTTTCTACGACTGCAATGATAAATCATCATTTTGATTCAGCTATTGGAACTTATATTATACACATTTTATACAACATTTCATATTGCACAGGTTACTTAGCAATCCGTGCGAAATGAAATATTTCGTATTTATTCTTAAAAACTAAGGCGACTATGCGATCATTTTGACATGTTATTATCACTTGTAATCTCCCTAGAGCTTGAATTACTGTCGGAAATTCAAGATCGTGGGAGACAAGGGCGGATTTACGGGCGAGTACAGGGGGTAATTACCCCCCCCCATGATTATCATTTATAAAAAAAATTATAAAACATAATACACACAAAACTCTTTTACATAATAAAGAAAGTGGTGCTTCTTATAACGTGATAAAGAAAAATGTATGCAGCTTCCTTATTTTAGTAGACTTTTAATAGTAGCAGTCTAAAAGTGTTTTTTTTTGTTTTAACCATTTCTTTCAGTACTTTCCTAGTCTCTTTGTGATTATAATTTAGTATTAATAAAGGTTTTTTTTAAACATGTTGTCTCTAGTCCAAGAAATGAAGTAAAATCATTGAGCAGAAACAGATCGACTTGAAATTTTTTGCAAATTGTTAGAAAAGGTGTTTAGCTCAAAAGTAGAAAACTTTCGATAGTGGCGTTATTTTCATCAAAAAGTGAGGGAAAAAAAGAAAATAAACTTGCGCTCGATAAATTGTCATTTGTTAATGAATTAATGTTAAATACAATTTTTCATGAAAATAAACCCCTCCCGAGTTATAGGGCGTAGAAAATTACGATTTTCACCATAAAAATCGTACATTTCTAGTTTTTTTTAAATATAACCGAAAATCTGATATTATTACGTAAAAATTGATATGAACTAATTTTATGGCCTTGAGCTAACAATTAAAATAATTTTTCTTTTATTTTTCTACGATTAATACGAAGGAAGATCTGGCAATTGAAAAATGGGTGTTTAAAGAAACTGGATCGTTCTAGCGCATGGGGTTCTCAAACTGTGGTACATGTACCACTGGTGGTACATTACAATGTTTTAGTGGTTCAATTTAACATTTAACATTTTGTTTTCAGAAACACATATATTTTTCTTCAAGTTTTTGACTTTAACGGCTCTAGCTTTAATATGGAAATGACGACTTTTCCAAAAACTTGGAACAATTTCGCAACACATTGATTTTTAACGGCGAAATTATTTTATGGTGGTACATATATTTTTGTTTCATATTTATGTGGTACAAAATTTGAAAAGTTTGAGAACCGTTGTTCTAGCGTAAATATCTGAAAAAATATGACTTCCACAAAAAAATGTATATAACATCTTAATGAGCGAACAATATTGGGAACATTTTAAGACCATCCAGAACCATTTAACATAAGCAGAACAAAAGTTATGGACAAAATAAATTTTTTTCAATTTTTTTACGCCATTTTTTTAACGCCATCTAGACTGTGGTATTTGACAAAAAAAATACTTTTTCAGAAAGTCGTAACATATGTTTTTACAATTATCTAGTAATTTTTAGCCCTATGGATAATTATTTTTTATGTTTTGGTCTGTTAAAGTTAAAGTTAAAGCAAATGTTCTTCCGAATAATTACCATTTTTTTTATCTTTGCATTTATAACCGTCAATGTCATTTTTTGGGTCAAATATTGAAAAAACGGTCATTCCAATGAAAAAGTTTGTCATAACATGATATTTCGGCGATATCCTAAGCTTTAAAATGGATTATTTGTACATTATTTAATATTATCAGCCAAAAAAAAGTTACGGGCCAAAAATACATTTTTTTTTAGAAATGTACGGTTATTGTGGTGAAAATCGTAATTTTCTGCGCACTATAACTCGGAAGGAAACATTAATTAAGAAGATTAATTAAAAAAGGTAATTTATCAATTACGAAATTTTTTTCTTTTTTTCACACCCCCACCTGCCCCCACTCAAAACGAAAGTTTTCTACTTCTGGACACTTTACTAGCAATTTGAAAAAAATTTAAGTCGATCTGATCAGTTACTAGTTTCTGCTCGATATTACAAAAAAAATTACTAGCTTTCTTGGACTACTTGGTAAGTTTTACCCCTCCCATAAAAGAAAGCTAAATCCGCCCTTGGAGGGAGATTCGGTAAGAAAATTTCACACCAAAGTAATATAAAAAGTTATAACATGACATTTTGTAAGATACCAAAAGAATATGTTCGTAGGATTTTAGTAGTATGAAAACATTTGTTGGTCTAAAATAATCTATCTATTAGCTATCAACCAATCTGTATTATTTTACAGTGAACGGAAGGGTGTATTTTTATAATTTGACACTTGACAGAAATACTATCGCTGTGGTACCGGGTACCCAGGAGGAAAATACTATCGCCAAGTTTTGTGGTTACTACAGTAACGAGCTGAAACGAAAGCTTCTTATTGGTTGAAAAATGTTGGTGTGAAATTTTCAGTAGCAATATTACAAGAGCTTCGAAAATAATCGATTATACTTCCGAGTCACGAGACGTATTTGGCGAAACACCACGAGAGCGGAGCTCGACTGGTGTTTTTAAAGAAATACGTCGAGCGAGGAGGAAGTATAATCCATTATTTTCGTATGCTCGCGTGATATTCGATACGATTATATAACGAATTATATAATTATTTTTGGTGACGTTTGCTCATTATAAACGTCAAACGTATTGTTACTATGACAAACTTTTCAAGATGGAAGGATGCGAAAATCAAAAACGGTTATACAACGTCGTCAAGGGTAAATTCGCTTATCAATACATGGTAACTAAGTAAAAATTGCAACTGCTATTGGCTAAATTTATGATGAGTTGTATAATCAAAGGTAATACCACGAGTCCTCCAAATTTTATCGATTAAATTTTTGGTTTTCACGAAAACGGCTTTATTTGGAAAAACCACGAAAACAAACTGATTGATAAAATCACGAGTCCGCAGGACGAGTGATTTTATCTTAAATCAGTTTGTTTGAGTGGTTTTGCCTAAAATAAAGGCGTTTGAGTATGAAGATCAAAAATTTAATCTATAAAATTTCAGAGGACGAGTCGTATTTGAAAGGATTATTTTTTGAATCATTTTGTATTAAAAACAGAGAACATAGTCATTTATGCAAAAGACACTTTACACACAAATATTGAAAATTTTCTTTACCAATTTAAATTGAAACCTGAGCTGTTATAGTTTTACATACAGGGCCACCAAGGCGATTTTTTGACTGGCTACCCCGCGAAACGGCGCCGTTAATAAAAGCGAAGAAGAATGAAATGAAGTCTTTCTTAATTTAATTAATTTTAAGTTTAGTGTTATGTTATGTAAAAATGTTAAAGGCATTTTGAAATCAACTAATAAAAACAGGTTAGTTTACAAATACATTTTGAAATTTGGTTATTAACATAGATTTGCAATACATTTTAGTATAATAAAAATTGTTAAATGTTTACATTTGACATTTCAAAAAAGGTAAACACAGTTTAATCAAGAAACAAATACGAAGAAGCGGTTTTATCAGTATAAAACACAATGATTGGTTAGGATCCTGAGCTGTTATTGGCTGAAACCACAAAATCTGACTGTATTGACAGATGAAAAAAATAATCACTATAATTAATATTGACAGAACTCACGTATCTGCAAATTATCATTTTACGTCAATTAAATAAATAAAGCGGAAAGTGATGGTGACTTGGATATAGAATTAACACCTCCAAGCATAAAGGAAGCTGCAAAAGTAACAACTTTAAATTGGTTACCTACCACAAACATCAAAAAAATTATATCAACGATCTCATGCCCCCTTTGTGAATTGGAAAAAGTGGTGAGAACGCAAACCCATTTTCAAAGAACGTTTTAGTGGCTTATTTTGCCTAATTGGCGAAAAAAATGAAAAGTTCTATGCTTTGAACACAATTTTCGATGTTGAGAACGACTATCAGCATTAATAATAATATAGGTATTAGAAAATATTTGAAATTAAAAGCATTCCTCAAGTGGGAGTCAGACGGATAAAAATGGAAAAAGTCGAAGACTTTTACAACAAATGACATCGAAAAAAATTTATAATAGAAGTTCCCGATGGTTTTTAATAACTTAATATTTATAAATAAATTCTATAAGGGAGTTTTTCAGCTTCAATCGAGTTTATTTATCCACAATTTATTATTTGCGTTGTAAAATATTCAAGTTAATAAAATAAATCTTTTATTCGATTTGTGTTTGTTTATACTTTACTTTATATGTAATAGAAAGCAGTCATAGAAAAAGTATAGTATGCAACTGGCACGAAATAGCTATTTTACACTCGTATGATTTGCAACACTCGCCTATGGCTCGTGTTGCTCATTGCATAATATACTATTTTGTGTTAATTTTTTATATACTTTTTCCAAACGCGGTTCTTATACGTCTTGATCCTCCGGCAAATTTCACAAAAAAAAAATCTTTTTATATTTTGCATCTATAATATTTTACATTATGATACGCATTTGAGTACTCTAATGTTTCATTAGAGTACGCAACTTTTTGTGTTATACGGTTGGTAATATGAATCAACAGATGACATGAATTGACATTTGTCTATTGAAATTGAATATCAAATCTGTCAAATTTTAAAAATTCTACAACAGTGCTACCAACTCATTTTTTTTAAAGCAAACTTCTCTATAATATGCAAAGTATAAATTTATTAAAAAATTAATAAAATTGCAAAATATAAAAAGTATTATAAGCAACTTATTTCATATGGCTGTTATGAAATGCGTTGCTTAATGTACTATTTTGTTTAAGAATAAATCAGTAATATTCTCCTAATCACCTAAAAATGAGCTATTGCGGATTTTCCAATGACGACGTCTCGTCATATATAATGTTAGTAATGTTTGTTGGTATATATCAGAAACAATAACCGTCCAAGCGATCGGCACCTTTTGTTAATGTGAGCAAATAAAATAAACGTGTACTTTTCCTCTTTTAATACATTTTAGGGCCGGTCGTCAGAATCGAAACACGCGGCTTTGAGTCAATAAACGACAGGACCGGCATTATACAATTTCATTTAAAGATTTTTTTTTCGTCGACCTCTACAAAAAATGAATGACTCGCACCGTGCCGTATCCTAGTAACCACAGCAAGCACCGTGCCGTATCCTAGTGACCACAGCAGACGAAAAGTGATTGCGAACGAAAAGTGTTTGCCTTTAAAAATGTTCGATTTTTCTTTTAGAATTTAGTACGTTTTTGGAGAGGTCGACGAAAAAAAGTAATATGCGCCACGGCGAAAAACTGTATATTGTCTCGCCTGCTTGCTAGCCTCGGCTATCAATGTGCAGACTCGACTATAATAGACAGTTTTTCGTCCTTGGCACATACATAACTATTTTATAAAAAAAATCAATTTTATTGTTACTAATTTCTTTGGTAAAAAATATTTTATTTTTATTTTTAAACGTAGAAATTTGTTTAAATTAAATATTTAAAATAAACTTACTGAAATTACTGAAGATTTCAGTATTCCCCCGACAAATACCTTCAAATCGCATCGAAGGGTTGCATAGTATCTTTCAACTTTCATACTTTCAATACTATCGGACAATGTGGCCTAGTTGGTAATGCGTCTGCCAATTCAGCTTGGTCAGTGTTCGGAGAGTAGGTTCGAATCCTGCCGCATTCAAGTGGAATTAAAGTCAGATAAGACTTTGGCAAGTGCAAAAAGGTATTTGTGTCATACGCAGTTTCATTCACGCCGGACAGGCCGGATGAGATCGGATATCTCGTGGAACTGATAGGGGTTGGTGACACGCTTACACACTTGTTAGTCGGTAGATCACCTGATGACAAAGGCATAGTCCTGGGTTTAAGGTGATTGAGGACCGTGGTTCGGAGCCCACGATAAGCTGTAGGTCCCGTCCAGTTTAGACCATTAGGTCAGAAAAGAAACGTTAAAATTAACAAACAACAATACTTTCAATACTGACATACCCACGCCACCAAATGGTATAAAATTTTTTAAAAATGGTTAAAGTGTGTAAATTTATACCTATAAACTCTTTTACCAATAGTTTTAATGTATTTGTAAAGTATTATTTGGATTTTTAATAATTGTTAAACATCTTATACGAACTGGAACTTGATGGACCTCTTGTAATACCTGAAGAGTAAGTAACCTAAAATGCATATCTAATTTCTTTCTGCAAATTATAAACAAATTTCTTAGTTGCGTATTCATGAAGTCTTTACTTACTTGCAGGTACGCACTCTGATGTTGACTAGTTACTAGTCGAAAACGTTTTATGCTACGATTTTCAAAAATAATTTTTTTTTTCACGAATTACAAATTCTTTCCTTCCTACAACTACGTAACAACTCCAAAACTTCAATTCGTATCAAAAAGTCCAACAACTACTCCTCGGATTACCTGCCCCGTCAGTCATTGAATTACATCAGTCCAAAATACATGTACTTGGAGATTAGAGAAGCATCATACGACCAAATTTTAAAAAGTAATCAAATAACGATGAAAAACAAATGTATGTAGAAGAAGAAATAATAGAATCACAGTCAAACAACATAAAAATTGAAGATGGGGAAAAAGCGAGTTGAAATATCTATTACAATACAATACAATACATTTATTGACCACCTTTACATACATTATTATTTATATGGGGTGAAAATGACACCAACAAAAGGATATCAGGACTCATGGAGACCCAAAAATATATCTGAAGATTGGACAAACAAATTAAAAAAAAGAGAACAAACATGTAATAACTAAAAACGTTTTTTTTTTGTAGCACCTTATATACTATAATGATTTTCAACGATATTCTAGGAATTTGTGTAGAAATAAATGTGAATTTGATTCTTAAACCGACTCTGACAAATGACACTAGTAACTTTGCAAAAGGTGTGCTCCACATTATCTGAGCTACCATATAAATTGTCCCATGTTAAGATAGCGGCATATTTAATGCCGCTTTGATCTTTACCGACATATGGAAAACAAGATAGGGACACAATGACTTTATGAGACTCGGGCAGGTAATGATTATGTCGGAAAAAATTTAAATAGTGGTAAGGATACGCTATTACGTATATTCGTTAAATTAGATTATTAAAAAAATCTGACATTAATATATGCAGCCGTACATATTTTTTTCTGGAGTAAAATATTTTTTTGTCAGACTTCAGTCCATTAAAAATGAAGAAATATTTTATTTAGCTTTCTAAAACACATATGGTGACTTACGTATATTACGTATATTCGTTCAATTAGATTATTAAAAAAATCTGACATTAATATATGCAGCCGTACATATTTTTTTCTGGAGTAAAATATTTTTTTTGTCAGACTTCAGTCCATTAAAAATGAAGAAATATTTTATTTAGCTTTCTAAAACACATATGGTGACTTACGTATATTACGTATATTCGTTCAATTAGATTATTAAAAAAATCTGACATTAATATATGCAGCCGTACATATTTTTTTCTGGAGTAAAATATTTTTTTTGTCAGACTTCAGTCCATTAAAAATGAAGAAATATTTTATTTAGCTTTCTAAAACACATATGGTGACTAAATAATAATTGTACTATTACTAGATCAAACAAACAAAATGTTAACAGTATGTGGATGGTCGGAAAGTTTCGAGTAAATTATAGGTAAATTAAGAAAAAAATTTTGGCTGAAATATGCATCCTATCGAAAAAATTATCTACAACTTTTACATTAATCTTTTTTCGATAGGATGCATATTTCAGCTACAAATCGCAAAAAACAATAAGCCAACCCTCTAAACGCATATTTACCTACCCCCACCTCCTTTCCGGAACTCAGTCGTCTTGTTTATTCTTAATTTATTTATAATTTATCCTAAATTTTTCCAACCACCCACATACTGCTAAGAAGTTTCCACGAATTCGGGTATTTAAAATCGGTTTGACCTGGTCTATTGGTCATCGATATTTTTTATTCTATCTATCTATCTATTTTTACTATTTTGACCTCTAACTCAAAAATTCGTCCATAAACATTCAGCGCTTCAAAAAACTTCTGGAATATAAAAATGGATTTCTTAAATTTTAATTAAATAAAAATCAGAAAGTGATTTTTGCCCTCGGTGTAAATCGAAGCCACAACCCTTTGTTTCGAACGATTGATGTCAATGGAGGAGTTTCCTACTACCAACGAGGAAGCGTTTTATTGGGATAAAATCTACTGAATTACTTCCGCAATGATAAAATATGATAACAAAATTCTACTGAGCTTTCCAAAAAGTATCGTTAGCAAGAATAATTTTTATAAACTCCATTTCTGATTGGTTGAAATTAAAGTTGGTATCGAGACTGGATGTGATAGTTGACATGTTTCGTTGTCAAATGTCATTTTACCATATTCATAGTCTCGATACCAACTTTAATTTAACCAATCAGAAATGGAATTTATTAAAATCATTATTTTTCTAGAACATTATATTCTGGAGAGCTCAGTAGTTTTTGGTGAACATATTAAATCATTACGGAAATAATGAAGTAGATTTTGACAAAAAATAACGCTTCACCGATGGTAGACCTTTTTCTAGGTTGGCAACTTGGAAAGAACTCCCCCATTGAAGTTTTGTGATCGCACGCGGTCTTCTGGAGAAACCGTAAACTATCGTTTTATAAATATTTGACCAAGTGGTGATTAAAACATCAGGCGACTACGTCAAAATGACGTTTTAGCCTTCAGGAATCCAAATATGTATGTATAAAATGTTGTGGCATCAAAATTGATGGCTAAATCACTATCGCCTTTCCTTAATGTCATTTTTATTAAATGCTGCAGGTGTATTTACTTCTACTATGCCCGTTGAGTTTCGCCTTTAGAAATCCGAGAATATTACAAGCACATAATTGCCCGAAACATTATCCTTTTATGGTATCGTTACAAGAAGAAGGAAAACACTTTTGCGGTGGAACTCTAATTCATCGAAAGTGGATTCTTACTGCTGGACAATGTTATTATTCTCCTGATTTACCTGAACGTATTGTAGCCGTACTTAACAGACGAGATTTGCGTACTAAAGTTGGCCAAACGGTAAGAATTAGTCACTTCGTGAACCACACCAACAGAGACGTTGCTCTTGCAAAGATACTAGGAAAAATTCATGGCATAAGACTCGCAAGATTGCCTACCAAAAAAACTCAATTTCAAATATCCCAGTTGTGCGCCACTGGTTTAGTCATGGGTTGGGGTTCCAAATTCCATGGAGAAAATTCTAAGATGAGCCCTATTTTACAATGTGATAAACAAATAAGAACATTAGCGAGAGATAAATGCGTTATCAGAGCCAAAAGATCTATAGAAGGTTTTTTCTGTACGACTAGCAAAGGGAAGGGTCCTTCTGAAGGAGATACAGGAGGACCATTTATCTGCAGAAACGTTCAATATGGAATTATTTCTTTGGTCATTCCTGACATAAATGGCTATAATATTACTTTGTATACCAATGTAGAACTTGTGATTAACTGGATACGTAACAATACTGGCGGAGTAGATACATTATCTGCTGATGTATGTATATTGTTAGTAATTTTTTTAACGTTATTTAAAGGAGCACTAATGATTTTTTTTAATTATTAATACTTAAACGATATTTTTTTGTTTAAGGTTTTCAAACTTATCGGCTATTTATACGCCTAGTGTAAAAATTTACTAATCAAATAAACAACAAATTAAGAAAGAATAAAAATTGTGTTAGCAATTAAAAAATTAAGCGCCAATACGCCCCCCAATGTCAAATTATGTTAAACTATCACATCATTAAACTCTCATCTAAAAAAAGCCAAAATGGACAATTTTTGGGTTACAAAATATTATGACTGATTTCTATAGATTTTAGTCACAAAAACCCCAAACCTGGGCATCAAGTCTGTCCGTCAAAATTTTTTTTTTAATTTGCGAAAATCTCAGCTACGTGGAATTTGTGGAAGGGTGGGAAAATGGCTCTAGAGTTCTCGAAAATCCGTTTTTCGACGGTATCTACCGAAATATGACCCTCAGGGCATTTTTGATTAGACAAAAAATGAAGAGCAGTTTACCTACAAAAGTTGTCACTATAATTTTTTTCGCTACACTAATATTTTTTCCTTATCAAAATCTTTTTCTTCTTAGGGCTGAGTCTTTGCTCGAATCGTTTTGTCGAGTCCTTAGTAAAATGTTTGTCAGCGATATTCAACTTGCCATTTTTTATTACGGAGTACCTCGACCTACACAGACGATGAACTTCCACAGAAGATTTCTTTTCCAGGAACACATGGTTGTTGTCATTCCTGAGCTTTCTGAGCTTCTGAATCTTTCTGAATGTATTTAACACCTTGCAAAGCTCCATTATTCAAAAGGATTCGGTGAAATTAGTCTTGATAAAAAAAATATGAATAAATTTATAGGAGGATCAAAATATCGAGTAAAAACAAACTTTGGCTCGGTTTTTCAATAATTCTGAGAAATAGATAAAAGGAAAAAATAACCTGATATTATAGCTACAGGTTTCTTCTTTCATGTGAACTTTGAATCATGAAAAAATATTAACTCTCACGTGATTTATTGAAAACCTTGTAATCCGATCGGGAGTGTCATTCCTTTAGAGCGTGCTCTCTCAATGCAGGGCAGGAGCTAAAAATGGGGGTGCATTTTGGAGCCCGTTATGTCGAAAAGTATATTTTTGACAAAAATGATGATCATTTTGTAGGTAATATTTTCGGAAATATCGGTGAAAAAAAACACATTTTTGAGACCAGTGGGCCATTTTCCCGTCCTTCCACTAATTTCAGACAGCTGAGATTATCGGAGATGAATGTATCTGCAAATTAAAAAAAATGGTGCCGGACAGACCTGATGCCCGGTATAGTATATTAAGTTTGAAGAACGGTAAGGGCTTTTTACCGATGGAAGACAATTGTTTGGAGGAGGAGCGAAACGACGACCAATTATTGCCTGACACAATAATAAGGCTGAAATAATTAATATTTTTAAATACATGTTAATATCTCAAACACGCTTAATATTGGGTATCAGGAAGTGAACCTAAACTGCCCTTATTTTCGGCCTTAGAATTAACAACCCTGTATAAAAAAAGAAGTTTTCGACATGTCACCAATTACCTTGATCGTCCTACTAATCAACCAGACAGGGGATCTTCATACAGAATTTTCAATATGAAGGTCTGCACCTGTCAATTTTTTATTAAAAAAATTAATATCTCGATAAGTATAAATTTTAGGTATAGGACATTGTACACAAAGTGACATTAAAATTTAATGTAGAATTCGAAAAGTTAATAATATACAGGGTGTTCTATTTAAAATAACAAAGTTGCTGCTCACTTTCGGTATAAACGGAAATGTCATGTCTTTCAAAATATTTTCAATGAATTCGCCATAACTTGAGACCCATATATCCCAATTTTCATAAAAATCGTGTGGGTGTGGGTAGTTTCCAATATACAGATAGTGTAAGCTCGTCATGAAACACCCTGTATACAGTATACGGATTCAAGTAAACTGTCACCTACGTTTGTGTATTTAGAATACAACTACACTAAACTACAGTGCTCAATGTGACAAGGGCAAGTCAGAATGACATCGCAACATATTTGCAGCCAGTGGCGTAGGTGACTTTACTTGAATCAGTATACTAACATTACTACCAGACGGCAGTGAGGAGGAGCTTGTGTCTGGCTACTGACGTAACGCGGCCTAGTCTCGCGCACAGGTACGTTTTCTAGCCTCGCTCTGATCCTTGGTTTTATAATGCTTATAGCCGACGTAAATCTTAAAATTTGCAGTCGAAATTTTTGACATCATTTTTATTATCATAAAATCTCTCGATTTCAGTTAAAATAAAAAAATTCCGAACCAGCCTATTCCAAACCAATTTCCAGTATAAATTATTAGCCCCAATAAAGTTAGTCTTAGTATCATTCTGGAAAAGCTCCATCTATTTATAAATGAAAAAGTTCAAAAAATACTTCAATGGAAACAGATGTGGTCCTTGATGATTGGCTCAACTTTGCTTTAAATACGAATGTAATTACTAAACTTTGAGCCCACTCTGAACGCTGACATTGACGTAATCTGCCATCTATTTGAAATAAGTTTTAATGAATTTTGTAACGTTGCGCATTTTAATTTCATTTTAAAAATTGCCTTATAATAGAACTTCTTCTACTTGTTATGAAAACTACAGATGGAAGGTCAAATACTTTTATTATCTAGAACCGCGATTTTATTAATGTGAGATTCATATTTATAAAATGTTATGTTTTCATATACTTTTACTATATCCCATAAGCGTAGCCTTAGAAGCCCCTGATCAACGGCCTAGAATTGTAGGCGGGCACGATTGTAAAACAAAGTTTCCTTTTATGGTATCTTTAGAATACGATGGAACTCACCTTTGCGGAGGAACCCTCATACATCCAAGATGGATTCTTACTGCCGAACACTGTTTTACTGACGACGGTTCTCCATCTTTATATTTAGCAGTAATTGATAGATCTGATTTACGTCTTCAAAATGGACAACAACTAAAATTGAATCTCTTCAAAAGAAACAAAAAGTTTGACATTGCCCTTGCTAGAGTAGTTGAAGAAGTTGTAGGTATAGAACCAGCAAAATTGCCAACCAAAAAACATCTAGGAGATTTGACACAGTTTTGCAAGATTAGTTTAGTCATGGGTTGGGGTTGCACAGTCAACGAAGGTGAAGAGTTAAGCCCAATTTTGCAATGCGTTTATTTGAATCCGATGAAGCTAAAGGAATGCGAAAAAAGATACAAAATGAAATTGACTGGTTATATATGTACATGGACCAAAGAAAAAGATGCATGTCAAGGGGATTCAGGTGGGCCATTATTCTGCAATGATGTTCAATACGGAGTTGTTTCATGGGGAAAAGGGTGTGCAGATTCATATTATCCTGGAGTCTTTACTGATGTTCGAACTAATCTTGATTGGATCCATAGATATATAAATTCTGCAGATAAATTATCTTCTCAAAATTCTGCAGATAAATTATCTTCTCATTTATTTGTAGCGTTTGTAGGTTTTTTAAATTATCTAAATTGATAAAGTATTTTCTACTCGAATATTTTGATCTCTATTACTCTAATTTGTGATTAGGCTGAAACTACCAGCCAGAATTTAGCAGCTAATTTACTCTTCGTGGAAACCCGATTATGGAAAAACAAAAATTAATTTGCAATCTGCCACATAAGATTATTATTATTATTAAATGGTAAATATTTGAATAAAGCTTTTGAAACATTTGTTTGTAATATTTTATTTGACGTTACAACGTGCCAGATCATTAATTATACAGTGTGTTTCATAGTTAAACCGACATATGTTCACTGTACTTAGGTCATCCCAAATAATCTTGGTTATTGGGTCTAACGCTTTAATAACCGAGATACGGGGTGTTTCATCCATTTCGGCCAATATTTTTCAGCCGTAACTTTAGAACCACCCTGTAGATTTCTCTCATACTTGTTACAGGTATAGTGTGTTAATAGCTTAATTATAAAGTGTAAGAACTAAAATTAAAATCCAGATCCGGATTAAGAAGAATTTGTAAAATTTGAAAATCCCCAAAACAACACCCTGTATATCAGATTTTTTAAAATTGGGGTGGATATTTGAAAAGAACGGAAAAAAGTCAGTTAAAGTGAAACTTTTTTTAAGTGCACATCCCATTCTACTACTGGAATTACATCAAATGCATTATTTTCATTTTCACAAGCAGTAACTTTCGAAATACCTGGTAGATTTTTTTCATATTTGGTACAGGAATCATTTTTTAATAGCCCAATCGTATAATGTAAGGACTAAACTACAGTTAAAATCCAGATACGGATTTAGAAAAATTTGTAAAATTTGAAAATCCCCAAAGCAACACGGTGTATATCAGATTTTTTTTAAATTGGATCAGACATTCGAAACGAATGGAAAAAACTGAGATATTCTGACATATTTTTATAAATGCACATCTTGTTCTACATATTACTAAACTTTCAAGTTAAAATTCAATTAATGCAATACTTATTGTCAGTTTCGTAAGCCATAACTTTGAAAACACCGTGTAGATTTCTTTCATATTTAGTACAGGTAGATTGTTTAATAGCCCAATTATGCAATACATGAACTAAAGTTAAAATCCAGATCCAGATTATGAAAAATTTGTAAAAGTTGGTAATCTCTAAAATAGCATCCTGTACATCAGATTTTTTTAAATGTTATTGGATACCTATTTAAAAAAAGAAAAAGAAAAGAAAAAAGACGTGTTATAATGTGTTGAAATATTTTTATAAGTGCAAGAAAAATTCAGATTTTATTTTTCGGATTAATTCCGGATACAAAACTCATTAAACTATCAAGTAGGCTTTGGCAATAACACATCTTATTTCTTTTTTTTCTTTTTTCAAATAGGTATCCGATTACATTTTAAAGAATCTGATAAACAGGGTGCTATTTTAGAAATTTTACAAATTTTTCTTAATCCGGATCTGGTTTAACTGTATTTCGTGTATTGTACGATTGGGCTATTTAAACAATCTACCTGTACTAACTATGAAAGAAATCTACACGGTGTTTTCAAAGTTATGGCTTACGAAAATGACAATAAGCATTGCATTAATTGAATTTTAACTTGAAAGTTTAGTAATATGTAGAACAAGATGTGCATTTATAAAAATATGTCTTAATATCTCAGTTTTTTCCATTCGTTTCGAATGTCTGATCCAATTTAAAAAAAATCTGATGTACAGCGTGTTGCTTTGGGGATTTTCAAATTTTTCAAATTTTTCTGAATCCGTATCTGTATTTTAACTATAGTTTAGTCCTTGTATTATACGATTGAGCTACTAAAAAAACGATTTCTGTACCAAATATGAAAGAAATCTACCAGGTATTTTGAAAGTTACTGCTTGTGAAAATGAAAAAATGCATTTGATGTAATTTGACATTAAAACTCCAGTAGTAGAATGGGATGTGCACTTAAAAAATGTTTTCACTTTATCTAATTTTTTCCGTTCTTTTCAAATATCCATCCCAATTTTAAAAAATCTGATATACAGGGTGTTGTTTTATGGATTTTCAAATTTTACAAATTCTTCCGGATCTGGATTTTAATTGTAGTTCTTATACTTATATTATACCTGTTCCAAGTATGAGAGAAATCTACAGGGTGGTTCTAAAGTTACGGCTTATCAAAATATTGGCCGAAATGGATGAAACGATTATAAAAGGCATTAGACCCAGTAACCAAGGTTATTTGGAGTCACCTAAGTACCCTCTATTTACAGTTAACGTATGTTGGTTTAACTATGAAACACCCTGTATATAGTGGAGTCGATCTGGCTTTCGAAAACAGATTGATGAAATCGAGTAATTTTTTTCCCCAATTGATGAAATCAGTTCCCCCCATCATTCCTGCATGAAATGTTCGAGCCAGGCGGCGGTGGAGGAGGGGGAAATCCTCTATCTAAAGAACTTGAAAACGGTTTTTCGGACAAACCTCAGCCGGGTTTGATCCAACAAAAAAAATATTCTTACCAAAATTGAAGAGCTTAACAAAACACGTAATCCCGTTCCAACCTGAACCCGATAACTAAATTAGTTGGCGAATTATCGCGATTTGAAATTGTAAAAATGAAAAAAATTAATTATTTATCGAGAGGCAGGGGAGATAGGGCCTTAATTTTTTGCGAATAAAAGGGTAATAACGAGTACTTTTAAGTAATACGCATACATTCATCACAGACGAAAAAAAAATGGAGTGCCGGAGGGACGGGACAGTATCCACAGCGAGAGTTTACGCTGATCGCAACTCAAGTGACCATACTATTGCCAAATGTCAAACGTCAAATGGTTGTATGATTTTTTTTTGTTATGTATTACAGTTGTATAATGTAACATATTTACCTAATTTAGTACATTATTAATCTAACCAGACCTGACCTACTATCTTGTACCTTGTGTCTTTTGATTTTAATATATATGTATACAAACCTCCTTATAAACATATTTACCTGGTAAGTATTAAAGAAAAGTCGACAATTTATTTTACTTAAAAAATTCTTAACTTTTTTGTTTGATGAGAGTGCACAAAACTGATTGCTCAGCGACCCAAAATTAGTCTAAAAAAAAATATATCATCAATATCGGCGCTGAGCCCAGATAGTAAAATTTTACCAAATATTATTCAAGCGCTTGTAACTTCTGTACTTTATTCTGGACCTCTTCTTCTTTTGGGTCTCCCTTGCTTGGAAAACTTGTTTCTCCGGCCTCTTTTCTCCCATTCCCAGTAATTGTGACAAACACCGCATTTGTGCTTTTTCTATAGTCAATCTTTTATTCCAAATTTTATCTCTTCTTGTTTTCCCTTCTATTTTTCTTACACTGGTTAATGTACTTTTTCGTTTTCACTTCCATAGGTTAAAGTTCCTTACTAATTTTTTTGATATTTTTGTTTTTTTCCAAACAAGTTTGTTCTTAATTAATTATGCCCAAATTTCTATATACTTGAATGTTTGATTAAACGTTTATTGGATTGTTCAAATCGTACTGAATTCCAAACCAATTTCCAGTCTAAATTATTAACCCCAACAAAGTTAGTCTTAGTATCACTCTGGAAAAGCTCATAAATGAAAAATTTAAGAAAATACTTCAATGGAAACCGATGTCGTCCTTGATGATTGGCTCAACTTTGCTTTAAATACGAAAATAATTACTAAACTTTGAGCCCACTCTGAACGCTGATATTGACGTAATCTGTCATCTATTTGAAATAAGTTTTAATGAATTTTGTAACGTTGCGCATTTTAATTTCATTTTAAAAATTGTCTGAGTCTTATAATAGAACTTCTAGTACTTGTTATGAAAACTACAGATGGAAGGTCAAATACTTTTAATATCTAGAACTGCGATTTTATTAATGTGAGATTCATATTTATAAAATGTTATGTTTTCATATACTTTTACTATATCCCATAAGTGTAGCCTTAGAAGACACTGATCAACTGTCTAGAATTGTAGGCGGGCACGATTGTAAAACAAAGTTTCCTTTTATGGTATCTTTACAATACAATGGAACTCATTTTTGCGGAGGAACCCTCATACATCCAAGATGGATTCTTACTGCCGAACACTGTCTTCGTAGGCGTTATCCATCATCTTCATTTTCAGCAGTAATTGATAGATATGATTTACGTCATCGAAATGGACAAAGACTAACATTGAATCTCTTCAAAAGTAACAGAAAGTTTGACATTGCCCTTGCTAGAGTAGTTGAAGAAGTTGTAGGTATAGAACCAGTAAAATTGCCAACCAAAAAACACCTGGGAGATTTGACAGAGTTTTGTAAGATTAGTTTAGTCATGGGTTGGGGTTACAAAGTCCACAAAGGTAACCAGTTAATCCCAATTTTGCAATGCGTTTATTTGGATCCGATGCAGCTGAAGGAATGCGAAAAAAGATACGAAAAGAAATTGACTGGTTATATATGTACATGGACCAAAGAAAAAGATGCATGTCAAGGGGATTCAGGCGGGCCATTATTTTGCAATGATGTTCAATATGGAGTTGTTTCATGGGGAAGAGGGTGTGCAGATTTATATTATCCTGGAGTTTTTACTGATGTTCAAACTAATCTTGATTGGATCCATACCTATATAAATTCTGCAGATAAATTATCTTCTCATTTATTTGTAGCGTTTGTAGTTTTTTTAAATTATCTAAATATAGAATTATGAAAAAATTGTTAAATTATTCTCTAATCGTATATTTTGATCTCTATTACTCTAATTTGTGATTAGGCTGAAACTAGCAGCCAGAATTTAGCAGCTAATTTACTCTTCGTGGAAACCCGATTATGGAAAAACAAAAATTAATTTGCAATCTGCCACATAAGATTATTATTATTATTAAATGGTAAATATTTGAATAAAGCTTTTGAAACATTTGTTAGTAATATTTTATTTGACGTTACAAGGTACTCTGCCAGATCATTATTTATAGAGTGTGTTTCATAGTTAAACCGACATACGTTCACTGTACTTAGGTCATTCTAAATAACCTTGGTTATTGGGTCTAACGCCTTTAATAACCGAGATACGGGGTGTTTCATCCATTTCGGCCAATATTTTGATCAGCCGTAACTTTAGAACCACCCTGTAGATTTCTCTCATACTTGTTACAGGTATAGTGTGTTAATAGCCCAATCCTATAGTGTAAGAACTACAATTAAAATCCAGATCCGGATTAAGAAGAATTTGTAAAATTTGAAAATCCCCAAAACAACACCCTGTATATCAGATTTTTTAAAATTGAAATGGATTTTTGAAAAGAACGGAAAAAAATCAGTTAAAGTGAAACTTTTTTTTAAGTGCATATCCCATTCTACTACTGGAGTTTTAATGTTAAATTACATCAAATGCATTATTTTCATTTTCACAAGTAGTAACTTTCGAAATACCTGGTAGATTTCTTTCATATTTGGTACAGGAATCATTTTTTAATAGCTCAATCGTATAATGTAAGGACTAAACTGCAGTTAAAACCCAGAAACGGATTAAGAAAAATTTGTAAAATTTGAAAATCCCCAAAGCAACACGCTGTACATCAGATTTTTTTTAAATTGGATCAGTCATTCGAAACGAATGGAAAAACTGAGATATTCTGACATATTTTTATAAATGCACATCTTGTTCTACATATTACTAAACTTTCAAGTTAAAATTCAATTAATGCAATACTTATTGTCAGTTTCGTAAGCTATAACTTTGAAAACTCCGTGTAGATTTCTTTCATATTTAGTACAGGTAGATTGTTTAAATAGCCCAATTATGCAATACACGAACTAAAGTTAAAATCCAGATCCAGATTATGAAAAATTTTTAAAAGTTGGTAATCTCTAAAATAGCATCCTGTACATCAGATTTTTTTAAATGTTATCGGATACCTATTTAAAAAAAGAAAAAGAAGAGAAAAAAGATTTGTTATAATGTGTTGAAATATTTTTATAAGTGTAAAAAAAATTCAGATTTAATTTTTCGGATTAATTCCGGATACAAAACTCATTAAACTATCAAGTAGGCTTTGGTAATAACACATCTTTTTTCTTTTTTTTTCTTTTTTCAAATAGGTATCCGATTACATTTTAAAGAATCTGATATACAGGGTGCTATTTTAGAAATTATCAACTTTTACAAATTTTTCTTAATCCGGAAAGAAATCTACAGGGTGGTTCTAAAGTTACGGCTTATCAAAATATTGGCCGAAATGGATGAAACACCCCGTATCTCGATTATTAAAGGCCTCTATTTACAGTTAACGTATGTCGGTTTAACTATGAAACATCTGTATACAGGGTGACACAGCAACCATGTAACAGGCTACAGTATATGTGTTTCTCAAGATAAAATTATAAAATTTTAGGGCATTAAATGGGACCTTAGTGGCCTCATTTTAGTCAGTTTGTTTCACTTTTACTACTTCCGGTTTTACCGGAAGTGATACCAACTTTTGAATTTTAAACGGGACCCTGTAGATTATTACGTTTTTGGAATCATGACAACCTCATTTCATCGATGTATCATACTTGGTATCTCAAGTGAATAGTTAAGGAGTTACACACAAAAATACGAAAAATCAAAATTGGCTTAAATAACATACCGAAGAAATAAACAACGGGAAAAACGGCACTAACTTAAATATTACATTAAATTATTTAATGTAATTCAAAAAATTTATAAATTTAATACAACATAACTGAATTGTACGATTTTTTATTTTTTTTTAATTTAACCCATTTTTGCAACCCTTCTTTTTTTCTTTCTAAAACAATAAACGCATTCTATTCTAATTAAGTGCATAATTTTAAATTACATTTTTTGTACATTTCTTAGTTAATGTTCTCAAATGAGAAAACTGTCATACTTTAAAGCGATACATAAATAAGTCAAAATAATGTCATTGTTACCGCCGCCTTGATAATATTAAAAAATTATTTAATTTCTCTCTCTTTCCACTGGATTAAAACCACTTAGTTGTTAAAAAAGTTTTTTTATTTAATGTATTGCTTTAAAGTATGATAGTTTTCTCATTTGAGAGCATTAACTAAGAAATGTACGAAAAATGTAATTTAAAATTATGCACTTAATTAGAATAGAATGCGTTTATTGTTTTAGGAAGAAAAAAACAAGGGTTGCAATTTAAATAAGGGATGAAAACAGGGGGGAAAATGGGTTAAATTAAAAAAACATAAAAAATCGTACAATTCAGTTATGTTGTATTAAATTTATAAATTTTTTGAATTACATTAAATAATTTAATGTAATATTTAAGTTAGTGCCGTTTTTCCCGTTGTTTATTTCTTCGGTATGTTATTTAAGCCAATTTCGATTTTTCGTATTTTTGTGTGTAGCTCCTTAACTATTCACTTGAGATACCAAGTATGATACATCGATGAAATCAGGTTGTCATCTAGATTCCAAAAATGGTAGTAAAAGTGAAACAAACCAACTAAAATGAGGCCACTCAGGTCCCATTTAATGACCTAAAATTTTATAATTTTCACTTGAGAAACACAGATACTGTAGCCTGTTACATGGTTGCTGTGTCACCATGTATAGTGGAGTCGATCTGGATTTCGAAAACAGACTGATGAAGTCGAGTAATTTTTTTTCACAATCGATGAAATCAGTTCCCCCTATCATTCCTGCATGAAATGTTCGACCCAGGCGGCGGTGGAGGAGGGGGAAATCCTTTATCTAAAGAACTTGTAAACGGTTTTTCCGACAAACCTCAGCCGGGTTTGATCCAACAAAAAAAATATTATTACCAAAATTGAAGAGCTTAACAAAACACGTAATCCCATTCCAACCTGAACCCGATAACTCAATTAGTTCGCGAAGTATCGCGATTTGAAATTGAAAAAATGAAAAAAATTAATTAATTATTTATCGAGAGGCAGTGGAGATAGGGCCTTAATTTTTTGCGAATAAAAGGGTAATAACGAGTACTTTTAAGTGCCGGAGGGAGGGGGTGGTGGGACAAGTAGGGGGTAGATATGGGGGTTAACAAATATTAGGAAAAAATCTAGTATCGGGGCAAAGCCCCAATTTTTTCCCTGGCGCTAGACAATATTACTTTGTACATAATTTTTTTGATCCTAAGCTGACCTTACGTACCCTTATCTTACCTGACCTCACCCTGTAAATTATTGATTTGTACATAGTAATACGCATACATTCATCACAGACGGGAAAAAAATGGAGTGCCGGAGGGACGGGACAGTAGCCACAGCGAGAGTTTACGCTGATCGCAACTCAAGTGACCATACTATTGCCAAATGGCAAACGTCAAATTGTTGTATGATTTTTTTTGGTTATGTATTACAGTTGTATAATGTAACATATTTACCTAAGATATTACTGCGTACATCATTAATCTAACCAGACCTGACCTACTATCTTGTACCTAGTGTCTTTTGGTTTTAATATATATTTATATAAACCTCCTTATAAACATATTTATCTGGTAAGTATTAAAGACAAGTCGACAATTTATTTTACTTAAAAAATTCATAACTTTTTTGTTTGATGAGACCGCACGATACTGATTGATCAGCGACCGAAAATTAGTCTAAAAAAAAATATGTCATCAATATCGGCGCTGAGCCCCTATAGTAAAATTTTACCAAATATTAATCAAACGCCTTTAACTTCTGTACTTTATTCTGGACCATCACCTCTTCCTCTTTTGGGTCTCCCTTGATTGGAAAACTTGTTTCTCTGGCCTCTTTTCTCCCATTCTCAGTACTTGTGCCAAACACCGCATTTGTGCTTTTTCTGTAGTCAATCTTTTATTCCAAATTTTATCTATTCTTGTTTTCCCTTCTTACACTGGTTAATGTACTTTTTCGTTTTCACTTCCATATGTTAAAGTTCCTTACTTATTTTTTTGCTATTTTTGTTTTTATCCAAACAAGTTTGTTCTTAATTAATTATGCCCAAATTTCTATTTACTTGAATATTTGATTAAACGTTTATTGTATTGTTGAAATCGTACTGAATTCCAAACCAATTTCCAGTCTAAATTATTAGCCCCAATAAAGTTAGTCTTAGTATCACTCTGGAAAAGCTCCGTCTGTTTATAAATGAAAAAGTTAAAAAAATACTTCAATGGAAACCGATGTCGCCCTTCATGATTGGCTCAACTTTGCTTTAAATACGAATGTAATTACTAAACTTTGAGCCCACTCTGAACGCTGACATTGACGTAATCTGCCATCTATTTGAAATAAGTTTTAATGAATTTTGTAACGTTGCGCATTTTAATTTCAGTTTAAAAATTGCCTGAGTCTTATAATAGAACTTCTAGTACTTGTTATGAAAACTACAGATGGAAGGTCAAATACTTTTATTATCTAGAAATGCGATTTTATTAATGTGAGATTCATATTTATAAAATGTTATGGTTTCATATACTTTTACTATATCCCGTAAGTGTGGCCTTAGAAGACCCTAATCAAATGTCTAGAATTGTAGGCGGCCACGATTGTAAAAGAAAGTTTCCTTTTATGGTATCTTTACAATACCATGGAACTCATTTTTGCGGAGGAACCCTCATACATCCAAGATGGATTCTTACTGCCAAACACTGTCTTCGTGGGCGTTATCCATCATCTTCATTTTCAGCAGTAATTGATAGATATGATTTACGTCATCGAAATGGACAAAGACTAACATTGAATCTCTTCAAAAGGAACAGAAAGTTTGACATTGCCCTTGTTAGAGTAGTTGAAGAAGTTGTAGGTATAGAACCAGTAAAATTGCCAACCAAAAAACATCTGGGAGATTTGACAGAGTTTTGCAAGATTAGTTTAGTCATGGGTTGGGGTTACAAAGCCGACCAAGGTAACGAGTCAATCCCAATTTTGCAATGCGTTTATTTGGATCCGATTCAGCTGAAGGAATGCGAAAAAAGATACGAAAAGAAATTGACTGGTTATATATGTACATGGACCAAAGAAAAAGATGCATGTCGAGGGGATTCAGGCGGGCCATTATTCTGCGATGATGTTCAATATGGAGTTGTTTCAACGGGAAGAGGTTGTGCAGATTTATATTATCCTGGAGTTTTTACTGATGTTCGAACTAATCTTGATTGGATCCATAGCAATATAAATTCTGCAGATAAATTATCTTCTACTTTATTTGTAGTGTTTGTAGTTTTTTTAAATTATCTAATTAGAGAATTATGAAAAAATTTAAAAATTATTTTCGTCTCGAATATTTTGATCTCTATTACTCTAATTTGTGATTAGGCTGAAACTACCAGCCAGAATTTAGCAGCGGATTTACTCTTCGTGGAAACCCGATTATGAAAACGAAAAAAAATTAATTTGCAATCTCTCAGATAAGATTAATGTTGATTACTGTTGATTACTTAAACTAGTAAATATTAGAATAAAGCTTTTGAAACATTTGTTAGTAATATTTTATTTGACGTTACAAGTTGCCAGATCATTAATTATATAGTTGACATTTAGACTTCACGTTTCTCGGGTTATTGATGTTGCCATGGTAACTTTAATATTTTTTTAAATGGTGAGAGCATATTTAAAAAAAAATGTATAACTTTAATTTTAAATGCTATTCTTTTTGTTTCCTGGGTTTAGGATTCGGAGTAAATTAAAATAAAATAAAACAATTACTGGCAACTTAGTGCAAAGACGTTTCGCCCCTGGTCAGGGGATTCTTCAGTTTATTTTTCATTTTTTACAAATAGTTGAAATGAGAGATTTTTAATGTATCGTCAACATATCCAGGCTAAAACGAAAATAAAAATTTAATTCGAAAACGTGTTAATTTTAACAAAATGCCGAACAGAAATTTTTTATTTGAAATTATTTTGTTTTATTAAATACGAAAAGTACCTTGGCCTTAACCCTTGTTCTTTTTCGAAAAAAATAGCTATTTATATTACAAGTACATAAACAAGGGCTTTATTGAACGAATAATTTTATGGCCGAGCGAGCTAGCGAGAGAGGCTATAAAATAATGAGTCCATAAAGCCTATTTATGTACGCGTTATATATATATGATTTTATGTTCGATTGCAATTAAAAAATAATAATAAATTGAAAAAATAAAAATTTGATACGATTTTGACTGACAGCAGTTGCGATGACAAGTAGATGTTTATTTTTTAAACATCTCAAATTAGTTGACTTGCAACTTGTCAGTGACGTTGACAATTACTTTATTGACGCAAAACTGTTCTATAAAGAACGTTTTATTGGTCAATCGTACATAAAATTAAACAAAATGCTGGAGCATATTTCAAATAAATCAGCAAAAGAAAAATTAAAAAAACGGTGAAAACATTTTTGAAAGTAGGTTAAATATTAAAACTCAAAATATCTCAACATAATAATAAATATTTATGACAATTTTTTTTTGTTTAAATTAACTACGTCAGTTTACATGCAATCTTTTTGATATACAGGGTGGTCCTTAAGTAATTGTACATAGAAGTATGGTAGATTCCTCACTTTATAATATTACAATTTGAACCAACTTGCTCTAATAAAATGTTGCTAATAAGGAATGTACAGTGTGTTAAGGGTTAAATTTTAAGATTTATTTTTTGCAAAAACTTTAGCGTTTTTGGATATGTATACATAAAAATTTTGAACTAGGCGTTTTTGGGTACGAGAAATCAGAATCTGGTACGTACTTCGATGTAATTTGTAGAGGGCGCTAGTAGGCCACATTTGTGGCATACATGTGCGATAAACTTTTTTGCTCTTTAAGTTACCGCTATTTTTGTAAAATAATAATAGTAAATCCACGTTATTTTAGTAGAAAAAAAGCATACTTGTTATTAACCTTAAAACTTAACGGTTTACGAGATAATCGCGTTTTAGGGATCAGCTGCATGATTACACTGGTCGACAAAAAATTTTTTCTGGCCCTGACACCATTCTTGCTGATTATTATGTAATCCGAATATGACCTCAGTTTTTCCCATTTTTTTTGCCAACCAGTGTAATCATGCAGCTGATCCCTAAAACGCGATTATCTCGTAAACCGTTAAGTTTTAAGGTTAATAATAAGTATGCCTTTTTTCTACTAAAATAACGTGGATTTAATATTCTTTTACAAAATAGAGCTAACTTCAAGAGCAAAAAAGTTTTTCGCACAATTATGCCACAAATGTGGCCTAACTAGCGCCCTCTACAAATTACATCGAAGTAGGTACCAGATTCTGAGTTCTCGTGCCAAAAAACCCCTAGTTATTGCAAAAAATAAATCTTAAAATGTAACCTTATTAGAGCAAGTTGGTTCTAATCGTAATGTTTTAAAGTGAGGAATCTACCATAGTTCTATTTACAATTACTTAAGGACCACCCTGTATATAACATATTTGCATGGTCGAGTCCTAAAATTGGTTCCAAAATATTTTTTACATTAAAAACTGAGTACCTATTTATAATATGCTAAACTCTATTTTTAATGCCAAATTTCGTTTTACAAGCTTTTAAAGCATCTAGACAAAAACATAATATAACAAAAAAAATTCAAAATATCTTTTCCGATATAAAATTCAACGAGGAATTTAAATCTGATACAGTATTGTCAAAAAACGTCTAATTCGATACAGTACACAATAACAAGAAGCACTTTTCGGCCTAGGACTTATTTCGTACTTTCTCGGACGGTAAACTGTGAACTGTCCGTAAAGTAAAATGTAGGTATTTGGCTTACCTTTTTCTTTTAGCTTCAAATTAATAGTTGTGTTCAATAATATTTGGTGTATTTTATTATCGGAATAACATATTTACTTGCTGTGATATGTGTTTTTTTTTAAAAAACCAAGTGATATTTGTAGGTTATGTTAAAATGTCAAAATAGTTATAATTTTTGTTCGAAATTCGACACTTCTTACACTGGTGTTATACTACTTTTTAGTGTATATTACGCACTGACAGAACCGATTATCAGCTATTCGCATCCTTCAAATTCAATGAAAAAGTTCTAATAACACTGGTTTAGTTTATCATAACTCAAAACTTTGTGTTTCTAAATTCTACATGCTATTTTGCTTCGAAAAGAAAAAAAGAAACGCGTTTTTAAAAAATTCTACTACACTTTCTAATACAAGCTCCATTGACATTGGCAAACTACAAAACTAAGTAGAACTAGGTAGAATTTTTCTTTATTTTATTAATATTTTTTATATTCGAATAAAAAATATTGTATGATAACGCGGACGAGAAGTTTCTTTTTGGGACTCCATAATCGTCCGAAAAAGAATCACTTCTCGTCCTTGTATCATAAACTACTATTATTTTGCGTTGTTTGCCGTCTTTTCCTTGTATTTCCAGCAATGTATTTTTTATTATAGTCGGTTTAAACAAAATTTTATGATTATGTATAAAAATATCATTATTTTCTCAACGAATAATCTCGATTTATTTCGCCATACATCAACTTAAAACCCAATCGCTGAAATTATAAATACAGTAACGTTTGACGTTATGTTGGTTAACTCAATCCACTGATACCAAAGTAGTAATTAGAGATTCACTGTTACAACTTTTACCACTCCGGGCGTTAGAAAATTAATTAGAGGTTTGTATTAGGACAGATGGTCGTTCACCATTAGCTCTCATTTACATTTTGACTACTTTTTTGCAGGTTGCGGTTAATGGCCGTTTTTTATGCTTATCTGGGATATACTACATAAAAAACAAACAAATTCGATATAAATTGATTTTTAATCCATTGAAATAGATACCTGGTCACTCAATAAGTAGAATGACATATAGATAATAATAATAATAAATAAATAATACAAAAAGTTTATTCACCAAGAAGAAATATAATAAAGAAATATAATAAAGGTAAAGTAAGGTAAAGTAAATAATGGTGCCACTATTGACTAATCCGTATGATTTTTAGTAAGTACTGACTTTAAAATGATACGTGTCTAAATTTAATAATAATCTGAGATTTATCTCACAAGTTACAAGGGTTTTGGTAAAGGTACTTTTGCAACTTTAAAAACAATGGAAGGATCTGGATGTCTTATTAAGTGACTTTGTTATAATACCCATTATGAATAAAACAATAAAATACTTTTATGCACGACCGGGCGATAAAGTCCAGATTATAAATACGTTTAGCGGGCGTAAAGTGTCACTTTACCGCCCGCGGACTACTTTACCGCCCGCCTGAAACATTTTCCATTACGATAATACACAAAAAAACGTCCGTGGTTGGTATTTGTCGTACGTAGTGAAGCATATTTTCGATATAAGTCGAGATAACTTGGTGATTCCTGCTCTTTGTCAATCACACTGAAAATGCGGTCAATTTTAGTTTTAGATGCTCGTATGGTTACCAATAAGGTTGTTCCTAAATCTTGAATATCGTCTATTGAAATATTAGCTAATTCCTCTCGACGACATGCTCCACAAATACCAAAAATTAGTGCAACCTACAATAAATAATCATATTAACATAATAGTCTAAAATAAAAAAAAAACAATTAACTTTCTTTTATCATAAGATATAAATTATCTGGAGCATCTACTAAAAATAATTCTATTTCTTCCCTGGTTAGAATTTTTGATTTTTTTGGTTTATAACCGTCTGATTTCCGTTTTAAGAATGTTGTCAATCTTGAATATCTAGCGATGTTTATATTATTGTGCAAATTTACAGTTGCTTTTAACATCGAATAATATGACCATAGAGACGACGGCTTACGGCATTTGGACTTTTCCAGAAAAAATGCAAGAAATACATTTTCTGTATAGTTACCGTCTATAACATTCTTCAATTTGCACCAGCTAACAAATTCATCGTATATTCTCTTAGATTTGGCGGGTAGTAAACTTAATTTTGCATCTTCTGCTGCTTTAAAAATTTCCGGTGGTGTTCCAGAAACTATTTCATCGTCACTACTGTCCATTACATAAACAAAATATATAAAACTTCTTCGAAAATATACTAAGAAACTTGCAATACGTGAAGTCGACTGTAAATAAAAATGGCGTCTACCTATTCTTGTCTTGACTTGGTTGCTATGGTAACGCGTATAGGTATATAGATTATTGTTTTATCATCTTATTAGTTTCAATAAGACTTATTTTTATTTAACTATACAAATGATTTGTTATACAGGGTGAGTTTTAATAATATCGAGGTATAAAATTTATCCAACTTGAAACATTTATAATAACCTACTCACAAAAGGTGAAAAATAGAAATAAAACATATTTATTAATAAACTATCATTAATACGGTCGTGCATAAAATATTGTATGTATTTCGGGCGTAAACAGCGTTTATGGACCTTACGTGTTAATAGCCCTCGCCTAGCGGCTCGGGCTCTTACTTACACGTTGCGGTCCATAAACGCCTGTTTTACGCCCTTGATACATAAATAACTATATCACGTTTATTTTATTTATGACTATAACCATATATAAATTATTTGTATATTTGAAAAGTACTCGGCACTCCTTTGCCTTGATACTATAAAACTGTAAATAGTATATTGTTTTACGAGTGACGAAAGTAACGTTTTTTGAAGCGAGAGAACAGTTTACCAGCCGATCTTCAAAAAATGCTTTCGACGAGTGAAACACTATACTTTTTCTACAACCCCGTTTACTTCATAATAATAATGTGTTTTATAACTGGAATGCATTTTTTTAATGTCCATTCAACAAAAAAATAAAAAAGTTTTAAAACAAATATACCTATCTTGCACAGTTTTTGAAAATGAATTTACTTGATTATGAACTCTCCAATCTACGAATTTTGCATATAATTTTTTATATATCTTTTTAGATTTTACTGGTAATTAATCCAAAGAGGTTTCCTCAGCTTGATTTGGTATTTCTGATGGTGTATTTGGAAAATTTAAATCATTTTTCGAATCAGAAATCATGATAACTTAAAGTGCAAACTGACAAGTCTAAATTAACGAGGAATGTCAAAATAATGAAATCCAGGCAACTAAATATGAGTTGTTTTTAAATTAAGTTGATTTTTAAATTTAACTTCGTCACTAGAAACGGAAGTTAACGTTAAGGTACCCATTCACATACAGTTCGCCTGCAGTCCATCTGCAGTTCCAGGACTGTACGATGGCCACACAGGATTTGAACAGTTTTTGAACTGCAGGCGGACTGAGCTTTCACCACACACTAGGAATTTTTGTTATCAGTGTTATGGAATTATCTCGGCAGTGAAACATGTTTTTAACTAATTTCGTCAGAAAAAAAAGCTAATAGCACTTCTTGTGTTGTTGTTATTAACAAAAGCAAAAAAACGGTATTGGGTCAAAGATTGGTTGTTGCAACGTGACACGTTATCTCATATGACATTGGTGCGAAAGTTGAGGACTAGCGCCACTGATGATCTGAAGAACTATCTCAGAATGGATGACACATGCTTCAGTGAAGTACTAGCGATGGTGAAGCCCTTAATATCAAAGAAAAATACAAAAATGCGAAAAGCAATTACAGCGGAAGAAAGGTTAATAGTAAGGAAAAATTTTACTATTGGGGCTCAGCCCCAATTTTGATGGGGTATTTTTTTTAGACTAATTTTGGATCGCTGATCACGAATCTGCAATCAGTTTCCTGCGGTCTCATCAAACAACAAAGTTATGATTTTTTTTAAGTAAAATGGTCACCTGAATAGCGGTCAGAACGTAAACTCTTGTCATATTTTTCGCTGTGGCTAGGGTCCCGTTGCGTAACATAATAAATATATTTACTTGAAATATTACTTTGTACCTGATTAATATGAGCACTCCTGAACTTATCATTTACCTGGCCTCATATTATTTTGTACCTCATTAATATGAGCACACCTGAGCTTATCTCTTACCTGACCTCATATTATTTTGTACATCATTAATATGAGCACACCTGACCTTATCTCTTACCTGACCTCATTATTTTGTACCTCATTAATATGAGCACACCTGTACTTATCTCTTACCTGACCTCATATTAATTTGTACCTCATTAATATGAGCACACCTGAACTTATCTTTTACCTGACCTCATATTATTTTGTACATCATTAATATGAGCACACTTGAACTTATCTCTTACCTGACTTCATATTATTTTGTACCTCATTAATATGAGCACACTTGAACTTATCTTTTACCTGACCTCATATTATTTTGTACATCATTAATATGAGAACACTTAAACTTATCTCTTACCTGACCTCATATTATTTTGTACCTCATTAATATGAGCACACCTGAACTTATCATTTACCTGACCTCATATTATTTTGTACATCATTAATATGAGAACACTTAAACTTATCTCTTACCTGACCTCATATTATTTTGTACCTCATTAATATGAGCACACCTGAACTTATCTTTTACTTGGCCTCATATTATTTTGTACATCATTAATATGAGAACACTTAAACTTATCTCTTACCTTACCTCATATTATTTTGTACCTCATTAATATGAGCACACCTGAACTTATCTCTTACCTGACCTTATATTACTTTGTACATCATTAATGACCTGACCTTATCTCTTATCTGACCTAATTATTTTGTACATCGTTAATCTGATCACACCTGACCTTATCTTATCTGATCTCACCTGATCTGTTAAATTCTGGTTTATTCAGACGTCCATTGGATATTGGTTATTTTTCAAATCGTGCAAAAAAAAGTCAAAAAAATATTTTTTTGCGTCCATTCATCGTTATTTGGCCTGAAAAACGCGAAAAAATATGTATGGAACCGATCGGGTTGAGACCACTGAAATGATACAAGGATGACGCCTATTGATTTTGGGACAGGTCGGATATCTCCATACAAAAAAATTCTTGGAAAAATGTAACATTGAGGAATCATGATAACCAATGTTGTTTATTGAGAAATAACTAATTGTCGTCTGAATAAGCCAGATTCTATTAATTTCAAGTAATACGCAATACAGATGCGTTCATCACAGACGAGAAAAAAATTGAGTCCCGGAAGGACGGGACGCTAGCCACAGCGAGAGTTTACGCTAATCGCAACTCAAGTGACTCTAGTATTGCCAAATGTCAGTACGTCAAATTGCTGTATGAATTTTTAGGTTATCTTTTATAATTTAGTATATTTAGCTGAAATATTACTGTGTACATCATTAATCTAACCAAACTTGACCTATCTTGTACCTTAAGTCTTTTGGTTTTAATATATATTTATATAAACCTACTTATATACATATTTTTCTGGTAAGTATTAAAGAAAAGTTGACAATTTATTTCACTTAAAAAATTCATAACTTTTTTGTTTAATGAGACCGCAAGCAACTGATTGCAGATTCGTGATCAGCGACCCCAAATTAGTCTAAAAAAAAATATCTCATCAAAATTGGGGCTGAGCCCCAATAGTAAAATTTTACCAATAGTAACTCTTCGATATTTGGCCACAGGTCGAAGTTTGGAAGACTTGAAATTTTCCGCAGTTATTTCACCTCAAGCCCTTGGGAAAATAATACCAGAAACTTGTAAATGCATTTATAAGGCTTTAAAGAAAAAATATTTAAAAGTAAGTACCTAAAAATTTAACAACCAAAACAAACAAAAACTAGTGATATTTTTATTGTTTTCAAAAAAAGTTGATACAAACAAGTTTATATATCAAGATCGTACACTTTTCATGTAAACACCCAAATGCCTACCTATACTTTTTTAGGTCTTTTCAAAAAAATAAATTCTGATAATTCCCGAGATTCTTGGTTAGGTGGTGAAAGAACCTGATTATTATAGAGGTGAAATTCTGAGACATTGGAAGATCCTGCTGAATTTTGTCCATAGTTTTGCGTTGAACTTGTATTTTGTCTATTGTAGGCATATGAATTTTCTTGACTATCTAATGATTGAAGATTATTCATTGTATTTAATACAATATCACTATAATCGTTTAATTTATTTTGAATTCCAAAAAAAATAATTCTATTTATTAGATTCTCGGCATATAGTTTTTGGCTTTCATTCATTCTACGTAATTTGCAAGCTACATTATGGCCAACAGCATCATATTCATCTTGGTTGGATGAAGTAAGGGATTCGCATGCTTTTGCAATCAGGCTCTCCCTAGATTTTTTACGGCTTGTTGGGTTAGAACTAGCTGTTGAAGTTCTGCTTGGAGTTCGGGGGGGTGGTTCAGCTGTTGAAGTTCTGCTTGGAGTTCGGGGGGGTGGTTCAGCTGTTGAAGTTCTGTTTGGAATTTGAGATGGGGGTTCAATAGACGATTCGCCAGGAGTTATGAGTTGAAGAGAACATGAATCATCATCTTCTACATCACTATTATACGAAATTTCCTGTTCAGCATTCTCACTCTGAAAAAAAATATTTTCTAATATATGTATACTTTTCAATTTCAGTTTCCAGATACAGATGAAAAATGGCAGAAAATTGCACGAGATTATGAGAGTAGATGGAATTTCCCAAATTGTGGAGGCGCCGTCGATGGGAAGCATATAAGAATAGTCAAAACTGCAAAGAGTCGATCCTATTACTTTAATTATAAAGGATCTTTTAGTACTGTTCTAATGGCTGTCGTAGATGCAAACTATGAATTTATTTATGTGGATGTTGGTTGCAACGGAAGAATTTCGGATGGAGGTGTCATTCAAAATACAAAGTTTTTTGACAATCTATTAAACAAAGCACTTAAATTACCTTCTAATGATGAAACAGTTAACAACATGAATTTTGTGCTTTTGCACTGTACGAAAATATTATGAAACCGTTTCCCGAACGAAACCTAAGTAAAGAGGGAAAAATATTCAACTACCGCCTAAGTCGAGCACGTCGTACAGTAGAAAATGCTTTTGGAATTTTATGCAATAGATTTAAGAGTCTTTCATACGGCAATTCATATGAAACCGGAAAAAGTTGACCAAATAGTATTAGCGGCAGTTGTTTTGCACAATTTTTTGAGACGAAAGACAATTACGTTCCTAAAAACTACGTTAACTTTGAAGTTCTAGATACTGGTGAAATAGTAAAAGGTGAATGGCGGAACGGATTGATTCTTGCAGCCTATGTTAAATCGCAATCCATCATTCGCAGTTAAACAAAACCGAAACGTGTATAAGAATTACTTTTCAGGCTTAGGAACAGTTCCATGGCAAGATAATTTTACATGAAAATTATTGTACCTACATACGTAAAATTACACCATTTTCCACAATTATGTTTTATGTACCTCAAAAATTTATAATAAAGTCAATTTCGAAAGTATTTTCATTTTAATAGATATCCAAGTAATATACCAAGGAATGTTTGTAAATTTATTAAGTTTAGACAAACTTACCTCTTTGTTTTCCTCATCGCTTTGAGTATCGTTTGATACTGACATTCGAGGCTCTCCTTGATCTGCAGTAAACAGTAGTAAGTTAAAATACCACAATGTAGGTTCATAAATATTATCAGATCCTTCTCCCGATCTCTTCGATTTTCGTATCTTTTTTGCGAAAAGCACTTCGTAAATTGTTAATTTTCTTCTTAACAGTATCTATTGTTGCATTTTTTTCCACAGTTTTATAAAATTGTAGTAATTTTTCATAGGCATTATTTTTTTCACGTCTATTTGAATACCCTTTACTTTTTATTTTCCATAAACACGGTAGTTGTCTATATAAATCAATTAATTCGTTTATAAACGGAGTGCTATTGGTAGATTCTCCCATTTTGATACAAATATTTCCGTACTAATCTTCCAACACGTTTGAAGATGAGAACGTAAGATTCGAACTGTCGATTTTTCTCCATACACATCAGTCAAGCGCGAGGTTAAAGGTAACTGCAGGCTCAGACCTGTAGACGGCCTGTAAGTGTATTGACAAATTTTAACTGACGATATCCAAATCGGCAGTTCTGGCCTGCAGGCGAACTGTATGTGAATGGGTACCTTTATGAGAATATCTCTCATTAGTAACGAAAATCACGTTTTCGCTGAAGTATTACAAAGTAACGTCTTTTCGTAAAGTTAGAAACAACATTTTTTCTCAGTCCATAGGTATCACAAAAAATGTAATTTACATGAAAACTTGCACACTGCGCGTCATATAAAACTGGTACAACTCTTATAATCTAAAATAGGATTTTTGTAGGTGTGAAAATGGATATTTTAAAATGTGTCAATACCAAACTAGTTTTTATGTTATAATTTCTAGGGCAGTGATGCCAGTTCAACAAAAATTCTAGTAGATGTAACGATAAAATTAAATAATTTTTTAAAGCAATAAAACGAGAATCTGTTTCAATCATATTTTTGTAACGTTTCTGGGAACGAATTTTGAAAGGATAGCGCATTTGCATATTATAAGAGAATTTATACTTCGTCATAAATGAAGTTTTCTTATTAATATTATCATAAGAAAAAACCAGACAAAAACTTATGATACTATCCCGATATAGAGGGTATCCTTTTTGCAATTAACTCTTTTTGTAAAATTATCGTTGGGGAAGATTTCCCTAACTGATGGCAACATCACCCCATCTAAAATATTTACATAGTTCCTTGTATTTAATCTTCCTTCGATTCTCCAACACATTCCTAAACCTCCTCTATACATCCAAGGCTAAACATTTACAGAGAATCGTCCTGACTTATCATTTGAAGAAATATAACTTTCATTATACCTACTTCGAGGTGGTCTATAAACTCTTAATATGCCCGTCAGAATGTGATTGGAATACTTTTTCATCCGAAAAAATTACCCTGCCCCAAAAATTTACTGTATCGTTTAAAATATAATTCAAGGCAAAGATGAACCTACGTTGTGTATGTTCTTCACTAAGTTTGTTCTTTAAATCAGTTTTTCTAATTCTTCTTAATGCGGTTGTTACTGAAGCATTAAAGTTTACTGCAACTTTTGCATGTCTTGCCGTTTTAAACGGATAATTACAGTTGCTGGGCTGGCATTGTGGATATGCGCTTTGACAAATTTGACTGTTATTTTGATTGATTAGTTAAGTTAGGTTTACATTCGGAAAAAAAAGTGTACCAGTTTTATGTGACGCGCAGTGTACGAGTTTTGATAGAATTACAAAGATGGTTCACGTTCATTTTATCAAAAACGTGATTTATAGAAATGCCTTCACCATAATTTGAAATTTCGCCCACCAATATTTTTGACTAATTTTATTTTCAGCGAATTATTATCAACTTTTTAACAACAAACTGATTTATATATAACAATATTATAAAGAGAAATTCCTTTAAAAGTTTGTCTAATTTTGGCACCTCCATCAAAATTGTTATAGTAACTCATGTGGGGTCGAATCAACCACTCATCAATTGCTTGTCCAAAATTGACACCTACGCACCATCCTGAGGCTGCCACTTTTAATTTATGGAAATATTTCCGAGTAAGGATCAATCACGCTGCTGTCTGGAAATTTGTTGTATTCATTTTGTACTTTTGGAATACCAGTAGTGGCAACATCTTTTTCAGGAGCCTACATTTCGTATTCCTCAACTTTTTTTTAATATGAGTCATCTGGAAATTGTACTAACAATCAATCGTTTAATGTATTTTGTAGGTTTAAACAATTTTTTAGTACTTTCTGAATTGAAGTTCTACCTAACTACTGATATTTATTATTGAAGACACTACATTTAAATATTTGGATATGCTAGAAATGAAGCCAAAACATAAATTATATTTTCTCATGTCTAGACAGGCTTATTTTCGGTTGGAAATGGGCGACCAAAGAGTTAAAAAAAAGCGCATTGAAAATAACACATACTTAGAGAATATTTTATATGATTACTGACATTTATTTACTACAAGTCAGGGACTTTATTCAAAATGCTTTTTGAATCAAAATGTATAATATCTATGAAGATAATAATTCAGCTAGTACGTATTCCCCCATTTTCTTGTTCCCTGCAGCTCTTACCCCACTGTATTTATTTAACAAATGAATGAAATCAGATGGGATGTTTATTAATTAAGAAACGCCCTTAACGAGGTTGCCATGTCGAACTGTTTTTCTTTAAAACTCATACATCAAGTTAAGTCTAAATATTTTTATAAATTTTGATAAAAATAAAATGTCGCCTTTTAATTTCTGACACCCTCTACAACTGCACTTCCTAAAAAAACGGCGCTGACTCTGGATAACTGGAAAAAATTAATAAAATATTAAAAGAATTGAAGAAAAATAGCGACGATAGTGACATTTTAACTACATCCAGGAAGATACAAAATTAATGTGTTTGTTTTATTGTATAAATTTATTTTGACGTATATAGGAAATTGTATTGTTAACATTTTCTAATTCCTATAAATTTGTCGTTAAATGGTTCTTGAGAGGAAAATTTTTGTATTACCTACTCTTCAAAATAATGTTTATGTGGCTGAATTTTCATAATATTCATCCTTATTTTAGAAAATATGTATTCTACAGAAAAGTCACTAAGAAAAAAAATTGAATTGATTGATATATGCCTCTAACTTTCAGAAACATTCTGAGACAAATCCCAATTCCTCCACAAATTTTAGAAATTTTAAACTCCGAAAATATACGTTTTTCCAAAAAAATTATTAAAGGGTTGTTAATTGTAGGGAATCTCTTTATTCTGTAAACTTGTGTGTTTACATGGCTGTACCCAAATACAAGAATAAAGAAACGCAATTATAGGATCTTATCTCACGCCTGTAATATTTCGGCATTATAAAATTGAAGTAGGTAGAGATTATTTTACGATCTGAAGAAAAAATATTCCCGCCAAGAACATAATACCGAATTCTTATCGAGGAATGAACACAATAAGGCATAATTCTGAACCTTAATTATCTGCTTAGATAATTCATCCACGCATTAAGTACTTCAAAGGCCTTTTCACAATAGCCGATTCGATCTCTCGGCGTTAAATTAAAATCGAGAGCCTCTTGCACAATACAATGCTTACTTTTCACATTTTTTTTATAATCCTTTTAGTGGTCCCCGCCTCGTGTCACACGACTAGAAAGTCTACTGGAGTGGGTTTGGTTGCTATGCGCGACCGAGAGGTTGTCTTTGGAGGGGACACACCTCGATCAGCACGCCCCCTATTTGGTACCCGGTAGCTGTCGCCATCTGAGTTCAAATATTTGAAGTTCGAAGGTGAAAGGATGTTCGATAGATATCGTCAGTTATCACGTTTTTGGGATAAGAGGACTTCTACTATCTATTTCACCAAAATGTAATCATTTTTTAGAAAAAATATTACTAAAAAATCAACGTTTATAAGGAGAGTTTTTGGAAGTCTGTATACCGACTATTAAACTTGTAGAATATCAGCTTGGAAAAATATTTGTTTAACGTTTTAAAACTTAGAGCCATGGGCGCCGTTAAAAAAATGTCAGGGGGGGGGCACATTTTTTCAAATCAAAGTAGGTATTGCATTAAATTGAATTGAAGATCCTTTTGGACAATACTTACTACGATTGTGGTTTAAAAAACATTGCGAAATGGAAATGTATCACATCTTACTAATAAATCTAAAATCCAGGGGGGTCACCCCCCCCCTTGCCCTTGAGTAACGGCGCCCATGCTTAGAGTTACTTCTTTCAAAAACTTAGATCAAATAAGTTGTGAATTCTCAGCTTGAACTGGCTTGAAGATTATATATATAAAACAATAATTTATGGCATCTTGATAATAAATAATATTTAATTATAAATACACAATTATTCATATACCACGATTTGAGACCTTCTGACGGAATGGGAATTCGCATCAGTGTACCGTTTGAGGGCAGGGCCCCTTAAAACATACACTTTTTTAAAATATATAACTTTCTTTTAAATAAAAATCAAATGAATTTGAAAGGGAACTTAACATACGCCAAAAATTTGCAGCAAAAGCATTATACGCAGTTGTTTGAAATAGAGTACACTTTGTCAGTCTCTTACAACTTGTTCTCCATTGCTTAAAATTCGTGTATCGTGTCATCGAAAGGAAATTTGTAATCATACAATGGTTTAGATGGACCCTGCTTTACCAAAAAACTTCCTTCTGCGTCTTCTAAAATTCTTGGCCACAGTGCTGGATCTGTGCTTAAAATTTGTAGAGAGCTGTCCGTAGGTGCCAATTTCGATAGTGCTTTAATTTAACGACGGTTGCCAGTTCCAGTTGATTCAGAAATATCGCCTATTTTTGATCATCATCACTCTCTGACGATTCCGTATTTTCTTTTATAACCGAATTTGATTTGGGATTCTTTGAGTCCTCCTTAGTTTTGGTACGTACTATCAGACGAACTCTGTAAATAATTAGTTAAAGAGCCAGCTTGTTTTTGCTTTTGGTTTTCCTTTTCCATACTTCGTCTTTTATACTGGTAACCAGACAGTTTTCTTTTTCCGTCATCAGACATCTTCAACAGATATATTCAATTAAACAATATAAAATACAAAATAATAATAATAATAAAAATTAAAAAAGAAGATTTACCATTTCCAGAAATCTAAAACCGTAAGTAGTGTCACACAATTTAGAAAATGTTTGATTTGATAACTCAAAACATTGACAATATAATGAAATAACTAATTTACAGAAGTGGTACTATTGAGACATAGAACCATCCTTTAATGAACACACAGCAAATGTTAATTTTATTTTACATTTAGGAAGAAACTGTTTTTTCTAAGCCCTAAAATCATGTTACTTACGGTAAACCCGTCTTAAGCAGACAACTCGGTAAAAATTTTTTTTTTGTAAAGAGGTTAATTGAATATTGAATAACAAACAAACCAACTTCGGTACTTTCAGAATTAAATTAGTAAGACTTACCTTTAAAAATTAACAAATCACACTGAACTATGAAATATTTTTATTTAAAAGTAGATTCTACGTAATATAAACTTGCACTGCAGTACTTCACCACCGCGTCGTATTAGCAAGAATAATACGATTGTGTATTTGAAGCTTCCTTTTTATATTAGAAGTAATAAACAAGTCAATGCATGATATTCCTTTCTATTCTCGTACATTGATGGTGATTTTAGTTAAAGAAAAAAGTCAAAAGTATTTTCGTTTAATTAGGTATTTAACTTATCAATATTTTGTCACATTAAATGCCAAAATGCCGACCTTTAGATTTGCCGCCCGGACAATTGTCCGGGTTGTCCGCCATGGCCATGTTCAGGTTTAAAAAAACATCAATTTTTAAATACAACTCTGTAGGTAACTATTTTGGTGGTTTTGTGCTTGGATATTTAAAAATTGGGATAGCGGAGCGAGGCGTACGACGAGGCAAGACATGCTACTCGTGTTTTCTTCACGAACTATAACGTTGCAGCAACATACATTTGCCATGCGAATTTAAATAAAATTCTGAAACTCAAATTTAGAAAAATATGTTATTTCAAATATTTTAATTGTTGCATTTTATTTATTCCGTAAGTTGATACCAAAATAGTTATTTTTGTATTAAGTGCGTAAAATGAGTGTTTTTGTAATGACACATGAGAGTGTTACCTGCGGTCTCGGCCAAAAATTCTCTCGAATGTGCCACGAAAACACGAATTTTATACACGAAATACAAACAACATTTTTTGTACAACTGTGAATGTGAATTTACATCGTCTGAAATATATTACAAATAAATACTTCCAATACATCTTGGTTTTTTATCCCGATAAGTTATCGCACAATTTCACAGCATCCAGTAGTCCTTCTGTGTCGTTACTCTAGAAACGATTTGTTGACACGCCGCGTGTTTGACTGTTTGACTGTGTTTGCTCGTAGTTGCTTTAATTTCAAGTTATTTTCAAGAAGATGGATGTTGATTATGATAGTGGTAGTGATAGCTCATCAGGTATATCTGAGATGCAAAAGTATCTATTATGTTACCGGCCAAATCCAAGTTAGTATATATGAAAAAACATATGACCAATTTCGTGAATGGTGCGACAAGAAACATGTAAAAAAGGTTTCTGAAAATGTGCTTATAGGTATGCTATTTTGAGGAAAAATCAAAAATTATAAAACCTCCTACTCAATGTTAAAAATTACATTGAATGTTAAGGAAAATATTGATATAAGGAAGTTTTCATAATTGGTCCCGCTCATTAAGAACAAAAGCATCGGATACCGAGGAAAGAAATCTAAAGTTTTATCAAGGGATGATATCAATACATTTATTCAAGATGCTGATAATGAAACAATTTTACTTTATAAGGTACAGATATAATCATCATTTTGTAAGATTAGTAGCAATTTCAATATTTTTTATTTGTAGGTTGTCCTAATTTTGGGTATCAGCTGTGCTTGTCGCCGTGAAGAATTATTACATATAACTGTTGATACCATTGAAGATGCTGGATCTGTATTGATTGTTAAAATACCTGATACGGAGACCTATTGCTCAAGAACGTTTACTGTATCAAATTCTGATTATATTGAGATATACCGCCTCATACAAAAAGTAACAGATTATTTTTGAAATATTCGAGAGGAAAATGTATTAACCAACATGTGGGGATAAATAAAATAGGAGAAATTCCCAGCTTGATTGCAAAATGGCTTGGAAAAACAAGTACAAGAGCTACACAGGTCACTGTTTCTGGAGAAGTTCTGTAACTCTTCTGGCCAATGCAGGGGGCAACATTACATCCATAAAACGTCACTGTGGCTGGAAATCTACCTTCGTAGCAGAAGCTTATATAGAAGATAGTTTGAATAACAAAATTGAGATTTCTAACAAAATATTGAATCGTCCATCTTCTTTCAAGCAAATTAAAATATCTGATAAAATTGTGGAATCAACTCTTCAATAAATATCTAACGTTTCTGATCAGCAGCAACATGGAACATCTTCGGGAATTTATGTTGGAAGTAATTGTTCAAACTTTACTATCAATTAATATTCCAATAATTGAAATTGCAATGTAAAGTAATATTTCATGTTTATTTTGTGATTTATTTTGGCAGTGAAAAAGACTCTTTTTTTTTCACGGTGAAAAAAAGTAAATATTTACGCATCAATAGAGATGCAGAAATGTCAAGTTTTTTTGACAGTTGTACAAAAAGTAATTTTTCTGATGTTTTATAACCTGAAACTACGAAAATATTCAGATTTATCTTGAAACTTTTATTAGTAGAATTGTTAGCAGAAAAATCAGAAGTATCCACTGTAAATAATTAATTTTTTCCGCCCTTTTCCAATATGAAATTTTCAAAAAAAAAACCTGTTGTTTTGAGGTAATACAAATTTGTCAATTTTTTATTAAGCCAGACCCAGACAACAAATTTTGTTTATAGAATATCCATTACTACAAAAGTTGATTTAAAGAAATGGGTAAAAAGGATAAAATACACAATATCTTGGATTTGAAGATTCACACTCTCAATAAATAGAGTGTATTTAGAACCAATGTATTTTCCCAATTAAACACACTGCATATTAAAAAACATAAGACAAAAATTATTTTGCAACTTTAAATATTTTTGGTCCTTCGAGCCGGATCAAAAATGTAAAATATGTTTCAACTTCAGCACATAATTATACGTTTGATGTACAAGAACTTATAGAAAAGTTATTTTGTGGCTTTTAATCTACTCCTTATTTGTTTTACAGTGGCGGAGTGATGACAGAAATAAAAGGCAATTGAAATAAAAATTATGCTCATACACTAATTCGTTTTGTTTGATTTACGATAATAATTAGGTGTCTTTTATTAAAAAATAGTCAATTTCTGAATTAGTGGTAAGTAGTATGTCCAAAATCTTTATTTTCAAATTTAAACACGCCAGGAATCTCTCGTATTTAATTTTCTATATGAACATCATTTACCACAGAGAATAAAGTAATTTACATAGTAATTTCATTACACGTAGAGGGTCAAGCTGACAATTTTAATGAATTCCTTCCTCCGCTTTTTTCCAATAAACGACCGTTAAACAAAGCCTTATCGTTTTCGATAGCTTTAGTCCTTTGGTTTATTTATATAGGAAAGTTGAAATTCAAGGTGACACCGTGGTAACTAATGCTCCTACAACTAACACCTTGACATCAGGTAAGCCTCAAGTCCAGCAGGTAGACCGGTGAAACCGATCTGTACTCGCCGGAGGTAAATAAATATATGTATATATTCTCGGCTTTGACACAAAATTGTTGAGCACTTACTCATTCTCGAAGTTAAAATAATTTTTTCTCGAGACTTGATGGCCGGTTGAGTTTGATGATCAAAGATGAAAAAATTATGGGTGTCCTAAGTAACTAATAATATGCAAGCAAGTTAGAACTGGGTGTTATTATCAGGGCTGGATTTAGGAGTAATTAAACCGGAGCGGAAATTTTTTAGTAGCGAATTTAGCAGTATAATTAATCCACTCATAGATTGAGATCGAGTATTTCTATATTTTTATTTTTTAACGTTAAAACTAATCAAAGGTATAATACCACGAGTCCTCCAAATCTATAAAATTTGAGAGGACGTGTGGTATTTGGAAGGTTATTTTTTGAATCATTTTGTATTAAAAACAGAGAATATAGTCATTTATGCAAAAGACACTTTACACATAAATGTTGAAAATTTTCTTTATCAATTTAAATTGAAACATCATGAGCCGTTATAGTTTTAAATACAGGGCCACCAAGGCATATGGGATTGCGTTTGTCATAATTCGGATATAAAGTTTGACATTTGTCAGTTTTAAAGAGATTTATGGATTTTTAAGTATTTGGGTATTCAAAAACTGATGTGTGTGTGATTAAACGAATAAACAGGTTAGTTTACAAATAAATTTTGAAATTTGGGTATTAACATAGATTTGCAATACATTTTATTATAATAATAATTGATAATGCTAAATAAAAGTTGTTAAATGTTTATATTTGACATTTCAAAAAAGGTAAACACAGTTTAATCAAAAAATAAATACGAAGAAGCGGTTTTATCAGTATAAAACACAATAATTTCCCGTTGTCAGGCTTAATTCCCGTTATTAGGATATTTTGACGTTTGTTGAATATTTTTGTCAGTGTTTCATTATATTTAGTTAATGTCATTGCTGCTTATTTTATTAAAATCAATCAGAAATAAAATAATCTATGTACCTCGGGAATTAATGAGCCTTAATTACATCAGGCAAAGGCAGTCCGTCGGGCCAGAGGTAAAGTTTTTTTAACAAATTCTATTAGTCTCATTCATTTTGATTTTGAATTTGTTAGATTTCTATAAAAATCGTAAAAACCTGCTTTTTTGGTGGACGTACTGGATTAAACATAAAAACAATATTTTCTTGCTAAATATCAAACTTGAAACCATTATATATGACAGCCAGCCACTTAAAGAATAAAAAATAATCAAAATATTTTAATTTAAAAGCGATAACAGTCGTATGACAGTTTTATTAGATAATTAATCAATACAGACAAAATTTTTAATCTATAAACTTATAAACACTTAGTAGACCATAAAACAGTTTGATCGGAATCATGCATTATTCATTTTTAAATTTATATTATTGAATTTTAAACTGTTAAATATTTTATTGACGCATATTTTTCAATATTGTTTTATCACTTTTATTATATATATTTTTCATCGAAGCGTTTAAATATCCCGACTTGTTAAATGAAAAGAATAATTTTATAATTAGGAGAGAGTGGAGTAAATTTTTTAGTGACAATAGATCAATGATATCTCCATATTTTAAATTACAACACCAATAAATGCTACTGAATTCTTTAACTTTAATTTGAACATATAGTCATAAACCGCAAGCTTTTAAAAGTCATCTTGTATGGATGCACATTATTAAATGAAACTTTAATCCGTATTAACAAAAAAACATTTTATTTTTCGAAAATTCTTGAAACGAATAGATGAATTTACAAACTGATTGAGGAAAACACACATTGAACATTTTTTATAACAGGTTTTTAAGTCTTGTGCTTTTTGATATTTTCTTATTAAAATTGTTCCATTATTTAGATTATAACATTTTCAGAACCACAATTTGTTTTTAATTCTTTAATGCATCTTTAACTTAAAATATCTCGAAAAATAATAATTGCAATTCCGCAGTGGCGTAGAATTTTGAAAGGAACAACCAGTCACTTGCCCCTGTCGTATGCCTCTGGGCACAAATAATTTTTTAAATTTTTAAATAGAACTTCATGTTTTGAGCTGATTCTATAGTTGAAATATTTGCAATTACCAATGAAACACCCTGTATATGTATATTCATTAGATGCACATATAAGGCAAACAATAATTAGCTTTGAATTTTGAAATTTTGCGGCTATTTATTATTTAAAACTGATCAATATGCAAAGAAGAACTCGAACAATTTATTACACTGTTTACAACGCCTCCATATCTTATGGTCTCTCTACCTAAAACCAAACAATGAGTAAAAGGTAAACGCCCCGCCCCTTGTTGTCACACCTAATTTATTAAACGGTAATTTTCCTGTTTCTAAAAAGTTTGCGTTTTTTCAAATTAATATTGGCAATGCATGCCGATACAGCGACTCCGCCCCTGCGTGCGGCGTTGGCAAATAATTTTGCAGAGCTGGTTCTACAAAAATCCAAAATATAAATTTGATATACGTTAAACTCAAAGGCTAACTTGGGCCAAACAAACAAGGTTTAACTTTAGGCGATGGGCCACAAAAAAAATTAATATACATAGAAACGTAGGTTTATTTTGACTATTTCCCTCGTCTTGAAATATTTGCAATTACCAATAAAACACCCTGTATATGTATATTCATTAGATGCACATATAAGGCAAACAATAATTAGCTTTGAATTTTGAAATTTTGCGGCTATTTATTATTTAAAACTGATCAATATGCAAAGAAGAACTCGAACAATTTATTACACTGTTTACAACGCCTCCATATCTTATGGTCTCTCTACCTAAAACCAAACAATGAGTAAAAGGTAAACGCCCCGCCCCTTGTTGTCACACCTAATTTATTAAACGGTAATTTTCCTGTTTCTAAAAAGTTTGCGTTTTTTCAAATTAATATTGGCAATGCATGCCGATACAGCGACTCCGCCCCTGCGTGCGGCGTTGGCAAATAATTTTGCAGAGCTGGTTCTACAAAAATCCAAAATATAAATTTGATATACGTTAAACTCAAAGGCTAACTTGGGCCAAACAAACAAGGTTTAACTTTAGGCGATGGGCCACAAAAAAAATTAATATACATAGAAACGTAGGTTTATTTTGACTATTTCCCTCGTCTTAATTTCCTGTCAGCAGTTTTTTCGAGTTTACCCGCGGCAAAACTTGATAGCTGTTGTCACAAAAAATTACAATACTTTGATAATTGTCTCTAGGGCACCAGAAAACACTTTTTCTGATTGTATTGTCAATAAATTTTGTTGTTTTAAACAGTGATAGTCAGCTTATGTAGTGAAAATGAGTCGCTTTGGAACTGGTTCTATGAATAATATTGATCTGGCGATTGATAAAAGTGTACCGTACAATACCGTTCAAACCCATACGTCAATATGAAAACAGTTTACGGAAAGGCAAAGAAATACGAGCTTTTGGGAACTACAAGTTTAGAACAACTAAACCTAATCCTGAAAAATTGGGCGTGGAATATGAAGAAAGAAAACGGTGAAAATTACAAAGAACTAGTTGTGAAGACAATGTGGAACACCGTTGCGAAAAAAATGCAAGAGATGAATTTTATGAAGTGGAAAATAATTTTTGATCCATTTAAAGATATTATCTTCAAGTCTAGTAGGGAAGCTCGTAATGCGAAACGAAGAAATTTGCAGATGTGCGCCAATAAAAGGAAATCGAGCTCTGCTTCATTAAAATTGGAAGAATACTACGCGATGGTTTTTTATTGGACGAAGACACTTTTTATGGGACGAAGTTCATTATTTTAAAGAGGAAGTGGATAATTCTGGGATTAAAACAGGTAGATAACATAGTTACATATTTTTTAAAATGACTGATTTTCAAAAATCCTACTTTTTAGGAAGAGTAGAATATAATCCTGTCTTCAATAAAAACGGCCCAGACTGGAGAAAAAAAATGGCTGCTCCCCAACACGAAGAACCGTACCTGTTGTCCATTCTGTCTGTCTTTATAAAATTCTAATGGTTAAACGTTCATCTAGAATAACAACTGATAGATTATTCTTAATAGTAAACCCAAACAAAGAACAATCAAGTGGTTGGTACAAAAACACTCCAGTGGGAAAAAACGAACTTTCAAAATGGACTAAAGAAGCAGGATTTTTTTTTTTCGATTTTTTTCGGAAAAATTAGATGCCGAATACGAATAATACATTGTAATAAATATATCTATATAAAAGAACAATAAAAATTTAATATTTACTTCCTGACACTTAACAATTCTCTGCTATTATCTTATTTTTATTCTGAGTCCGTTTGTTATTTTATGATATTTTTGTGCCGATATATTGACCGGGCCGCAAAAATGTTCGATGCGGGCCGCGAGTTTGACACCTCTGGTCTAGACCAAGAAGAAAATGGTTAGACCAGACAGAAGCTATAGGGAAAAACCAATGAAGCGACGCAAAGTCTAGCGTGAAACGGGAAAGCCTGGAGTAAATATATAAAAAGGTCGCAAACTAAGAAATGAAATTTTATATTTTTGGCTCTCGGTCACATTTCAGGAAGCGTTTATAGTACAGTTTCAAAGAAAACATTTCAATGGCTAAATTGGCCAAGACAAAAGCATGGAAATTTATCGAATTAAGGTTTTATAGAAATAAGAAAATTGTATTTCCAGAAAACTTCGCAGATTTTTGTCTAAAATAATTTGCTTATATCTTATCACGCAAGAGGTGAGGGGCGAGTGGGAATCGTTAGTTGAACAAACCATTGTAAGTCCGGTTCCGCGTATCCGAATTTTGTAAACTTGAAAACAGTTCTTGACCAGGAGTGTAATATTTATAAATTCGAATCCATCTAATAAGTAAAGTGCATGCTAGTAGGCGCTATTTAATTTTTTTTAGAAATCTAGTTTTACTCTAGAAATTATTACAAAAAAAAATACTATGCAATGAAATTTTTAAATGTACCATTTCAAAATTTTATTCATGAACGAATTCACATGGTTCGACGCCTTAAACCGGCCCTTTGTACGTACGGTATTGGAAAATAATTTCATATTAGTAGATACCGAAAGGACCTCACACAATGACATTGTCGTTTACTCATGGAAGCATAATGTACCCATAAAGTAGAAAGTAGGTATGTAACGTCAACGTGAGTGTGTGGTCTCCTTATTTTGCAAATCAACGCGCTTTTATAATAATGGTAGAAGAGTAACGGATAAATTTTACGTTAGGGTGATATTATCGGTATTTGAATAGATACAAATATCCATTGAGTGGGATTAGGGATATTGAAATTGTTATTTGTTTGAAGGAATAACTGATTCTTAGTATTACAATATTTTATTTGCCTGTAATTGTGTTTCTGTATCCTATTTTCTTTTAATATTTTCTAGAAAAATTTTATGCACAATTTATTTCACCCAAAAAATATCATTTGTTTAATTTAACAAAACCACAACTACACGAGCCTTTAGAAAATGTATGGTAGCAGGGTGTGTCACGAAGATGGCTCATTAATTAATTTGAAAATTGGGTTACGGCTTTGTCAGTAAGATCTATTCAATGAAAATATTGTGAACTTCCGGTTACTTCCATTTTCACTACAAATTGAACGAAGTTACAAAATAAAATAATCTAATTGTCCAGTAGTTTGTTTATTACAATTGTCTTTTCAATTTTCATGGCATGCTAGATTATTATTACCCACCAATTTAAGTAAAATATCTCCAAATTATAATAAATCTAGTTATAACTCAGAAATACGTAACTTTAGGTATAGGGAATGCTAATACAGATCGAAAGAGAATAAACAACTGATTCAGGAGTGATAATAAAATATAGGGTGTTTCATTTGAAATTATCGACTTATTGAGACTTGAAAATTTGAACATTGGACGCTCCATTCTAGACACCCTGTATAAAATATCGCATTTGACGTTTCACCGTATCCTAGATGGATATACTCACAATCTCTGTATAAAATTTGAAATTAATAGCTTAACAACTAAGCCAGATACGGAAATTAAAGTAAATGCGTATTTTTCAAATTTTTTTACAAAAATCTTAAATATCTCGGAAACTGTTAAACTTAGACATGTGGTATGTTAATAATTTTTTGTTCAAAATTTGATGCTTAATCTAAAAATAAAAAGGAAAACGGTACAAGTCATTTGAGATTACAAAGTTTTCTAAATAAACTGAAGGGTAGTCTTGACTGACTAGTTGAAGAAAAAAGTTTTAAATCCAAGAAAAACGAGGATTTATCTTGTGGATGCAGTCAAAAAGTGGGTTAGGTTAAAGAATACTCTTTGTTATATGGTCGAGCTTTCGGAAATGTTTATTTCCTTTATCAAGACATCTACAAAATTCTTACCCCAGTAAACTTGTTAATAATAATCAAATTTTACCAGTTAATGATAATATTTCGGATAATTCAATTCCTGACACTCCACCGCCCTTTTTTGTTCTTTACCGTACATTAATTCTTTGATCCCTAAACTCATTAACAGTTTTAAAGATAATAACATTAAAATTGCCCAGCCCGTCATTTTAACTAATTACAGTATTTTCACTAAAACCAAAACTAGGATTAAAACACCTGAAAGATCGAATGTCGTATATAACATCACTTGTCAGAACTGTAATGAAACAAATATTGGACAGACGTCGAGGAATTTGTCTGGACATATCACTTTCCACAAAAGTGACTGTAAAACAAAAAACTTTCTTGTGCTCTTTCTGAACATGTCATTAAAAATAAACACAGTATGGATTTAAATAATGTTAAAGTGCTGTGCACTGAAGCTAATTATCATAAAATACTTTTTAAAGAAATCAAAATGGATGAAAACAGTATGAACAGAAAAACAGATGTCAATAATCTGAGTATCATTTATAATTACATTTTAACACTTGAAAAATAGTATCGCTCTACACCACATATTACACAAAATTAACGTCATTTTGTTTAAATTGTTGCATTGTTAAAATTTAATAATTTTGAATTTTCTCTCTTTTCTAAATTTTCAAGTTTGTTACACATGCCAGGTTTAATAAAGTTTATAAAAACTTTTTTCCCACTCATTTTTAACAATATTAATTAAAGTTTGCATTTTTAAAAGGTTAATGAATAATGAAAGTTTGTTGAAAATTAATTCAAATCTCCCACCCATTTTAGGTTGGCATTACAGTTGGTAACACTGTTTTCCTCCAGTTTTGATGTATGTCAATTTTCAAAATTTTACTTTGTCGGTTTTTTGTATCAATTGTTTGTGCACGATGAAATAACAACATGATATTGAATTTAATTGTTAATCTGCAATCATTACATATTTTATGAATGTTTTGTGGAAATTTTGAACTGATATGTACGTTTTGTACTTTATCAATTTAATCTCAAGTTAGTAAGTATTTTATAACAATTTTTTAAATATGTGACTATCACTTTTGTAATCTTTTGTAGATGTCTTGATAAATGAACTAAACATTTCAGAAAGCTCGACCATATAACAAAGAGTATTCTTTAACCTAACCCAGTTTTTTGACTGCATCCTCAAGATAAATCCTCGTTTTTCTTGGATTTAACACTTTTTTGTTCTCTATATATGACTAATGGGCCATCTTCGTGACAGACCCTGTACCCGCGTTTCATTTAGAACACATTATTTCTGGTCTACCGCTGGTTCTTGTTATTTATGCAAGAGAAAAATTATGAAAATATGAAAGTTTTTAGACAGTTAGAAGTTATATTACTAAAACCACCAAAATAGTACTATTTCTACTGGTGTAATTAAAACAAGTGGTTTTGCAATAAAGTTGTGGTTTCAGAAATATTAAACTTGGTAAGTTATATCGGCTAGACTGCAAAATAAGTACGGATAACATTTGATGATTTTTAAACAGAAAATATATAAATGGAACATGTAGTTTTTAAAATGTTTTAAATATTATTCTTTTAAAAAAATTGTGCAAAAAAATTTTTGAATAAAATAGTCTTTTCGTGAATTGTTGACAAAATATATCGAGAAAAAATTTTGTAGAAAAATTCTGTTAAAAAAAATTGTTGAAAATTCTTGGGTAAAATTTTTCAAAAAATTTATCGTCAATTAAATTTTATACAGTGTGTATCATAAGAAATGGTCAATATTTTAATCATAAGTTCAGGACCTCCAAATATTAATATTTTACGAAATAACTCTTGGCAAATGTTAACTACTACTAAGATACAGGGTGTTGAAGATAAAATTTATTTTTCGTTTTTTTGGAAAAAATTCGTTATTATTTAATATATTGACTTGAAAGGTATGGTTATATTTTTAAGTTAGTAAATCATAAGCGTCTTATCAATTTTGAGATTAGATAAAGAGGGCGTCACCTACACTCTACTGGATGAAGAAAAGTATCAATTTTTTTTATTCCTGCTTTATTGAATTTTTTTCAAGTCTTTATAATACACCCTGTAAATTTGGACAAAAAAGGTATACTTGTTTTAATAGCATAAATGGAGATGTTGATAAATATCATGACAAATTTGGGAAAGCAAATAAAAGAAGACATGAATAAAAACAAAGAAGATATGCAAGATAGTATAGAGAAAATGACGATGAAAATAGAAAATAAATTCGAAGAAGTAAATAGAAGACAGGAGATAATCGAACATAAGATCACAGTATATGAAAGAAAGACAGAATAGACACAAAAAGAAATTAAAAGAAATAAAAAAATGTAATCGTATGGAAGAAATAATACAAGACAATTGGAAAATTGCAGAAGAAGAGAATTTAAAAACAAGAAAACATACAGAACAGAATTTGAAAATAATGAGACAAGATATTGAAATGAATGGGAATTTAAATAGAAATAAATTTAAAAAAAATTATTATAGATGGAAAATTAAATTAAAAAAATATATTTTGGATATTGGAAGAAAATTTAAAAAAAAATAAAATAAAATAAATTTGGAAATAGCGGAGGAAGAGAATATAAGTATACTAAAAGAAATCAAAGAAAAATACAAGATTTTAGTGGGAAAAATAGAAATTAAAATTTGATTTTATTATTTCTTTTTAAGATAAAAAATAATTTAAAAAACAAATTTTGGGAATGTTGTTATGGTAAAAAAAATGGGACAAATTTATAAAAAATGTGTATGTTAAACAAATTTAAAAAAAATATGTGAAAAGGGGCTTTAAAATTGACAGGGTTGTTATGGGATTATTGTTTATAGGAGATTAGATTGTTTTTAGTTATGAAAATGTGACATTTTGAAATTTTAAAATAAAAGATTTAGAAAATAAAGTAAATCTATTGAATTTTGATTTTCATAACAATAGATACTGTGGCTAGAATATTTTAAATGCAAATATCTCGAAATGAGCTGAATTTATGTTATTAAAACAAGTATACCTTTTTTGTTCAAATTTACAGGATGTATCATAAAGACTTGAAAAAAATTCAAAAAAGGCCACGAATAAAAAAAAATTGATACTTTCATCATTCAGTAGAGTGTAGGTGGCGCCCTCTTTATCTAATCTCAAAATTGATAAAACGCCTATGACTTACTAACTTAAAAATATAACCTTACCAAATTTCAAGTCAATATGTTAAATAATAAAGAAATTATTGTAAAAAAAAACGAAAAATAAATGTTATCTTCGACACCCTGTACCTTAGTAGTAAATAACATTTGACCCAGAGTTATTTAGTAAAATATTAATATTTGGAGGTCCTGATCCTATGATTGAAATATTGACCATTCCTTATGATACACCCTGTATTGTCCTAAAATATTTTGTTGAAAAAAGCTTATTTAAAATAATTTTTTTTTAAAATTTCTGTAAAAAAAAATTGTGATAAAAAATTGTTGAAAAAAAAAAATTGTAAAAATATTTATTGAAACCCATTTATGAAAACACAAGCAAAACTATCAACGATAAAATTTTTTGTTTTTTTAATTACAATTAAGTATTACGAAATTGATTTTGCACGCGCCGTAGAAAATTATATTTAAAAAAATTGCAATGATAACTAAAATTACTGTAAACCTATAAATAATTATGATTTACAGTGTTTTCCAATATCAAAAATAACCGAGTGTACTAACTGTCCAAGTAAGAGCATGAATTAATACAAAGTACTTATAAATTTGTTTTAAAATTAAATAATTAGTATTTAATTAGCAGTAAATAACAAATCATACTTACATATTTAGCGAATATTCACAACATTATGAGCACATTTCGAACAGTTCACAGTTCAGTTTAATAAATTTTATAGTTGCCTTTCCCATAAACCTCGTATCGAATCAATTTTCTCATACCAGACATACTTCAACCTTATTATACAGTCATTAAAATCAAAAAATGAAAACAAAGAACCATTAAGTATAAAAAAAAGCTCCAACCGCAACAAATAACTGATTGGCCAAGGCAATAAACATATCCGACTGACACGAGTCTAATATTTCATAACAAAAACCACATAAATTATTATCGAGAAAAACTGGAAGCTGTCAATCAAATTTTCTAACCTCAAATAATAAGGCTGATGGTCACGGCGTTCGGCAATTACCCGGTAATTCCCCTGCTTCAGATACTTGCGGTATGGTGGTAGTGGTGAGGCGGTGGTGCTAGAGGCATCTTTACACTCAAATCTGCAGTGGCGGAGAGGGTGATTTCGTCCCTAATTTTGAAGATATTTTTACTGTTTTGTTTATACAAGATGTTCTACATCTATATAGAAAAATCTTAGGATTGAGTGGTAAGTAGGTAAAATATAATATCAATATATCTGATATATAGATGAAGTACATTTTATTAAACTAAAGTTTCTTGTTTTTTGGGTACAATACATATTTAAAGAAATAAAAATTCTAATTTTTTTAAACATAAAATTCTTTAAGATAATATACAGCCTGTTTTAACGTTCAGATGGGGGATAGTGGTTACCAAAATTTACCAAGAGGGATATAATTAGAAGTTTAAAGATTTTAATGGGACAAGCGTTAAAGACAGACGCATGGAAAATCGCTCAGGATAGGAACAAGCTCATTATGGTTAACTTCTAGACTCAATGGTTATACTGACGAACGTCCCTGACAGAACGATCATCCCGTGATTTACTTTCTAACGAAAGATCAGAACCCAAAGAACTGCCGAATGCCTGAGAGATCGTTTGATCCATCAATCTTCAGACTGACACAAAAATCGCGTGAGTTTCTTCCAAACAGATTGCATTTAATTGTTTAATAGTCCCATTGTTATTTTGTTATTGGCTTGTAATTGTCCGGACAATTATTTCTGCTCTTTAATTCAAGACAATTATGTTTTAAATGCCCTTGATTTGCGCCTGTCAATCTGATGATAGATAGAAAATGCACGAATTTTTATTTGGAGTCTGGGAATATTGTTGAAAAAATTATCCTTTCACAATTATAAGTCGGTTTTCTTGGTAAAGAAAATTGAGGTTAGATTTGCTTCTACCTGTGAATTAGAGGAACATTCATCAATGTCTTTGAGTATATCAAAAGGTAGAAATAAATAAAATATAGGATGTTTTGACAGACGGTTGATTTCTGTTTTTTAAATCCAACTTCTTATTTATCTCGGTTACTTAGAAGCGATTAAAAAAGAGTTAGTTCAACGCTGTTTCAAATTTTGAGCAAAACTGTGTTTTTTTTTATATTTGAATTAAAAATTTACTATTAAAAGCAGGATACACTTTATTCCTGATTTTTTTAATTCGGCCGTTAAAAATAATTGATGTTAAACACCATTCATTAATAGGCGCGAAATATGTTTAACCAAGTGAGGAATTCTTCGAAATTAAAATGATTCAAGTATCCAACAGTTAATCACATTATAATAGCACGTTTTGAACACAAAATAACGAAACACAATCTCCACGGTAGTCATTTGTACGTTTTTAAATTTCATCAAACTTAAATGCCAACTAAAGACATTTTAATTTGCCTTAAACTCGTAAAATGAAACTATTTTCCCAGAGAGACCATTAGAGTTTAACAGTATCATTCTAGCATATACCTACACTAAAAAAAAAGTGTATTTTGTATAAAACTTTCGTAAATTCATTTATATCTTTTATCCAATAAAAGAATTGCTGGTTTTGCGATACTGTCATTGCAACGTTTCTCTAACATATGCATTTTTTGAAGAACGAAATTTAAAGGTTAGTACTTCCTAAAAATCATAGATTTGTTCCTTATTCCTAATTCTTGAAGACGCCTTCTTGATATATGTGGATTTACTGGAGGATAAGACAAAATATGAAGTCAGTTTATTATATTTGGTTGGGATTTTTCGAGAAGTTTTTTCAAAGTTTTAGAGAATCAAAAACAGTTTTTATGCCAAAGTATTCGGAAAACAAGAAGTTGACGCTAAAAATTGGAATTCTTTTTAAAAACTTCAAACGCAAATATCTCGAAAACGGTAAGAGAAAAATTTGGCTCATTACATTAATTCTTAATATTTTTTGTATTGTCATATAAAGTTTTGGAGATTTAAAATAATTTCATACCCGAATCTGTCAAAAATATTTTAAATACATAACTTTTCTTCGTGTAGAGTTGGGATGAAAATTAAATGGCTTCCTTTTTTACATTTTATGTTCTCCAAATTGAGCCCAACGATTTAAACTACATTTTATTTCCTACATCAGTGTTTAAATAATATAAGGTTGATTAAATGAATCATTTTAATTTTTTTTTTTTTAAATGAAGGGTTTCAGATTCCTGAACGGCGCCCGATTGACTTATAAAATTGGTTTGAATTTATAGCAATTATATAAAAACATAATATTTATAAGTGGATCCCCAATGAGTAAAATCATAAAAATGTAAAATATGCGAATAAAATTTTAATCAAAAAAACTGTAAAAGAACTTAAAATGTTTTTTTTTCGATGCTGTATTGATGTAATGCCATTTTATCGACGTTTTATTATTATTTTTTTAATAGTTATTTATTTTCACTTGTATATGATTTGTTTATTTTACCTTGGATACGGTTGCTACAAATACACTCATAATGCCCTAGAGCAGCGGTTCCCAAACTTTTTTGACCACGAGATTTTCAAATTTTTTGCGACCCACTTTATGAAAAAAAAAACAAAAAATTTTCTTGTATGGCGACTTCGTCAATATATCTAATAAAACACATTATATTTGCATTATTATACTCGATATCTGTGCATTCATTCAATTGCAAGGAAAAAACTTTTCTTTTTATTTTAGCAACTAGTTCTTCTTCTAAATGTTTCGCGCAATCGTCAATTTTCCATTTAACTATATTATTATAATTATTTGCGACAATTTTTATGAGTCTCAGCTATTAAAGTGATGTTTTTTTTTGAGCAGCAGTTTCTTCACTTTTCTTATAAGCAAAATGTTAATTGGCTCATTAGAGTACTCAGAATAATTTTGCCTCTAAGGTTATTCTGGCACCCTAGTTTATATTATTGTGTAATATCTTTAGTATTATATTTCTTTTTTGTGTTTTTACAATTTTTTTCGCGACCCGGCAAAATTTTTCTGCGACCCGGTGCCGTTATATAGATCCTAACGCCCGCGGGATGAATGTTGCCCGATGGGCGTTAGGATCCAGTAACGCTTGCGGTGCATACAAGATTTTATTTTTCACGAAAAATTGATTTTATTTTAATGAAAAACCGATTTTTTGATATTTTAACGTTTGCTGTCAGTAGTTCATTATATTTAGTGAACATCATTGCTGCTTTGTATTATATACGTCTTATAAAAGTAAAATATCAAAGAAAATATGCACCTAAAGCAACCAAAAATGTATTGCCGGAGTAATCCAGACCCTCCTCGTATAATTAGCCTGCTCATTATGCCCATTATGAGTGAATTTATAGCAACCGTATCCAAGGTAAAATAAGCAAATAATATACAAGCGAAAAATAAAATAATTTTTGCCACAATGTATTTTATTCCACAAAATTGAAATGTTTGACACAATTCAATTTTCTTGGCGCTTTGATTGATTGATTGACGATGTACCTGACTGAGGTTAATAAATGCCTCCCTCAATACTGCAGCCTTAAGACTTATTGTACTATGTCAGTTACATCGTTATGTTCAGGTGAAGAGGTTTGTTACCTTTATCAGGCTGAGTAGCCTTTTCACCAGATTTTATTTTGGAAAGTCCTCGTGTGGGTTTACCGGCCCCAGTAGGTTATACCTCCAGTGCGTGAGTGCCTGGCACTCTAGTATGATATGAGAGGCTGTTTCATCCTCCTCATAGCATAGTCTACAAATGGGTTCGTCTTGAAAGATGCCCATTTTATGTAGGTATTCCCTAAGGTGACAATTTCCGGTTGTTAGTCCCGTGACATGCCTTATTTGATTTCTGCTTAGATTCAGAATATCTCCTGTCACTACTTTTGATGGCGCTTTAACTATTCGTTTACTGTTTTGTTGGCCCGACACGAGATCCCAGCGTAACTGGTGTTCTTTTAACATCCACGTAGTCAGCGAGAGTCGTACTGAGGATATGGGAATGCCAAACGCCGGTTCAGGACCAGTAAATTCGGTCGCTGAAGCTTTCCTTGCCAGGGCGTCTGCTTCCTCGTTGTGTTACCTTATTTTCGTTGGCCAGAACGAGCAGAGTTTGTAGGCAGTTCCATACCAATTTTGATCTGATTTTGTTACATGATAAGGCCTGTATGGCAGCTTGACTGTCAGAGTAAATGAGGATTGTTTTCCCTCTATGCCCCCTGTCAATATTCTCCCTCAAACAAAGCTCTTGAAATACTGATGCGTAATTCCACAATGGAACGTTTAGGTTGCATCATATATTCCAGCTCCAGTCCACTTGCGGTTTTTGACCCATCAGTATATCAAACCAATGTTCCTTCCCGAAAGTTGTTTGTGTCTTTACGTTCCCAACTCAGCTGAACACTGAAGGGCTTTGCGAAGTTGTTTTTTGGTGCCATTTCATCACTTCTCATCTCCATCAACGAGTTTGTGATGATTTTTGTGATTCTTCTGTGTCCGTGTTCACAAGGATCCCAGTAGCCATTGCAAGTTTAGCAAGCTCCAGTATCGCCTTTCTTGGTATTACTTTAGGCCACCACACTAAAGAGCCATAGGTTAACATGGGTCTTACCACTGCAGTATACAACCAGTGTACCATAGGTGGTTTTAAGCCCCATTTAGTGCCTATGGCCTTTTTGGCGGCCATTAGTGCATTTTACCCTTATTAATGGTTTTTTCCAAATGCTTCTTCCAGGTTAGTTTAGCGTAAAGGATTATACCTAGATACTTCACCTCCTGGGTTAATTGCAGTTGAGTGTTGAAGAGCTTGGGTAGCCTTAGACTGTCCAACTTCTTCTTTTTTATGAAGTGCTGTTTTATTAGGATTAACTTTAAGGTTTTCCTTTAGACACCACCACTCCACGATATTCACCGCCTGTTGCATAAGGTCTGAAACAATATTTTTAAAATTCCCCACTACAAGTATGAGTACATCGTCTGCATACCCCTGGGTATAATATCCTGCATTGCTGAGCTATACCAGGAGCTCGTCAATTATCAAATCCCACAGTAGAGGTGATAAGACTCCTCACTGTGGACATCCCTTGGAAATTGACACCTCCATGTTCTCTCCCAACAATGTTGCTTCAGCTGATCGATTGCATAGCATGGTTTGTATCCACCTGCATGTGGTGTCGTCTACGCCACGCTTTGCTACAGCTGCACCCATGGTTCTAAAAGAGGTGTGATTGAATGCACCCTTTATATCCAGAAATGCTCCTAAAGCTATTTCTTTATTTCTGTGTGCAGCCTCTACCTTCAAAACGAGTTGATGGAGTGCTGTTTCACAGGATTTTCCGGTTTGATAAGCATGCTGGTTTTTGTGAAGTGGCCTTTCTTCTAGAAAGTATTCTCTGACATGTACCTCAACCAGTTTTTCCATTAACTTTATCATAAAAGATGATAAAGTAATGGGTCTGAATGATTTAGCCTGAGAGTAGTCCTTCCCAGATTTTGAAATGAAGCTTTCTTCCAGCTTTCTTCCAGCTAGCTGGAAAGTAACCAGTAGCTAGACTTGCCCTTAAAAGTTTACATACCACTGGTACCAGCATTTTCTTTCCCTGTTGCCAAAAGACAGGGAATATACCGTCCGGACCAGGTTATTTGTATGGACTATTGCCCAGCTAATTTTGCTTTAGGTTATGACTCTGTTTGCCAGTTTCCAATCCTTTTTTGTGGCCCTATGATTGGCGCTACTTCAACACAATTTTTTTAAGCCACTTTTTTGACAGTCAATCAATTTCTACATTCCCTACTTTTAACTTTATTTTAAAAAAATTATTTCTGAAAATAAAAATTGCGTCGAATATTTTATTAAACAGAGACAATGTTCATCATTTTAATTATTTTTTCATCAAAAGTAAAAGTATTAAAAATAATTTTTTTTGTTATGCCTCTATTAATATATATCTTCAGTTTTATAAAAATCAGTGAGAATTCTTAGAAATTCCGGTCAAATTTTCTATGAGAAGACAAAAAAATTAAAAATTAATGACTTCCTGAGAAAACTTAGAATCTCCTCTTTAAAATGCTTTTTTTTTCTTTGCAAACATTTTAGGTAAAGATACTTTAGTTTTTCCGAACGCCTCGCCTGAATATTTGTATTCAACGGCTAGGCGCGCGTAGAGTTTTTGAATTTGCTTTCTTATTTTTAATAATTTTTTATAGTAGTATAATTTTTTTTAATAACTTATAATATAATTTTCTGCTCTTACGTAGTGAATTTTTATTTTTTTCGAGATATAATGTAAAAACCAAATTTTCTGTTTTGTTTTCGAAATTGTGAACTTTTTGAAGAGTTTTTTATCTTTTTCTACACCCTTTCAAGTACTTAAGTGCCAAATTTCATCGATATCACATTCTGTGTGAGGTCAAAGTCTCTGACAACTGGGCTAATATAAAAGATAGACAATTTGTGAATAAAGAAACTAGTATTAAATAGTAAACGACGGGTATCTTATAGGTAGTTCAGAAAAAAGTTAATTTCGAGAGGTAGCGATTTTTATTCACACGCTGGATAAGCAAGCAGTCTTCTAAGAAACGATACCAATCTAGAAAAAAGTTCCAAATTCGTAAAGAGAAATCCACAATGATGTATTAATGTTTTCGGTGTGTGCCGAAGTCGGCGGGTCGGCTCGCGCTCTATACTTAAGTGTCTCCAGAGGCGTTCCTCAAAGGGTCGCACACAGGCGGCTGTGACTCCGGGCCAAACCCGAGGCGCCCTCGAACTCTTCTAACCGATAATTTCATTGTTTATGTGGGTGGGGTGGCTCGCAACCGATTATAAAATGATTCGAGAAATTTTCCCAAGACTCTAAATGTATAATTGCGTGTTTTGTTTATGCCTGATACTGATGACGAAGATGGTATGGTGAATAATCGCTCATACTATCACGTATCACGTGTATGCCGAATATAATATGGCCCAAATTCTTCGGGTGGGACGTGAGTTCGAGTTTAGTTCGGTATTAGAGATCGTTTCATAATTGCTAGAAAATATAGACACAATTTGTTTTAACCCATACTAAAATTGGTCAAGAAATTAAAATCATGCGATCATATTCTTGAATGTAAATTAAAACGTATTTTTTCACCACCAGAGTCAATGAAAATATTAATATTACTGGATCTGGACCACAATTCTTCGGAAAGCCGTTATACACTTTTTTAAACCCCCAAAGAAATATTTACTTTCTACCAAAGACCCACTACCTCTTATGTTTCAATGGTAGAGATATATCGGTAAAACGAGTCGCTCGGTTGAAGTCTGGATACAGGAACACAAACGATGAATGAGATCGAGACTAATATCTCACTCTGATATAGCTGAAGACCACAACGAAACAGGACATAAAATCAACTTTGAGAATTCCACATTGCTCTCCAAAGATCCTTACTTTTACCACAAGAAGATCCTGGTGATTATAGATATCCAAAGATACCCAAATAATTTCAATATGAAAGAAGGTTATCTCATAAAAGTCGGCAAAATATCGAGTTCAAAATTCAATATGATGTTGTCCAGATCCGATAAAAGTAGTATTTCCTTCTTGTTTGGGAATTTCCATAGACCCATTTGTTGGTTCAAATATCTTGAAAGTTCGAATAAATGATTATATATTTTTTAAACAGTTTCAAATATGCGAAATTTTTTTATATTTTATTCTTTTTTATTACAGTATAGATTTTATTTCATTTTAGTGTTTTTGTACTTATGGACAGAGAAATGAGCTTAACTAGTTTAGGAGAAGTTTCGCAGTTAAGGTTAAAATGCAATCTGATTTGTTCGGACGCGTTATAGGTAATTGATTCGGAATTGATCGAAGATACTAGTGTAGGATATAAAAATATCTTTCTAGTTTACAATGACCTTGTTTTATGAGTAGAAATAAAATATTTTATGCGATAATTTAAAAATAAATGGTTTTTTCATTAAAATGGAATTTTAATACAGCTAACTAAAAAACAGTTGTTTTACTAATTAGAAATTTGGTCATTCAGTGGAAATGTTGTTTTGCCTAGAGCTGCAAATATCCTAGCGCCTACCCCAAGAAGATTAACTGAGAACCTGGCCTGATGACCTAGTTATGTATTGTCGTTGTATAGTTTTTTTAATATACCACATTTAATTATTACTGATTACCAAAATAAACCACAAAGTCGCCTTCACACATATAATTAGAAAAATATTTAAACCCTCAAGGGGAAAGTTGAACGGTTTGAAGTCAAAAGGTATAACCGTTATATATATATATAGAACATGTTTTCAAATATCATCATCAGTACGATTAATAAACACAGGAGTAAAAAAGTTGAGACATAAAAAATTTTTATTATGTAGAAAAAAGAAGGACTTTAGAAGGACATTAAACATTGTTGAAGGCAATGTGAAACCTACCCCCTAATGTTAAGGGGGGATAGTAGGAGACCACTCATATATTCGGATCGATCACATCAAAGATATGTTTAATGCTTTTTAAGTCCTTCTTTTTTCTACATAATAAAAATTTTTTATGTCTCAACTTTTTTACTCCTGTGTTTATTAATCGTACTGATGATGAATAAGTATGTATTTGAAAACATGTTCTATATATAACGGTTATAGCTTTTGACTTTAAACCGTTCAACTTTTCCCTTGAGGGTTTAAATATTTTTCTAATTATATGTGTGGAGACTAGTTTGTGTTTTATTTTGGTTGTCTAACTGAAACTCCACTTTGAGGATGGACTATTTCCTTCAGATATTACTGATTGTTTCATATTGTAAAATTCCGGAACAAAAAAATAAACCAAATTAATATCTAACTTAAAAGATAAAAAAAAATTAATTGAAAATAAAACTCACCTGCATCATGCCTGCTTTCCTTAATTACAGGTACACCCGAAATAACTAACCAACAGAATTTCCAAAAAATCGTTATAAAATGCCATTCGTAATAACAGTTCTTGTCCGCAAAAGATTACATTTTATAAAGACCATAACATAGACTATACTTATCTTCCGAAAAATGATGAGCTTTTGAATGAAATCAAATCATTTTAGACAATTTAGTGGCCGGGAGAATTGCGAGAAATCCCTGTGGCGCCCTGGGTCGCACCCGAGTACTGAACCCCACAATTATCCTTGCCAGAGGCGGACCCGAAAGGACCACGACAGTTTTATACGTTTTAGAAAATTAGAGGTTACATCGAAAGCTCGACCGCCCCTTGATTTTTGAAGTTTCACAGTTAGCTACGATATTAGAACACAAAAAGTCTAAGCTTGTGTCGATTTTACCGACGAAAAATCAAAACAGGTTGCCGATTTGCAGAACAGGCACGTATTTGAAAAAATTGTTTAAAAAATTAGTTCAATTAGGCTTGTTTGCCTGTTTACTTGTGTACATTCGCTAAAAAAACAAACAACACTTTCACATAATGTGCTTATCTGCTCCAATGACGATTTAGATGTATGTTAACCTTCCTACAGATGCCATTTGAATGAACAAATTTCAAATAGGTATATTTGTTTTTGAGGTTGGAAATCACAAAATTTATTTATTAAACCCACTATTTTCTTTACTTACTTACAGTAATGATGACTATCACAGAGCTGTGATTTTTAAACTAAAATATTTTGCACGAGATATAAAAATATTTCTAACCTTTTATTTCATACATACTACTCTAAAACTCTAAAAAATTAAATAAATTTTGATGGCAAAATCAAATATTTTGTCTCATGTGTTGTTTAGTTTTAAAAGTTGTTTGTTGTGTTTTTAGGAAAAGAAGGAAAATTTATAGACAATTGCTAAATGATATATACCTTGTTTATTTGAAATTAGCAATATCATATTTATTTAATATTTATTGATAAATTAGATTTTGATTATAGAAATTTTCCTTATAGAGCAAAATGCAACTGTCAATTTACTAATGGGACGTACGGTAGGTCCAGACCTGTACAAAGTAAAATATGTACAGGTTTCATTTAATATTTTTATAATTTCACATTTTTATGTGATGTAAGTTTTAAAATATGTGTAGTGGGTTTCTGTCTTGACGTATCATAGGATCTCTCGATACGTATGTAGAAGACGAAGGGTCTACTTAACGGTCAAATTTTTAAAAATAGCAAAAAAAATATTACTGACCACGTAAGAAAGCGGTTCAAATAATAAAAAGGTTTTATTTATAACGTATAGAATGAGGCTAAAGTAAAAAGTAAAAAAAAAATTAATTTACACTGTTGTTTAAACCAAATGTATTTATTTTTGCAACAAATGATTTTAAAAATTTTTAACAACTGTCCCCATCTAGTGATGAGAAAGTGCAATTGATAAATGTTACTTGTCAGAATCTAAATCTAACAACTATACTAATATTAGTAATGCCTAAGGCACAAAATAAATAAAAAACGAAGAAGAATTTAGTCTTTTAGTGTTCTACAGTGAGCTCAGTGAGCTAAACATTAAACTATTTAGCTTTTTTAATTAAGTAGAAATGGTTAATTTTATAATTTAGTTCAAATGCCTTTTTAATGTTTATTATCCACTGTATATCGTGAATTCTTCCATTAATTTAAGTTGAAAAACAGGAATGATTGTGAGATCCTGTTGAAATTTGTTATTGATATTCTCTTCAATGTCGGTATGTTGTTGATTTTCTTCAGGGTAAGTTGCCACTTAACTTTTTATTAATCACTTTATTCAGATTAGGTTTATTTCTTTTTTACATCTATCTAGCTATTGTATAACTTTTTTTATAATATACTTAGGAAAGGTAATTTGTTACTTTTTTAGTAAGTTAAATTCAATTTTGTCTCTAAAATTTTTAACATGTTATTTTCAAATCGTTCTCATTTTGTTTTTTTAACAAACTTTTCTTTTTTTTTTTAAATTCTAGATCCCTTGCCAAAATTGATGACGAATAAAATTGATGAAAGTCTTTGACTTCGATAGAAAATATTTAAATGATTACAATTTTTTATACAAGGTAAATTTATCTAATCTTAGGGTTTTTAAATTAATCAAATATTATTTTCTTTAATTTATAATGTTACAATCTGTTTTCCTGTTATAAATTTTGATTTATTGTTGATTTTCATTTCGGAAGCTCATAGTGGTTTGTATTTTAATTTCTCTCTCTTTCCACTGGATTAAAACCACTTAGTTGTTAAAAAAGTTTTTTTATTGACGTTTCGGCTTTCCAGATCGAAAGACGTTATCAAAATGACATAAAATAAATAAATTTACTAAAAACAGAACACTTGATAATCTTGCAAAAATATGACATCAACATAGTATACATAGAATAAGATTTTGAGATTGAAGATGTCAAAATCTGTTTCAATCATATTTTTGTGACGTTTCTGGGAACGAATTTTGAAAGGATAGCGCATTTGCATATTATAAGAGAATTTATACTTCGTCATAAATGAAGTTTTCTTATTAATATTATCATAAGAAAAAACCAGATAAAAACTTATGATACTATCCCGATATAGAGGGTATCCTTTTTGCAATTAACTCTTTTTGTAAAATAGGTATCCAAATTTTTGAAATATCAACCGAACAATTAGAAACACATTCGTTATTATTTAAGCATATCAATGCTGCTTCTTTAACTTTGCGGTTATAATTATTCGGTTCTTTTAATAATCTAGTTGAAAAATTCCATTGTATTTTATGACCAGAATCCCATGCGTGTTCACATATTTTGGATTTTTCGAATTGTTTATTTTTAATGTACGATTGGTGTTCATTAAGTCTAATATGAAAAGGTCTAGATGTTTCTCCTATATAAAATTTATTACATTCGCATGGAATTTTGTAAATACAAAAAAATAAAAAAATTCCATACAATTCAATACAATGGAATTTTTCAACTAGATTATTAAAAGAACCGAATAATTATAACCGCAAAGTTAAAGAAGCAGCATTGATATGCTTAAATAATAACGAATGTGTTTCTAATTGTTCGGTATTTTACAAAAAGAGTTAATTGCAAAAAGGATACCCTCTATATCGGGATAGTATCATAAGTTTTTATCTGGTTTTTTCTTATGATAATATTAATAAGAAAACTTCATTTATGACGAAGTATAAATTCTCTTATAATATGCAAATGCGCTATACTTTCAAAATTCGTTCCCAGAAACGTCACAAAAATATGATTGAAACAGATTTTGACATCTTCAATCTCAAAATCTTATTCTATGTATACTATGTTGATGTCATATTTTTGCAAGATTATCAAGTGTTCTGTTTTTAGTAAATTTATTTATTTTATGTCATTTTGATAACGGCTTTCGATCTGGAAAGCCGAAACGTCAATAAAAAAACTTTTTTAACAACTAAGTGGTTTTAATCCAGTGGAAAGAGAGAGAAATTGTTGATTTTATTAAAATTATTTTATGTTGGCATACCTTTTTCATGTACTGAGTGTTTAAAATCTATGTCTGCTTAGTGACAACTGAAGCATGCTTGCTGCCACCTAATTATTACTCTATCTTGACACATTATCATGCACAGTCAAATATTTAATTAACGATAGTACTCAACTGTCAATATCGTCTTTTTGGCATCAGATTTGAATTAAGTAACCTTAAAGACATATGCTTACATGTCAATTTTATGAATTTCGATCGTTACATGCTGTTTGACAGTTATTTGACAGCTGTCAACTGTTTTGAACTCGGCAACCTTATTGCTTGTTGTTTGACAGCTGTATCAATATCGTCTTTTTGACAACAGATTTGAATTGAGAAACCTTAAAAACATATGTTTACATTTTAATTTTATCAATTTTGATTGTTACATGCTGTTTGACAGTTAGTTTTACAGCTGTCAACTGTCAATATTATTATATTGGCATTAGATTCGAATGCAGCGACCTCGAAAACATAAGAGGGTAATTTTTTTAACGCAGCAAATACTAAACTTTTGAAGAGATTACCTTTTTAAGTAGTAAATAATGTCAAATTTGTGGAGCTTTGGAGCTCCGTAGGAGCCGAAATACGCAAAATTGAGCTTTGTGCACATTATGACTTTTGCTCAGGATGCCGAAACGAACAACATATCAAAATTTCAGCCAATTTGACCGGGAGCCAATTTCCATAAGATTTGTGCGGGGTTCTTTCGTCCATTGTTCTCTTTGGCTCATCTCCGAGTTTTCTTAGTTTCGTTAAGTACTTTTCTCTGTAATTCTTTTGTATTCTTTTGTATATAACTTTCTCTAAGAATTTCGTTTTTTGTTTGGATTATTTGTATCCACCTTTTTGCATTTAAAACATTTTCGAATTGCAGAAATCCATGATAATCTAACGGACATGGCGAACATGGGAGATACCATTATTTTTTAAAATAAAAAAATACACTACAATATCAATAATGAACGTTTGAAATTTTCTAAATGTACAAAGAGTACCGGCATATAACTATTATAAAACACCCCGTATATTTGAGCTCCATTTTTAAACATAGATTCCCCATCCAAAATATTGACCTCCGCTTTGATGTATCGGAATGCTTTCACGAATCTACCATTTCGATTTGAAGATGACATTTAGTTTACTTTTATACTTTTGACTTTACATAATAAAAATGACAGCTCTTTTAACCAGATTAGAGATTGTTGAATAAAGAAGCTTCAAAACGAAAGATCATGTCAGATTGTAGATAACATTCTTCGAGATTGTCTTCAGGTTCTTGTGAATTCTTACTGGAGCTTAGCTAGAATGATGTTATCGTTGAAAAGTTATAAAACAAATTCGCTGAGAATGAAGATGTTGAATTTATTAACAGTAAGCGTTATTAGCTTCTTTAATATTTCAGATTTGTGTTTTCTTCTTAGATACAATTTATATTTCTGGGTTTCTGTCTTGGCTTATCATAGGGTCTCTCGATAAAAAAGTTGTTACACGTAGGTAGAAGATAAAAGGTCTATTCTACTGTTAATTTTTTTTTATTATTAGTTTTGGTTTGTCAAATTTTAAAATAAATTAAATTGGCGAAAGTTTTTTCATTAATAAATAAACGTTATTTTTTTTGCAAAATCTAGGAATACCTTAAAGTCAACTGTCACGTGACATATGCATTATTATTATATTTATAAAATTTCCAGTAATATCTGTAGTGGGTTACTGTCTTGACGTAACATAGGGTCTCTCTATAAAGCTGATCACAAAAATTAGAAAAGGAAAAGACTTAAATGATCGAAAGTTGTCACACGTAAGTAGAAGATGAAAGGCCAAATTAGGCGTTAATTAGTAAATAAAATATATTCATTTTTTAAACCAATAGCTGTAATAAATTTTCGAAAAAATATTTTTATTTAAATAAATACAAAAAATTCATGATTTTTCTTGTAAATTATTTTAGGTAAAAAAATACAACCAGTTTATGCGTCAGGGTGGTTCTATCACCTACTTTACCTTCCAAAATTCCTGTCTAGCCATTAGTAATATCAATTATCAAACTGTCAGTCCATTTCCGAATTTTTTCCATTTGTCTTACTTGGAATTTACAAAGCGGCAAGTCCAAATCACAAATATCATTATTCTAAGTTAATTTATTACCTGCCGCTACCGCTATTATAGAGCGTTTTGTGGTAGACTGCCACTGACATTTTTCTAAAATCATTATCTTATGTTGGAGAAATATTAAATTAATAATGTGGTCGATTTCAGAGAAATTGGCGAGCCACCGAAACCGATAACATAATTTTTGTGAATGGTCTGGGGTTTCGGTGAATATCTATAAAATAATTCATAATTAATTATAGTCAAATTATACTTTTAAGGTTTTTCGAAAAACCAAGTAGGAAAATAAAACTTTACTTACGTATTACCCCCGAAAGTGGTTATTGTTTCAAGATAAGAGTAAATATTTGTATTACATTTTATTTTCCGACAAAGAAATAAGAAACTGATAATTTAAAAAGTATTTATGCTAGTTTGGGCCCTTCTGTTAATAATATTAACGTTAGTTTCAAGTAAAGAGACATAATAATAGTCATTTCATTTTTTGCTGTTGGGAATAATCATGATCAAGAATGGGAATGTCTAACTTGAAGGCACAGTATCGTAAAAACTTATTCTGGATTCTTTCAATGTTCATGTTGTGAACTACATGATAGGGTGACCACACAATTGAAGCATATTCCATAATGGATACAATTAAAGATACATACACCTTTTTTACTGTTGTGACAAAGAACTCTTGACAATTTCGTAGTTCAAATCCCAATGTTTTTGAAGCTTTTGCCACCATGGTCTGAATATGTTCAACAAAAGTTAGCTGAGAGTCGAACACAACCCCTAGATCTATTATTAATTTAACACAATTCAACTGCTTTCCTTCTATGACATAAGGGGCGTCATATTTTTTATTGATTTAAAAAAGCTAATGTATGAACATTTATCTGGGTTTAAATGAAGCTTATTCCTATAATACCAATCCATCAGATTGTCCAAGTCTTCTTGTAGCAATAACTGATCATCTGTAGATTTTATACATTTAAATATTTTGAGATCGTCAGCAAATAATAGATAATCACAATTTCTAATACAGCTTCCAATGTCATTTATGAATAAGATAAAAAGCAAAGGTGCACAATGTGAGGAACACCTGAAAGCATTTCAATATCATCAGACTTACTCGAACTTATTTTGACTTTCTGTGTACGTCCTGATAAAAAACTTGATAACCACCTCAAAAGATCATTACTAAAACCGATGCATTCAAGTTTGCCTAGCAAAGTATCATGGTTTACTCTGTCGAATGCCTTGGAAAAGTCGGTGTAGATGGTGTCTTTTTGAAATTTGCTTTCAAAGGCATTCAATATTCTGTCCTCATAAATCAATAAGTTAGTTACAGTTGATCTTTTTGATGAAAATCATGTTGATTATTTACTATAAGCTCCCTGCAAGAGAAACTCAACCGATCATAGATTAGACTATCGAAAAGCTTTGATATAGAAGATTGAATGCACACATTTCTATAATTTTTTTATCTCCTTCCTCTTTCCAAATTTAAATATGGGCATGATAAAACTTTGTTTCCAGCTGTCCGGGAATATTCCAGTTTTCAAAGAGAGATCGAATATTAAATAGAGCGGAAAAGTTAATGAATGAATGCAACTTTTCAAAAAAATGTTTGGACTTCCATCAGGACCTACTGTAAATTTAATTGGCAGACTGGTGACTTTATTATATATCATTTCTAGGGATATTTTAGAACAACGTATATCATATTCTTGTTTAGGTATATTGTTGTTATATGTACTATCAATTTTGAAGTAAATTGTTTAAAAGTATTTGGCAAATAATTCAGCTATTTCTGCATTATTTCCAGTTCTTGATTGATTTTTTACTCTTTATGTAGTTCCAGAAAAATGCTGGGTTATCTTTTAAATTATTTTCAATGTTGTTCATATAGTTATTGTAACATATTCTTGATAAATCTTTGAACTTAGATCTGAGAGTAGAAAATTCAATATAGTGATAATTGCTTTGTGATTGTTTGAATCTTTTATGGGCCTTTTTCTTCTTTAATACTAAGTTTCTTAATTCTGAAGAAAACATTTTGGAAAACTGGATGTTTTATATTGCTTCAGTGGAACAAAATTCATCCATCGCGAAGAATCAACAAAATTTTGTATTTTTAAAAGCTCAGAACAAATTACAATTTAATATTCTTTTATTATAAGTTTTGTTGAGTTTAATTAAGGTATAACAGTTGGAGGTTGGTACCAATGTTAAATTAGGTTTTAGTGTGTTAATTATCTGCTAATAAAGGAAATATAATGAATCACTTCAAGGTATAAAATAACCGTTTAAAAGTAAATAATTTTATTATTAAATATTTATTTTCTTTCCTCACCGAATCGCCCTGTAGACAGTGCGTTGCTAATGCTTCAAAACTGAAGTACGAAACGTTCGCCACTATTACAGTCCCTGTTTTCATCTACATAATATATTGAAGCTCAACACTGTAGATCAATGTACGTACACCATTGTGTCTAAGACGGCTATGATGGAAGATCATAGGTCACTCCCAGGTCACACACCTGCCCTAAAGGCTCACGAACTCACCCGAAAGTTAACGATCACCACCCACATTTGAGTCCGCATTTAGAATAAGCCAGAGCTTGTACGCTTTAACTTGTCATTTATTATTGCCTATTCGTTTACATTATCACATCAATGCTGAAAACATGCAGACGAAATTCTTGTTCATAGTGTTCACGTCCTAAGTGTGACACGATCAATGTTAGGATTAGTACGTGTAAGTTTGAAGAATTGCTACAGCAGTGGATCATGAAATATGTTAAAAATTCTGTGGAAATTTGGTCATTTTATTTACAAAACTTAATTATTTATAACGGGTGGCACAATAATAATAAATGTCGACCGTATCTCAGAAACTTTCCATAATTAAAGTGGCTACGATAAAAGCCTGGACATTATTGAGAGAATCGAAGAATGACCGCTAGATGGTGCAACTGAACACCAAAATTTAATTTCTAAAAATAGGAAAATTAAAATTTACAGATAGTTGTGCATATTTTGGCCCGGAATAATTTTCTTCTAATTTGTCATATGAGAGGAAAGGGGAGTGGGAACCCTGATTTGAATAAACGCTTGTAAGTCCGATTATAGTTCACCGAATCTTAAAAAATTAGTCTCGTTGAAAACAGTTCTTCTCTGCTAATGTAATATTTATAAATTTTAACTAATCTAATACGTAACGCGCATGCTAGAGGGCTCTGCTTATTTTTTTTTTGTAAATTTAGTTTTCTCTCGAAAATTTTAAATAAAAGTATGCAGTCTTCACCACGAATTAAAATAGTACACTAAATTATCAAATAATCAGTAATCCGTAGATATCCTAAGAAACTTAAAACATTATATCGATAATTCTGGTTCCATTGAACAACATAAATAAATTTTATTCATCATTTAATGATTATTATGACCATATTTTTATACAATTTTATAATATTTTTCATAATATTATCTTTGGGATAAAAACTGTATGGATTTAAAAAATATATATAACAAAATATTTACTATTACCCCCATATCGAAGATTTTTCATTTTTATTAATTTCTTTGTGGTATAGAGTTAACCAAATATAAGATACAATATTAAATTTAAGTATTATGTACAGGATGACTGTGTAATTCAGTTTTATTAGAGTCCGGTTCCAGAGACCCTATGATGCGTAAGAAGAGAAACCCACTATACATATTTTAAAAGTTGCAAATTTTTGACTGTTAAATATACAATGTCGTATAAATATTTTTAGTACACAATTTCCAAAGTATAATTGTGGTATCATTTGAATTTTGGAAACTGGAAATTATTTTAATAGTATTTATTTTATATTTAAACCACTCCTAATATCTTCTATTATTCTGTCTAAAGGATATCTTTTGATGACCGTTTCCTTTTTTTCACTAAATCAGTGCTTTGTTTTAAAATCTAGACTCTTTTTTAAAAAAAATTATGGCTTTAAACAAAGCTTAGCTCAGACTGCAACCTCAACCACATACGTTATGAGTACTGTAATTTTGCCTCAATATAAATATAAATAAAGTCGCCCGTCAGTATTTTGGAGGGAGGCCCCAAAAGGGATTGGCACGTTTTTGGATATTTACCACAAAAGAAACAGTTTTTAATAATTTAATGTACCAAATAAAAATAAATAGTTTAGGGTGGTTTAAAATTTTTTGGACAAACTAAAATTATACAACACAAGTGATTTTTTAAAATTTTAAAGACAGGGTATTAAAATCTAAAATCTAAATCTAAAAGCAATAAATTATAGCAAATATTTTAACGATTTTCTATGTTACACAAATAACTATTTTTTTTATTTTCTTACCTAGCTTAGAAAAGTGACCAATCCGTTTGTTCCACACATATCTACGCTCTTGGCTCAATACGGACCACGAATAAGTCAAAAGTTAGTTACTGTATTAGTCCCGGAGGAGCCATAAGTTTGAAACCGTTAAAAAATATCGTGAGACAGCCGGTACGGCTCTGTAATACCGTAAACGGAGCGATTAACATAATCTTTGGCATGTTTCCCACGATCCCTTCCTCCTACATACCCTCGAGGATGTTGGTAGACACGCGCTTCATAACTGAAGGATTTTGAGATAGCAGCCCGAACGATCAACATCCCAGTAAAGGGTAATGATGACGTTTCCAAATGGGTCGAAATTATAGGTTTTCCGCTAAAATCTAGGTTCGGCTAACGTTTCCTTCTGCCCAGACCCCACATTTCGTGGTGATAGAAATTTAATAATAATAACCGATATTTTTCTACTGCACGGAAGAAAACGCAATTGCTTGTTATGTTCGGTGTTTGAATATGTGAGAAATAGTAATAAGTAGTACCAACAATAAACTTTTGCAATATAAAAGGAGGAAAATATACAAGATGTCATTATGCCGGAGATTAGTGAATACAAATTTTTACGAACTTGACAGAAAATTAATTGCAGACAGAATAATTACTGCTTAAAAAACACATAATTTTAACAATGCTCAAAACTTAAAAATTAACATTCCAAATGAAATTAAAAACAATAAAGAGTTAATAATATTTATACTTTTAATTTTTTCATATTCTGCGAAAGTTTTTATGGACAGATACTTTTTAATATTCATTAAATAACAAAATTATTTTTCTCGGTCACGTTTGAAGACGAGATATTTCTTTATGAAGGAAATGGTGACACGATCTTCCAAATACACGTCACTGGATCAAGTAGGAACAACATTTTGTCACGAAAATATGATCTTTTTAATACACAATAATAAAAATTGATGAGTTGGATCCCTCTTTCCTCAAATTACTCTCTCCAATTTTACATTGTAATTTTTCGCAAAAGTTTTCTATTTTCATTAACTAGATTGTTTTTATAATATTAAGAATTTTATGAGGCTTTGTCAGATATATTTGAAGATCATGGATTTTGCCAAGAATCTTATAAGATATATTTTACTTTTAAAACTTAAAAATTTATTGTCATGTATCCTTTATCATTTTAATGAGTTATTAAATAATTTTGTACAAAACATTTCGTTTATTTGATGTGCTCATGATGATTTTTTATTACAAATCTTATTCTTATCGCTATTAATTTATTTCTCGATTTAAAATTATGTTTTGATTATCACATCCAAGATTTGTTTAATCGTCTTTCAATAATTTAGGCTAATTATTCAGACTCTTATCAGATACGCGAATATTAGAATATTAAAATGTGATATTTCCTTAACTTCCTATATTATATAATTTATTGTGATCTGTTTCTTCTTCTGTTGGTGGCACGGTATTTGACTATTCTTATCATTATCATCCTCTTCATCTTCTTTCTTATCATCAATACTGCTACCTGCTTCGCTTTCTGCTTCCTTACAACTTATTTGATTCGCTTTTATTTATTGTTATTTTTATTTATTTAATTTTCCTTATGTTCTGGTCTTCCTATATTATTTTCATGCAATCTTCTCTTCTCAAGATATAGATGATTTGATGGTTACTAAAAATGAGATAAAAAATTGGTCAAAATGTAAACTAATGACTACCACTTGCGTTAAAACAGACAATGCTGTCGTTTTTAAGGAAATAGGATGTTTACAACATGGGATCATTTATTTCTATTTTACAGCTGCTATCATTATTTTTACTTTCGATAAAAATAAACAATTCTAAAATTGATGGCGCTATTGGTTTATTGGAAGCTTCTGAAGGCTTCAGGCGTGTGAATTGGGTCCCATAAATTCATTATATTAAGTTTTTTCCTCAGGTAGATGGTTTTTTTAATAAAACAGTAATTGGGATGGGTAACTACGAACTATTTTTCTGTTTCTACTATAAAATCCATTTATATTACTAGTTAATTGTTTATTGAGCAGCGGTTTTGTTTTATTAGATACCATTTTTTTAATTTACAGAAAAGTTTCGTTCATATACACACATTTAAGATGTTCTAACTATTTTACTCGCGTCCTTTACAAATAATTTAAAATAAAATAAAATCAAAATTAAAACTCACACTTTTATAATTTATATACAAAGTAAAAGCACTAAAATACAAAACACCCTATGCGACAATATGAAAGTAGTCATTGTTGACAGAGAGTAGTTGCGCCTGGCACCCTGGGGAACTCAGCGGGTACTATGGCGCCCCCATATTTTGTGAAGCGAATGTTTCGTTTGACACTTGCGACAACGGCTAAAGGTAAATATTGTAATATTGTCCGTGTAGATATTTTAAAACTGCGGCAAAGATATTAGACCAATAATGCATCTCTAGGTTCAATAAATAAAGTAGTTGTTTTTCATTTGGAATCCTCATCTTAGGTATGATGTGTTAGTACTACTTGTTATTTTGTACAGGCGTTTTTGCAAAATGAAAAATAATATTTAAATTTTTTCGAGTCTTAGAAATCGTCTGACGAATCAGCTTTACCATTCAGAAAAAATTGTAAATTCTGTAAAAAGTAGATTTAAAAAAATAATTTTAAAAAGCACTGCCCGTTGGTGGTTTAATATAAAAAAAATTAAATTCGATATTTTCACTTATTTCAGTGGTTTCTTTAATTAGGTTTACCCCAGGTTCTCAATACTTTTTTATCATAAAATTCCAGCAAAATTTTTCGTCTAATCTGTACACTTTTTTATTAGCCCAGTTGCCAGAGAAGGATATTGACCAAAAGCTCGCACAAAATGTGATCTCGATGAAACTTGGCATTTAAGTACTTGAAAGGGTGTAGAAAACAATAAAAAAATGTTTGCTGCTCTAAAGTGTATGCTAACTTCACAAATTCGAAAATAAAATCGAAAATGTGGTTTTTCCATTATATCTCAAAAAAAAAATTCGAAAAACAAATAGCACCACGTAAAAGAGCGGAAAATTTTACTAAAAAATAATATAAGTTATTTTAAAAAGAAATTTGTATTATTATAAAAAATGATTAGAAATAAGAAAGCAAATTCGAAAACTCTACGCGCGCCGAGCCGTTGAATACAAATATTCAGGCGAGGCGTTCTGAAGTATCTTTGTCTAAAATGTACGCAAATAAAAAAAAGAAAGCGTTTTAAAGAGGAGACTCTAAGCTTTCTCAGGAAGTCATTAGTTTTTGACCGGAAGTTATAATTTCTAAAATTCTCTCTGATTTTTATAAAACTGAAGATATCTATTAGTAGAGGCATAACAAAACAAAATCGTTGTACATTTATCACCATTATACTTTTACTTTTGATTTAAATATAATTAAAATGATGAACATTATCTCTATTTAATAAAAATTATGTTTTAAAATTTAAAATTAAAACATTCATTCGAAGCAATTTTCATTTTCAAAATAGTGTTTATTTATTTATACAAATCAATTTCTAAATTATTTTTAAATTTATTTAAAAAAAATATTAATTTCGGATTTATATAAATACTATTTTGAAAATAAAAATTAATTCGAATGAATGTTGTAAAAAAATTATCATTTTAAAACATAATTTTTATTAAACAGAGATATTGTTCATCATTTTAATTATATTTAAATCAAAAGTAAAAGTATAGTGATGATAAATGTACAAGGATTTTTTTTGTTATGCCTCTATTAATATATATATATATATATATATATATATATATATATATATATATATATATATATATATATATATGTGAGAATTTTAGAAATTATAACTTCCGGTCAAATTTTCTATGAGAAAACAAAAAAAAATTAAAAACTAATGACTTCCTGAGAAAGCTTAGAGTCTCCTCTTTAAAACGCTTTCTTTTTTTTTCTTTGCGTACATTTTAGACAAAGATACTTTAGTTTTTCCGAACGCCTCGCCTGAATATTTGTATTCAACGGCTCGGTGCGCGTACGAATTTGCTTTCTTATTTTTAATAATTTTTTATAGTAATACAAATTCATTTTTAAAATAACTTATATTATTTTTTAGTAAAATTTTCCGCTCTTTCACGAATTTTTTTTTGAGATATAATGGAAAAACCACATTTTCGATTTTATTTTCGAAATTGTGAAGTTAGCATACACTTTAGAGCAGCAAAGATATTTTTATTGTTTTCTACACCCTTTCAAGTACTTAAATGCCAAGTTTCATCGCACATTTTGTGCGGGGTCAAACACTCGGACAACTATGAAAATATATGAAAAATGCATTTGCATTCTGTTCTATACAATTTTTAAAATTGAAATTGCAGGAAAATGCATTTTTATTTATTTCTTCGTACTTTTTTCATTTTTAATTCCAGAAAAAATTTTCTTTTCCAGTTTACACATTTTTTGTATATGCTGAAAATTTTCTATGGTTTCTTACTTTCATTATTTATTATACCCCTACAGTTATCTCTCTGTATATATAAAGATAGACGGGTGGGTCTCCCCTCATCACGTAGGCCACATTTGGCCCATTGTGCATCCTTCTGAGGTTGAGGCTTCCTTCTAGCTTGTCACTTGTTTAAAGTAAGAGATGATCCCTAAAGTTAAAAGAATTACTTAATGTTGTAGCTTCTTTCGCAAAAAAAATCAAGTGGTTTTCAATATCGGCAACCCACCCTGTAAAACCGTCGGTTCGCAGTAGTGCAGCTCTGATTCTTGCAACATTCGGATTAATTTACAAGAAAAAAGTGAAATTTTTTTCAAAACCAACTTGGTACAACCTTTGGATTGCTATTTTTTTTAATAAAGAATATTATTATTATGAAGGGTAACCCACAAATAAATATAATAATAAAACTGATTTACCTGGTATATGGATCGCCTGAAACATTCTTCGAATACTGATATATGCCGATAACGATGCCAAACACTGTATCTTCGAGATAAAATTTCAAAGGAGGATAGAGGAGTTTCACTACGTTTTAAAAATTGTTTTTACCACGTGTACTGTAACCTGTAATTACGGTTTGCCTAAAGGCTTGTTTAGTAAGTTTCTCACGCTTAACGTTCAAGAATTAGTCATGTGGTCCCTGGTCCAGTTAAAAAATACAAATCGCCTGAGTTGTTCAGATTATGCTCAATTATTTGATTATGTTTCGATTTTTGGATGATGATGATGCTTTGCTTAAAGGTTGCGAGTTTGTGATTTATTCGGATCGACGATTTAATAATTGGTTTCTGTATCTTCCGAAGAAGCTTTTGATGCGATAATTTTGGTGACGTATTGGAATTTCGACGATTTAGTCTGGGAAGGTAGATCTTGTGATCGAGGCATACTGCACTGTGTTTAGATTTTATAGACATTAATAGACAATTCAAATTTTAATTTTTACTGCTAATACCACTATTCGAAAAGGGAAAATATCAATTGCAGTCGAATATGGCATTTTTAATAAAAAAAAAAGATGTATAGTAAAATATATTTTTTAATTATAATGAATTATGATTTTGAGGTTGTTGGTAAAAATTCAATGATTATAGAAGAAGAAAACAAGTTATGGATAGAAAGAGAGGACTATTACATGTAGCCGAAGAAAAAAACGAAAAAAGAGAAATGTAAAGAAACTCAGTTTACTAAAAAGTTTATAAGAAAATATAATTATTCTTGGATTGATTAAAAAAAATGTAAAAATCTGACGGAAATAATTTTCTAGAATAAGTTTTTTCATAAATCTTGTGAATTTTATCGATAAATAAAGTGAAATTTGGTCCAAAAAATAAAATCATTTGATTTATTAACTCTTAAACAAATCAATATATTGATTTAAAATTTTTGCAGCTGTTATGCATTGAAAAACATTTTCCCTTCTTGAACCCGTGATATTTTTGTCCGTCAACATTAATACATAATTTGCAACGTTGCTGTAAAAATTGAATTCGTTGTTTTATTCACACTTTTTAAAACTGCAAGTTTTTCGATTTCTAAAGGCGTGTTTTGTGTAGAAATCATTGGGAAATACCACAAAAAATAACAATAGCATTAAAGTTAAGGGGCATAAAAAATGGGGGGAAATGTTGACATATTCTTTCAAATTCACGTCTCTCGCTCTAAAAAATGGTTGTGAAATGATAAGTATGGTAATTTTCACAAAATATACTATGTGACCTTTATTTTACATTATATATGCCTCAAGAGTAAATTTTAAAATTATTCGCAGAATAATGTATGTGAAAAATTACTGGTTTACAGAATTGCGGGTATTTTACCCGAAATGTGGGAATTTCAGACCATCTTGCGGGTTAAATAATAAATTGGGGAAAATCGGGGATTTTGACTTTGGCTCTTAAGCACCAGTCAAGAATAAGAATTACGAACGATCGGTAATTGGCTTCATGAAATAAACAGGTTATACATAGCTGGACATGCTTTGGTTCTCTCTCTCTCTCTCTCTTTCTAGATCACGGAAATAAAAAGAGAGAGAACCAAAACATCATTAGTCATGTTAAAACAAAGTTATTGGTAAGACATATATTAATAAAATTATCATCTAGTGGTGTGGGTAAATGCGGGTATTTTCGCTTGTTCGTAGGGGTATTTTGATATGACGAGTCCGGCAACACTGGTCTCAAAGTTAGGCAAATTAGTTGAAGGATAGGTACGCGAGATTGGAACGCTGTAATATTGTTTTTCTCCATAACCTAAGTAATATTTATTCCAGAAATCGAAGTTAAGCACATACTTATTCTTTTAATATTATACTTGCATGTAAATTATGTAGTTTATTTTTTCTTCCAGGATATAGTTGCCATAGAAAGAGGAGAACTACCTCGCAATCCAACAATTGTTGAAGTAGGTGAGTATTATTCAATTGTATGAAATTAAAGTTTTTCTAGTGCCCACAACAAAGGTTGTATCACTAATGCTATCAATATTTTCTAAGTTAGAAACCAGCTATGACTCTTTATTTTGTATATCTGGAGAAGACAAATATAAATGATAATGGATACGAAAATTTCTTGATTTTGAATATAAAATTCCTCAAGGATTTATCCACAACCTACAACTATGGAATTCATACAGAGAATGTTCCTCAAGATTCAAGAAAAGTGTCGTTAAAAAGAAGGTTTTCAATTTCATTAAGAAGTTAATGGCTATGTGAATCATGTATTCACATTAGTGTATTGGCATTTTTCATATAATAAATATACTTACTCTGAATAAAATTATATGTTTCTTTATATTATGTGTTTGAATTTCACTGTGAATTCACACCAAATAATTACTAAGTAAATTCACAGATTAATGAAGAAATCACAGTAATCATTTCGTAAGATTACACGATAAATCTAGTGAGTATCCATAGTATTTTTACAGAATTCATAAGGTAATAGGATTTGTACATAATTATCTGTATTTTCACATGATTTTACATAAACTTTTTTATCAGTGCTGGATCAAATAGGGAATAAAAATTTTTTGAAAGCACAAACGACCTGCTACTCACACTTACATTTTTTCAAGTGATGTGGCTTGAACTTTTTGTATGATACTTCGAATATTCAACTGGATCGGATAAAGTACCTTGTTCTATAAAGGAAGATAGTACGGTATAAAAAATCGTGTCGTCGTGTAATCATCGTGACTCAATTAAGCTCGAGCCTCTAGTCCTCTCCTCTTCCCAACCTTATTAACATCCATTAAATTTTTCCTAACCATCGTTCAATATAATATATTGCAAAGAGAACCATCATCCTGATGTTTACCCCCCGCTGCGCCGAGCTGCTCCTAATTGGCATATTCTACACTGTAGAACATGCCGCTTTGGCCCAATGTTTAATGACCAAAAAATTAAAGAACAATTCCCTCGTGGATGCCACTTCGACCTTTTTTTTCTCCGTTTTATTAATCACGGGAGAGTAAGACAGCTACTTGATTGGATCCGATGACCTTCATAGAAAAAACTGCCAGATTCCCGGGGTGTCCAAAACTAATAATAATTGTTTTTTCTTGTTCGACTTAGAAGCTTTAAAGGCTACTCGTACTGGGTTTTTTTCTCGAGTCATTAATTTTAATAATATATTTGTACACATTGGATCACGCACTTCTTGTACAATATGTTTTACTTTCTAGCAGTTAATTAATAATTTGTTGTATAATAATTTCATCACGATTTTGACTGTTTAAGTATTATCAGAGACGCGTAAATGCTTTTTCGCGCTATCGGCGCACCGCGAAATATTTATGACACTCTCCTTTAGACTTGTCAGTATATTTTTTATTTATGGTTATAACTTTATTATTTTTTTAGTGCGACATCCTGTATATTTTGCAATTTTAGAAATAATTACATTATTCTAGACTTTTGTTATTAATTCGCTATAACTATCTAACTATTTTTTCTAAAGTGGAAAAAAATTAATTTCTTGTAAAGTAACTTAGTTAGAAGCTTAAATTTTTAAGAAAATGAATTCGACATAACGTTGTATCGTTAATATTACGTCATCTTTATTTTTATTACACAGGGCGCTGTCAAATTTGGAATAAAGTAGCCGGGGCAAAAATTTGCATATTTATTTATTTTTTGTTAATGGGACACCCTGTATGTTATTCATTATTTTAGAAGAATAAATTGTCCAGTATCTATATTTATTAGGATTCCCTATAATATCTTATTTAAATTTCCAAATATTCGACGTTATAAATTTTTTTCATAACAAATTATTTTTTTGAAACATATACAGGGTGTAATTGTACATAGAAGTATGGTAGATTCCTCACTTTAAAATATTATGATTTGAATCAACTTGCTCTAATAAAATGTTGCTAATAAGAAATATACAGGGTGTTAAAGGTTAAATTTTAAGACTTATTTTTTGCAATAACTTTAGCGTTTTTGGATATGTATACATAAAATTTTGGAACTGGGGGTATTTGGGTACGAGAAATCAGAATCTGGTACCTACTTCTATGTGATTTGTAGAGAGCGCTAGTTAGGCCACATTTGTGGCATAACTGTATGATAAACTTTTTTGCTCTTTAAGTTAGCGCTATTTTTGTAAAAGAGTATTAAATCCACGTGATTTTAGAAGAAAAAAAGCATACTCGTTATTAACCTTAAAACTTAACGGTTTACGAGATAATCGCATTTTAGGGATCAGTTTAATGATTACACTGGTCGGCAAAAATTTTTTTTTGCTGGCCCTGACTTTTGCTGATTCTTATGTAAAATGACCTCCTGAATCTGAATATCACCTCAGTTTTCCCCCATCATTCACCGTTTTCGGGGGGTGATACCCCCACCTATTTTTATGACTTTTCCATAATTTGGAGGAATAAAAAAAAACGGTGGGTCCAAATTTTAAGGTTAATAACAAGTATGCTTTTTTTCTACTAAAATAACGTGGATTTAATATTCTTTTACAAAAATAGCGCTAACTTAAAGAGCGTCTTCTACAAATTACATCGAAGTAGGTACCAGATTATGATTTCCCGTGCCCAAAAACCCCCAGTTCCAAATTTTTATGTATACATATCCAAAAAGGCTAAAGTTATTGCAAAAAATAAATCTTAAAATTTAACCTTTAACACCCACCATACTTCTATGTACAATTACTTAAAGACCACCCTGTATAGAGACGGAAAATTGATAATTTTACATTTTCACAGTATAAATTAAATATTAAAAACTTGAATATCCTTTATAGCCCAGTTGTCAGAGCCACATTTACATCAAAAGCTCTCATAAAATGTGATATCGCTGAAACTAGGCTTTTAGGTACTTGAAAGGGTGTAGAAAACGAATAATAAATAGAAAATAAATTCTAAATTTTTAATAGGTTTAAAACCTCTAGTTTTTTGTTATATAACCCTCTCTAGGTTTTATTTTGAATTGGGCGGACTTTATTCAAATCTTGAAGGTAGATCACGATGTGACAGGCAAAGTAATTTCTCGTAATAAACTTTTTATGTAGAATTAACTTTTTCAAACAAACTATTGTGACTGATTTAAAGCATAATTTGTTTTTAACGTATCGCCAAATATAGTAATTGAAGTGTGACAATTATGGACATCTTGGTTGATGGAGAAATCTATCTATGAAATATTTCTTGAAGTTTACCTACTATTTGATTAATGTTGATACCATGTTCCGTTTGACTCATTATTACGTAAATTGCTGGAAAAGATTGCAGTTACGGTCACCATTTAAATAATCGTCATACAGGAAATATTTTTTCACAGCACAAAAATTATGAAAAGAAAAAATGCAATTTACTTTCCAATGTAACGTGATGATTTTGTCACTTAAAAAATGGGTGTTGTGGAGGTTAAATAGTTGTAAACATACAATACAAAAAAATTACAGTAATATTAAAGGTCCGAAAAAAAATGGGGGAAAGGTAACATGTTCTTCTAAATGGACGTCAGTGGATCAATTCTGTATCAGTTAGAGTGATTTTGATACTTAAATCGTGATTTTCAAGGTAATAATAATCCAGAAAATGACCTATAAATAAATTCATCATATAAACATTCAGATGAACTACCTTAAGGGAAATTTTTAATTTTTTTCAGCAATCGTATCCTGAAAAAAAAAAATAAATCAGCTTGCAAAATCTGTAAGCGTCATTTTGAAATCCAAACCTGTATATAGCGTTTTCCATTATTCTAAATTATCGTTTCTTTCTAATTAAAGAGTAGAAAAATGGATTAAATAATCGGTTTTCATAACAGAAAAGACAAAGAAGATTTTCATCCGGAGTAGAACCTCGTAAAAATCCCGTTGAAATTAAAACGGAGACTCCAATAAATTATTTTTGTGTTTTCGAATTAAAATTCAAGTGGAACAATATCCAGATGGGGTTGGTTATATACACCGATGATAGACGCATTAAGTTTGTAAAAAAAATTAACCATAAATCGAATGAGTATTTGTGTGGGTCTGGTCATTGGAAATACGCAGCAGGAGTCCATGTCTTGCCTCCGGCCCTGTGTAATATATGGATGCCAGTATGCTCTTCATCACCATTAATAGTTTACAATAATATGCTCGTAGCCGCGAAACTGTGTCTGGTAGTTTGGCGTGCTAAAAATTCCGATGAGATATACAAAAAGGTAATAAAATAAAAAGCACCCAAATATTAAGGGTCCAATTGACATCGTGGTGTGAAAATGAGATATTTTTCATGAATAGAGCAAACTAATAAAGCTTTTTAAACCACATTTTTGAAGATTTTCAAAAGAAAATTGTATCCTACACAATTTTCTACAACCAAATCGTCTATATTTTACATCCTTATCGATGTTTCCTTTTATTCTAATATCGTCGTCTAAGCAGCTACAGCGCATATCTCATTTTTGAGAAGTTTACAGGAGAGAAGAAAAACTGATTACTTGGCGATTGGAGCGCTCCTGGTAGACACTAGAGGAAAACTGATGTTATCATTAGATTCCTCGCGAAATTTCGAATCCAACGATATGCATAACTCAATTTGGCCAAAAAATGAGATATGCGGTGTTGCTGCTTAGACGACGATATGTTGGTCCAATATTTCCACTATTTTTTCGTCTAACTGCCGCCATTTCTTCCAATCCAATTCTTTTTCATCGACTATCTCAGTCCTATGCTATTGAGTCTAGAACCTTCTTTTACTATCTCTTCCAACGTTTCTTCCAATATGTTTCTACTATAACTATATTCTTTAGTTTCTTGATCATTTGTTTGTTCTATATTTGTTTTTTCCTTTGATTCTATCCATGTTTCTTTATGTTGATCTTCGTCTTCGTTATTTTACTTTTATACTTTATTATCTGCATTTATTTTTTTCATTTAAAAAAGTTTTTTACATCGAATTTAGTCGTTATAAAGGTAACCGCTTTCGGTTTTGTTCAAGAAAAAGTTCCAAAGCTAGATATGAATTTTAACCGGTAAAATGCATGTGCTTGGGGTATCAAAATAGAGAAAAAAAAAATTTCAGCACCATATTGTAGAACGGACCCTTAAAAGTCGCTTTATTTCTTCATCATTTATAACGCGTTGTCTGAGTGGTGATGTTGATGTGAATGAATGCCTTTTTTGGTATATAAAAGTATCGAGAATATCAATTAAAATTTTATGGGCCACAAACCAGAAATCGCCCACAACACGTATGTGTAAGAGATTTGTTTCTATACTTTCATCATCGTTAAACTTTATGTTTTCTATTATACATACAGTTGCGTCAAAATATTTTTGGTTGATTATGGTGCTTCATTTATATATTTTTGATAGATTTAGGTTTGTTTTCTTAGTAAAAAAATCAGTTTATTTTGTTTATTTTTTAAATTATACAATATTTATACAACATTCATTACAAATATCCTCCAAATTTGATATTTTTGAATATTTCTTTCCAACCGACTAATTTTTGTTTATAATAATAATAAAATGGACGCAAAAATTAACGTGTAATATAACAACAATAAATGGCAATGAAGGAGATATGAAAAAAAAATGTACTAAAAATACTTGAAGACAAATAAGAGAAGAAAAGAGAAGTCGCATTCGCTCGCGTTCGGAATCCTCCACTCTTGTCGAATTTTGATTCCAACAGAGTAACAGACTATACTTTCTCCACGGCCACAGAAAATAGGAATTAAATATAGTAAAATGAAACCAAGCTTGGATTTTTGCGGTAGCAGATTTTGAGTTATTTTATCGGCATATTGTTTTATTTATGGAGGAGTATTTTCAAATTCTACATCTGAGTCGTTTGATTTTCTATCCTTTTTAATAAATTAAAAGTTTTTACAAACCAATATTAAGACCACGTCAACTATAACTGACAGTTATGGCAAACCTTATTTTTTTAAACAATTACGGAATGAATATTTTGTCTCTAGAGTAAGAATGAAATACGTATAAAATGCATAAGAGTCAGACACACAGAATTTTCTTTCAATCCCAAGGCGAAAATGTTTGTTTTCTGTTATTACAAGTGGTTTCAGAATAACTACATTCAGTAGAGGCCGTGGAGAAAAATATTTCTAAGCTAGACAGAACCGCTAAAAATTCCTCACAATGTACACTTCAAAATAATTTCCTCTTTAAGCTGACATGTCTAAAACATCTAAAGAAAGTTATAGACAGTCAAATATTACAGCTGTTTTAACAGACACTTTCCATTATCTCCATATCAAAACGGAATATCCAAATGTTACCTTTCTACTGTGGCTTTGATGCGAAACAAAACCATTTTTCAAGTGGCAACTTTCAAACGATGAATGCCGCAAAAGCTCAAAAGTCCATCAAAAAACCTTTATCCAACATTCACCTGTAAATCAGCCCAACATATTTATAGTTGTATAAAAGAAATATTTTCCATTAAGCATGATAACAGGTGTGACATAAAATGTTTCAGCTTCTGATTCGATGTTTAAAATCCACAAAAATGCATTTCACATTTTGTGAGAACTGAACCTGTTCGCTGAACGTATTGTGATCCCAAACAAAAGACACAAAAGGACCACTTTGTAAAAATGACATTTTTAATGAAATGTGTATTATTTATGGACGGGGCTCTTAAATGCCTTCTTTCATCCTTTATGTCGGTTATTATTTTTTTATGTTAATTTGCTTACTGAAAGCTGTAACTTTATACTAGTCATTATACGTGAATAAACCTTTTGTCAGGAGGCTCTTATAATGGAATTTTTATAATAAAATTACCTTTAAACAAATACATAGGTTGGAACTATCGTCAGCCTCTATTTATGCTGGAGTTTATTCATTGAGGCAACATACTATCAAGTGTCCGACAAATCATTTTTGGGAGGTTACAAAAAAATTAGGAAAATTCTAAACTCACCAGTAAGTCCAATAAAAGAAACGGAAATCTATGAGAAAATTTAAATTAATTAAAAACATTTTTCGCTGCATTTTAGTGCCGTAAAAATTGACGAAATGCAGGAATGCAGGAAGGGATAAAATTTGAAGTTGTAACGCCAAATTAATACCAAAATGGTGCGTTTTGTTCAAAATACATAAGCGGGTATAAATTTACTAACTCCGTAACATCAGGTAGAAATTTGGAAAATTTCCAAAATCGCCAGTCAAACCATCCAATAAAAAAAATTAAAAATCTGGAAGAAAAGTCTTAAAAGGTTTCCATTCTGCACAAAGAAGTTTAAATTCGGCACAAACGGTGTAATTGAGGTACAGAAAACGACAGGAAGAGTCAAAAGTCAATGAAAAAAAAATTGTTCAATGCATTTTTGAGGGAAAATGTGAGTTTTTTGTGAAAAAAATGCAAGAACTAACAAAAATTAGAGTTAAAACGCAAAACTAATATCAAAATATTGTATTTTGGCTCAAAATATATACCTAAATTTATTAACACCGTAACGTCAGGTCAAAATTTAGAAAATTCCAAACATTTTGTTAATTTGATGAAGTTCCTTTTGGTCAATTATATCAAATACTATTAAACGAGCAAGGTTTGTATGTTTATGTGTGTGCGGAGAATCTCAAAATCCACTCGTCAGAATTCAATGAAACTTTCAGGGTAGACTAATTCCTATCTAAATCGGCAAAAAATGCAGGTCTCATGTCTGTGAAAATTCGATCTTTCGAGATATTTACAAGAAAAGTTAAGCTTTTAGTTTATTTCCTAGCAAACGGCAGACAACACAGAGATAATATAACCTGTTTCTATAGTATATTTTGTTATGCCATTTTGAAAACGACTTTCATTCAAGAAAGACAAAACGTCAATTAAAATTATTAGAAGATAAACTGATAAATATTAGTTTAATTTGTCAGTTTTTGGCATTGTCAAAAGTAGTTAATTGTCAATCATCGATCATCGATGGAAATAACATCATATTTTTGTGCGAGGGGTGTTCCAAAGCAACGTTCAGTAACCTAGTCGCGATACATAATGTTGGTCTAACAATGGCCGGCGAAAACGTTGGTGGAGTGGAGAAAATAACCTATTTTTGTAAATATCAACGACAAGGTTTGACTTTATTTAATTTCGCCATAATAACCTACAAATTTTGACAACTACTGACACGCACATCTCTGGGTAAACGTTAAGAATATGGTACCGGCTGGGATTTTGATGAAATTTTCACAAATGTTATAAAACATGATAAATTCAACATAGCGATAGAAATTTTTGCGCGGAAAAATATTTTTCACATTTTTTTAAAAAGAAATATATATTGGGATACTCACTCCCAAGACAAACAAATTCAGTGCGTTGAAACGATTATTTAACATATTTTTCCAATACAAACGCATAGGTACATAACTTTTCTACAAATGCCCAAGTAGCAATTTATAACCAGAATAAGCCTGAAAAGTATTAAAAAAGGAAAAAATGTTCATTTGATGGACATAAATAATTTGCTTGTCAAATGACAGTCATCTCATAAATTCAAAGTTGAAAATACAAGGTTGCCAATTCAATTTCAGAAATCATAGATTTAGGTAAATATTTTATGGACAATTGTCAAAATGTGCTGAAAATATCTGTAATAGTTTTGATTTTAATCATCTTTTTCCGTATTAAATATTCGTATGTATATGCTAGACTTGAATATTGTACGGTTTGTTAAATTTAATACATTTTCGGGCAAATATCGTTTTGCCGAAGAACATCGTGACTTTTTTTTTAAATGAAAAATGTAAATGTTTCTTATCGTTATACAAAATGCATGGTAGAATCAAAAAAATTTTGTAGGTCCAAATATTCCAAAGGTTAAATCTACGAACATAAATATTTTGGTTTAGAAAAAAATTGTTAAAATTCCAAATATCTCGACGTGAAAATAAAGTAATCGCCGTACAGAATATAACTAAAGATCTCACCTTTGTCGCTTAATATATGTGAGATATCAACAGGATACTGCCCTGTACAGTCGTTGAAATTTAAAAAAACGAATTACGATTATATCGCCTTCAAAACATTTATATTTTGTGATGACACGATAAAGTTAGCAGCGAGTATGTAGCTACCAAACATGGCACAATATTTATATCAATTATTTATCTCTCGCTTCGTGTGAATATATCCTGAAAAAGAAACCAAGCACCCAAGATATGAAAATAAAAATCATAAGAATACATTTATTGCAGTATGTTTAAACACGATAACTGTGGAGAAACGACCGCTACATTTGTCATATAGTTCGTATTTTACACGTACGATTGCCAGTTAACATGCAAACTTATGGACATCTCTATACATGATTTGATTTTATATCGAGAAATATTTATACAGAAACTCATTATACATTAGTCATGAACAGTGGAAAACACCTCCCTGGTGTTATATTAGTATAACCGTCGTTGTATCGTTATACCGATATTGTATCAGTTAATATTTAACAGCAGAGTATCGTTTTTTTCTCTTGTTGAATGGGAGATCGAATATCTCACTGATGTCTTTGATCTTTACGTTATTATTCGCATATGAAGAAATGTAAAAACAGATATCATTTTGTTGACAGGAAAATTTTAACTGACACTTTGGATTTTATTTGATTTTACTATAATTATTTATCTAATTTTATACTTATTAAACGGAAAGTTAATTAATATTATTCTCTATATAAAGTAAACAGTAGAACCGTTCGACGCGTAGAAACCAATATTTATTACTATTCAGTCGTCTGCAGTTATTTATGACAAGGATAACTGTGAAACCTACTAGATTCATTGTGTAATCTTAGGAAATGATAACTGTGATTTCTTCATTAATCTGTGAATGAGTAAAGGAGCAAATGAGGTTTTTAAAATTGCATTATTCATTATGTAACTAGTTCTACGATGATAGTGGTGATTCAAAAGTACATTGTGTTTTTCATATGTGAAATTAAATAAGGTATACTTTGAATTCACCCAATAAGGAACTTAGTTGGTAATTGTTTGGTATGAACATAATATAAAGAAGCATGTAATTTTATTCAGAATAAATATTGTACCGGTTGACTAAGTTGACTAACTAATTAAAGAGAATACAAAACTTATGTTCAATACGCAGAGAAAAAATTAAACAAATAATTTTATTAATACCATTAAATAACTATTTATTTTACTTCAATAAATCACAGGACAGAATGTAATTTCGAAAATAATATTTGGAACTAATTTTAACGTAGTAATTGCAAAAGAAAATATAAAATTTCAGATGTCAGATTTTAACACGTTAATCCCATAAGAGATTTTCACCAATAATTTTAGGATAGCAAAGATTTCAATAGCAAAATGTAAAGTAATACAATCTCAGATAAGTCTGCGATCACAATAATAATGAGAACATTGTTATTTTAGATGTTTGAATAAAAAGAAATTTTAAACTTAGCCTCAAATTTCAATATCACGATGTATCAATATGATTAATTTAAATTCAGGGGAAATACAATAAATCGGGAAAATAAAGTGTTGGGACTTCTAAAATCAAAGAATTACTGTAAAAAAGGCAGTAATAATAAAGTTGTATAGAATTTTAGAAATCGATAATGACGAACATAAAAAGTCTGTGTAAATTTAATATAAGTAGGAATTGTGAATAAATTATATCAAAATCATTCTTTTTGTCTCGAGAATGATTTGGTAATAAGCAAAAATTGTATAAAAATTGATAATTTTTGAATTTTAAAAGAATTTTAAGTAAAAAACTGTCAAATTTTAATCTAGACGTGATATGATTTATAAAAACTACTTTTCGCTGTCAAGCGAGGCTTGATCAAAATCTCTTGAACTGTCTGAAGCAATACTGATTGAAGATAAAAATTAAAATAAATTTACCTGTCAAATTAAGTGAGGTTATATTTTTGTAAATCAAGAAACTGAAAGTTAAATCAAGAGAAGAAGCCAGATATTTGTTTCATCTTTGTTCCTGTTAAACTATCCAGATCCAATTGTATCCTGCATTGATTTATCCTGTTCCTGATTTTGATTCCTGGAAGATATTGCATCCATCCCATTTTGAATTGACTAGGAAAGTAACCAGAATTAGAAATAAAATCTAAGTCGTATTAAAGTTACCAATTTAAAATATCAAATATCGATATTTAAAACCGTTTCACAGTAAAAAAAGGCCACAAGTATTTTAGTTCATTAGGTTAGATTATACTTTAATTAATAACTAAATAATTTTGATTAGAATAAGGTAAGAGAGTAATTACACCAAAAGGTGAACCGTTATTTTTATGATTATTAATAAATGTTTTTATATTTACTGAGTCGTTATTATCGATTTTTACAATCACGCGGCCAATTGCTGTAGCACTACCTGGGATTCAGATTAAAATGAGTATCACAAAGTATATATACCGGGTGACAATGACACAAGGGCCGTGCCTATATCTCCTTCACTTTTCAACCGATTGGAATAAAATTTGGTACATAGATATGAGACACCATTTTGGATTGACAGACGTATAAAAACAAAATGGCCGACTTCAGGTTTCGCCAGAAATGTCACCAACTTCGATTTTTTAAATGGAACACCCTATACATTTGATATTTTTTGGATTCTATGGCTCAAATTACATACGACAGTGTTGCCAAATTTTTTATTTTTTATTAAAAATTCAAATTCTCAGATTTTTTTTTTCAAGAAATGATTATGTTTAGGTTTTAACAAAAAGAAAATGGTACATAATGTATATCGTTGAATTGGTAATTAAATTATTTATCGAATGGCAAGATGTCCCTCGGTAGGTACCATTTGAAAAAAACGATTTATTCGTTAAAAATGAATTCAGAAAATTTAAATTCCTGTTGTAGGATTTGTTATTGATCTTATCGATGAAATGACGATTACTATGAATTACTGATATCAATTAGACTAGATTTTGACCTGATCAAGGCCTCCTGTGCTAAAAAAATATATGAGAATTTGAATTTTTTTACTGAAAAATAAAAAATTTGGCAACACTCTCGTATGTAATTTGAGCCATAGAATCAATAAAATATCAAATATATAGAGTGTTCCATTTAAAAAATCGGAGTTGGTGACATTTTATTTTTATACGTCTATCAATCCAAAATAGTTTCGTATCTATGTACCAAATTTTATTCAAATCGGTAGAAAAGTGAAGGAGATATAGGCATGGCCCTAGTCTCATTATCAGCCGGTATAGAATTTAGTGATTATTTGTTGTGGACATTAGAAGAACTACAATTTCATACAACTGAATATTAACCTACCTCAACAATAATTGGAGTAAGTCAGTTCATCTTTTTCTAAGGCAACTATATCCTGGAAGAAAAAATAAACTAAAACATAACTAAACCTGTGCAATTTCATTCACATAATGAGTTCTGTAACCAGTAATTTTCACAATGTATTTTCACATACATTATTCTGTGAATAATTTTACAATATACTTTTGAGGCTTAGATAATGTAGGTCAGATAGTATATTTTGTGAAAATTATCATACTTATTAAGTTCTTTCACAACCAATTTTGTACAGTTAAAAATAAGAGTAAGGATCGATCTATAAATATAATGTCATCATTACTTATCATTAGAAAAAATTAAAATAGAAAATAGTAATGTAAAATATGGCCAAGGAAGTGTATTAAACAAAACATTAGCCACTTCAAGCAATTATTATAATTTGTTACACTATCTCTATTCAAATCTTGGTAGGCAAAATATCTCTCAAAACAAAATAAACAAATTCTGATGGGAATAATAATTAATTTAAAGAATGCAGAATTTTTTAGTACCCAACTCCTCCACCATGTAAATTTTTCTCCAAACTAAATATCCACAAGTCTCGTAACCTTGTCATTAAAACAATATATTTTATGCCACTTAATGCCCTTTGGAGATTTTCAAATTAACTTAAATAATCTATGGGCGCATCTACATTTTTATTTCCGGATACCCGCATATCTGTCAATGGAACAATTTTGGGAATGTTTACGAGGAACGAAATTACCATACCGTTTCTAATTAATTGTATAAATGTCATTTTTTGTAATATTTTTGAAAGGTAGTGGGTCGGCTCGGCGTAATTAAAGTAGTTGAGGACCTGATTAAACCAGTGGCGTAGTTCTAATTTACTTAAAATAGTTTGTAGTTTATGCTTATGTATGGAAGAGTAATGAAACATATTTTTTTATGAAAAAAATGTAGTGCGGGTATTTTAAAATATTATATCTTCTGATGAATATCTCTTAGTATGTCTTTAATTCTCTTGGGAATATAAAAGATTCTGTAATTTTTATAGCCCAGAACAATAGAAAACGATTTGAACAAACCCAGAGCCGAGAGTATTAGAGATTGCATAGATAATAATAATAATAACAATGTTCGATTGGTTTTAATTCCGATTTATTTTGGTGTTGTCTTATTAATAAACATTCACAAAACAGCTGACGAATGTCATATACTTGAAATTCATTTCGGAAGCTCATAGTGGTTTGTATTTTAATTTCTCTCTCTCTTTCCACTAAGTGGTTTTACTCCAGTGGAAAGAGAGAGAGAGAGAGAAATTCATATACTTGAATTTCGTTAGAGAATTCTTTAGAAGGGTAAGTAAATTTTTTTATAAACTATTTTAATTAAAGATTTTTGCATAGTTTCAAGACTCTGCATATGTACGTACGTCAAGCACTCCTCCCCAAGAAACTATTTCATATCTGATGTGGTGGTGTGCGATTCTGATAATGAGTAATATAGTGTTATCATTTGTCTAACAGAAAGAATTCGGGATAAATGTCTAAAATAGAGTACCATTCTAAGCTTTTTAGTGATATAATTTATATGAACATCCCATTTTATATGTTGGTCTATTTATATTCCCAGATACTTTATGTCTGACGTGTACGAAATCTATTTTCCATTTTAACGTTTATTTCTTTGAAAGAAGGAAGGCTGTAAGAATCAGAAGAGAAAGGGGATATAAAATGTTTTATCGAAATTTACCGTCAGTAACTTATATTGAAACCAACTGAAAATTAGGGCTAAATCTTCTTCCACATAATTCTTTAATAAATCCCAGGTTGATGCAACGTAAATAATTGCTGTGTCATCAGCAAAGCTGATTATGTGTCCGTTAGTAGGAATCTCAAAAAGGTTATTCAAATAAATATTAAAAAGTATAGGACTAAGAACTGTACCTTGTGGCACTCCGTACTCTATGATTCTGACTTTGCTGATGTTCTGTGACATTATTTTTTATGGAAGAGTCTCCGCAAATTGCGGACCCCTATTACTAATCAGTGCAGGTCCGCAAATACAAATTGAACGAACAATTTGCGGACCTGAATTAATTATTAACAGAGGTTCGCAATTTGGAAACAAAAAATACAGCTCTGAACTACAAGAAGAGTAAAATATTTTTTTGATTTGAATCCTTTAACTACGACCATGGCTCGATTAGCATTTGAATCGGGGTTTACTATATATAAGATGAGGGTGACCAGCTAAATTCTTTACTTAATTAAAATTTGAATTTAGTTATGATATGTTCTGTATGTTTTTCTTTCTGGTCGGAGTCGGAATAAAAAACTAATCTGGTTTTTGTGTGGTTCTGTAGAATATTTATGTAAAATGGTAGGCGCCTCTGGCACCACGGCATTTTGTTAGTCTCATGTATATGATAATTTACGTTTTGAGAGAAGAAAGTAATTTAATTTGGTTTAGAGTTTTTCTAGCATAAATGACCTACAGTTTCAGGTTTTTTCTATCGAAAAAGAATGGAAAAACAAATCTTAAAATCGAAAATAAAAATAATACAAAATAAATTAAAAAATTCCAAACAAATTACGAGTCAATTTTAAACACTCCAAATATTAATATTTTTCAAAACCTTATCAACATTTTAATTAAAATTTTGATAAATTAACTCATATTTTCCAGTAAGCCTCGCCTAACAAAACACTTTAGAAGCTTTAACCGAAACTCTATTTGTAAAACAATCAATCCCGGTTAATGATTTTGTGTAGAAAAAGAGATGAATATCCCAATTCATCAATAAGAGCCACTTGTAGGGGGAAGCTGATCGTAGAACTGAAAATATAAACAGAAAAATCTTCTAAAATGAATATTATTTAGAATAAACGTCTTTTTGACGAATTTACCATTTTTTTTACAAGATAAAAAAGCGTACGAAATTAAAAATCCAAACAAAGTGGTAAATTTGAATGTAAAATCAACTGTATTTTTTAAAAAAGAGATTAAAGCGTAAAAAAAATCTAAAATGCCTGAATAATTAACTTGAATCATAATATCGATGTCAGAATATTTTTTTAATGAAAAATACATAGGCAAATGTGCCTTTTTGCAAACGAGATTTTTTGAAGATATTTTCCAAATTTTTTTGTAAGAAATTTACACAAAGGGGTAACTTTAAAAATGTGATATGGTATATTAATTAAAAAAGAAACTGTAGCGTTCTTTCTGTAGGTATACTTAAAAAATTCATTACATACAAAAATTTATTTCAGATGATTGGTTTAGTTTTTTCAGATTTTTATAAAATATTTTTTTTAATTTTGTTATTTGTTAACTATTTTTGCCATTTTTTGCATACTCCGAGTAAAAATTTAGATTCTACGGGAAATTTTACATCGAAATACCACCAGAAATTAATAATCACCTTTTTCGATCTTTTCTTCTTCTTTATATCAATTCTAAATGCTTTACTACTTACCATTTTGCATGATTTGTTTTTTGTAAAATCGATTAAAATGGTAAAAATTATATTAATATTCGAATAACGATTTGAAATAATCATACAGAAATCCGCCGTTTTACTTTTTATTCATAAATGTTTTTTTTTCAATTTTAAACATAAATCCATTTTATTCAACTCAGTTTTATGTTTATCCATTTATTTCAGCACTATTAAACTGTTTCTTCAAAAAACTTTGACTATTTAAAATGTTTGATGAATAAAATTGTATCTTGATAAAATTGCGTAAGTCAAATATATTTGATAGATATATTTAAACACTTTAATTTTTAGGATGCAATTAAAATTATCAACAGTCATTTTAATTCATGTAACATTTTAATTCAACCAACATAAAAATAACAAACATTTTAAATAAGTTATTTAAATGTTTGTTGATATTTTTTTGGAAACATATAGTTACATAAACCGAAGCATTGAGGAATAAAAATGACCAACAATCATTTTAATTCTTTATTTAAAATATTTGTTATTTTTATGTTGGTTGAATTAAAATGTTACATGAATTAAAATGACTGTTGATAATTTTAATTGCATCCTAAAAATTAAAGGGTTTAAATATATCTATCAAATATATTTGACTTATGCAATTTTATCAAGATACAATTTTATTCATCAAACATTTTAAATAGTTAAAATTTTTTGAAGAAACAGATTAATAGTACTTAAAATATTATAGAAACAGGTAAATTAGTTACATACAACTGCTAGTTATTTAAAAAGTAAATAAAGAAAACAATTCAAAAAGTACCCAAATATTTTAAAACTACATTATTTACATTTCTATTTTTAAACATTTTATAATTTATCCTATTGACCTATTTAAAATATAACTTGAAATAATTTAGAATGTTTAAATTGTTTACTGAATAAAAATGCAACTTCCTAAAATTAATCTGACTAAATATTTTCATTAGTTACCTTTTACATCTAATATTTAAATGTAGGTTCTGAACATCAACAGTCATTTTATTTCATGTAACATTTTAATTCAACCAACAAAAGAAAAACAAACATTTTTAATACGGTATTTAGATGATTGTTTAAAATTTTAATATCTACATTAAAAATATTCTCATTTATTTGTCGCTTGAATTAAAATGTTTGTTGAATAAAAATGACACTCGTTTTAAAATGACTGATGATAATTTTTATTCGGGATTGTAATGTTGGTTGCTGGAGTCATCTAGCACCACGAAATAAGTAATTTGGCAACGTTGGATTTGAAACAAGTAACCCGTAGATATCGTACTTGTTCTGAGGTAAATAGGACAAAGAACGGCACAAAATATGAGATTACAAGAAACTTAAAAAATAGTGGTATTAAAACACGTAATAAAAATAAAACCAAAACAAATTTGACTGACGCCTGACACTTTCCACAAACATTTGACGTTAAACAGAGTTCATCCCCTACGTTGCCAAACATTATTTTTTTGTTGATTGAATTAAAATGTTACATGAATTAAAATGACTGTTGATAATTTTAATTATATCATAAAAATTAAAAGCTATAAAATATGTTCGACTTACGTAATTTTATCAAGATGCAATTTTATTCAACAAACATTTGAAATAGTCAAAGTTTTTTGAAGAAACAGTTTAATAGTGCTGAAATAAATGGATAAACATAAAACTGAGTTGAATAAAATGGTTTTATGTTCAAAATGGAAAACAAAAACATTTATGAATAAAAAGTAAAACGGCGTTCCATAGAAATCTTTTTGCCTCAAAATTGTAAACGATTAGGTATTAACTTCATGGAATCATTTCTCTGTGACGGAACTGTAGAATTATTGAGAGTTTGCAGAAACCTATTGTGATTCATTCGTGAATAACCCTGTAACAGTAAATATTTTTAGCTGAACCTTTCCATGCGCATCTAACCAAAACTTATATTAAACTCGTAGGCGCAACATAAAATCAATCCAGCTTTTCAATTTGAAGAAATAACTGATAAAATCAGTAATTCTCCACTTTAACGCCCTGTATCTCGAAAACTGTGCATAGTATCGGATGTAGAATTCATACCTCTCAAGATGTTATAAAAATCATTATATGGTGAGAAAATAGTTACATTTGTTGTTCATGGTTTTTGTACTTTTCTCGAAATAGAATACCTTCCTATAAATAAACCACCCTGTGTATTTTGGAGATTAGAGACACACATATGTTGGTGGTATTACCTTTCCCAAAAATCAATCCATAAATGAAGGGTTTTGAATTAATCCTAAAAAAAGAATTTTGTCTAGTGGTTCTCTCTATGAAACACCCTGCATAAGAAATCTGTACTGTGCAATATTTTCTCGTCAAAATACTATATCGAGGAGAACTTTTTTAAAATATGCTTCCCTGACGTCACAGTAGAAAAAGCGAATTTGCAAAAAACTACCGTCATACATTTTTGTGAATCACCTTGTGAATATAAATATTTTTATTCATACGTATCCACTAATTTATTACTAGAACCTGTAGTAATCGTCTGTATGCAACAGAAATCCAATATCTAACATTTAATTAAAAAAAATAAATCCGAAACACTGGGCAATTTTCAACTTTAACACCCTGTATCTAGAAAACTAGCTTTCAGAAAATTTGACCGGATCAAAATTATTAACAAAGCATCAAAAATTAAAAGGCAGAAATGATTGTAATAGACAAAAAAATTGCATAGTGATTTTTTATCTATAAAATTGATAATAATCGTATAAAGGTGCTGGTATATACTTAGTAGAATCTGAAATGTTATTGGGGACGCGTAAAAAAAGCAGCAAATCCGTAACAATTAAAATAGTGACCAAAAAGATGTTTTAAATATGCATGAAAAATAACTCTTGTCAGCCGAATTTTTTCAGAATTTATCTACGTTTTCGTATGCCACTGTTAGGCGTTATTTGACCAAACTTTAATTACCAATTCTAGAAATTTCCCGCCAACCCATTCGAATTTGACTTTAGTTAGATGGTATAAAGAGAGGGACCTTTAAACCATCACTATATATTTACATTTAAGGTATTTATATTCTTCAATTTTTCACATTTTTAAACGCCTTATCAATCCTTAGAAAAAATGTATTCAAATTAATTAAGCCGACTCTCCCCTAACAGTTAATGAGCTTCGAAAACATTCCATTCGTTCAATCCGAAAATTTGTCCTAATTCTTTATGCATTCAAAAGGCGTTCCTAAGCCACTGGTTAATTACACGGTAAACCCCAAAACGATTTCCACTCATCGATCTGACAGTTCACTGCCTCTGGGACTACTTTAGAACATATTATGGGTCCATTATGGGTATATGGGAAACATTTAGTTGGAGCGATTGGATCGAGTTTAATCATTATGTGCAATTATTAGAGGTATTCTCAGAGATTTGAGTTTTGTTCTACTTAAACTGTTTTTGGGGAAACAAATGTTTTCTCAAAAGAAAAAAATCCTGAGGAAGTTCTGTGATTTTTAATTTAATATTTTATCTCAATTTTCATGTCTGTATTTGCAACTAAATAAATAAATATAGTTCCTTAAAGATATAAAAAAATACATACAGGGTGTCCCACGACTATTCCCTCGTTCTCTTGTGCCTAAACGGTACAAAATATCAGCTTAATTTTTTGGTGACATATGTAAATTGATAAGATCTACTTGTTTAATTTATTTGTAACTATATAGGGTGATCCAGAAAATTCTAATTTATCAAAGTTAGGTTTTTTTTAAATGAAACACCCTGTATTTTATGACATTTTTAGATTATACGTTAAAAACTAAGTCAACTTTATTCAACGTTCCCTATATCTATCTCTTACCAATTTTGAGAAAATCGTGATTTTAAGAAAAATATTCTATTTAAACAAGAACTAAAAATACGGAAACCTCTTACTTTCAGTAACACAAATTTATATCGATTTATTCTGACTTTTAGGGTTTTCATTTGTACTATGTAGGATTTCGATATTTTGCACGGGGTGTTTAGTTTAGTCTAATTTTATATTTTTCAAACATCAAAAACTCACTTAACTTAAATGGACCACTCTGTATTTTTTTATGTCTAAAATTAACCATTAAAAAGTTATTAGGATTTTTCTCTAAAATTTATATTTTTTTTTGTTTAAATTCTAGTAGGCAATCATTTTTTATTGTTGTTGATAAATAGGTATGGGATCAAAACTTGATTAGAAATGAAACTAAAATCAAGACGTAATTTATGAAAAAAAAAACTATAATAAATGCTCATTATGATCACCATTTTCCTCTATGCATAACCGCACTCGTTTTTCAAAAGATCTCGAAACGTTTCTCACGATATCTGGTGTTATAGTAGCAAACGCATCCTTTATTTTAATCTTCATTAGTGGTAGGTGGAGTGTCGTAAATTAAATTTTTAATGTAACCCCAAAGAAAGAAACCCATACTTAAATCAGGAAATCTAGGTGGAAATTCATGTGAACCTGCCCTTCCAATCCATTTATTGGGGAATTGTCTACTTAAATAATTCCTTACATTCCGACTAAAATGAGGAGAGGCACCATGTAGCTGTAACCACATTTTTTTTCTAATATCTAAAGAAACTTCATCTAAAAGACTCGATTCTTGATTTAAAAAACGTAAAAATTCTACGCCGTTCAAGATTCCATCAAAAAAATATGGACCAATCACATGGTATCCAACAATACCACCAAATACATTGAGGCTCCACCGATTTTGGCGGTCAACAATGTATCATAGTAATGAAAGTTATGTCGGTTTACCAAGTCGTTGGAAAGTGGATTCGTCGGCAAATAAAACATATTTAAAGAATTCATCATCTTCCCCAACTTTTTCAAGACTCCATAAACAAAAATCTAACCAACGTTGAAAGTCTCGTCCATATAAATTCTGGTGAAGTTGTATATGATAAGGATGGTACTTATGTTTTTTCAAAATTCAGCAAACACTTGTTTTACTAATTCCAGTTTGCCTAGAAACTTCTCTTAAACTGAAATTTGTATTTTCAACTACTGATGCTAAAACTAAGAACTCATTCTCCTCATTATTTACAATATACTTTGCTTTGGTAGGTTTTTTGTAGGATACTCTACCAGTTTGACTAAAAGTTTGTAGCAGTTCCTCAAACGCCCTTTTGTCTGGACGTGGTCGATCGGGATACTTTTCTGCGTACACCCATAACGCTAATAAACAATTTCTAAAACATTCACCTAGGATAAAGGTCATATGCCCACTCTTTCTTCTTGAGAATAGTGTTTCATTTTGTTAATCTTTAATAATGTCTATTGAAAATACTACTCTTGAAACATATACCACTACTGAAAATAAATTAATAATTTAGACAGTAGGTATTTGACAGATCATTACGGACATCTGCTAACTAGATGAGTTTAAAACCATGGCCTACTACAATAGGAAACATTACGTTCACAGAAATTTTAGAGAAAAATCCTAATAACTTTTTAATCGTTAATTTTATCCATATGCATTACTCATATAGTTTTTGATAGAAAATGAAAAGTTATTTCACATAGGATAAAAAAATACAGGGTGGTCCATTTAAGTTAAGAGAGTTTGTGATGTTCGAAAAATATAAAATTAGAATCCTTTTCCCAATCACCCTGTGCAAAATATCGAAATCCTACATAGAGCAAATGAAAGCCCTAAAAGTCAGAATAAATCGATATAAATTTGTGTTACTGAAGGTAAGAGGTTTCCGTGTTTTTAGTTCTTTTCTCAAAATTGGTAAGATGTAGATATAGGGAACGTTGAATAAAGTTGACTTAGTTTTTAACGTATAATCTAAAAATATCATAAAATATAGGGTGTTCCATTTAAAAAAAACCTAACTTTGATAAATTACAATTTTCTGGATCACCCTGTATAATTACAAATTTAAGCAAGTATATCTTATCAATTTACATATGTCACCAAAAAATTATGCAGATATCTTGTACCATTTAGGCACAAGAGAACAAGGGAATAGTCGTGGGACACCCTGTACATCAAAATCGTGGCTAATCAACTCGATATTCCTATCTTTAGTCACGCATTTTTTACAGTGGATCAAAATAGATAGAATGTTCACAAATTCAAGAAATTCTCACTTTACTTCTATTTGTGTTCAAATAAAATCGATTGTTACCGAAATAGAGATACCATCATTTTTCACTGATAGACATCTTAAAATATTACTCTGGTTGTTTGACCTCATTTAAAAATAACTGAAATTTCATAATAGACTCGGTCAGATCCAAAAACGGTTCCTCCATTTATCTAAACTCCATTTAAGAAATGAAGAACAGCTCCTTGACAAGATCTCAATCATGCGATATTTCAAAAACAATAGTCATGCTTAATTTCCATTTATTAAAATAGAACTGACAGTTGGATATTAGTATCCCGGGTTTACAAAATAAATATTGAAGTTTTAAGTATCATTAATAATTTTCAAATGCTCGATATTCAAAGTCACCGTGTCCAGTTAAGAAGAGATGATGTTGAATTAAATAAATTTGTTATGTCATTGTCTAGAGGGATTATACAAGGGCTATGTCAAACTAATAATAGTGACTGAAATTTTATGTTTGAAACAATAGAGTATGTACTAGTTGATAACTAGAATATAAAAATGAAGGCAGAAGCAAAAATTACAGCTGTATGGGTGAAGATTTATGGAATGGGCGACACACAGTGGGGTGGATGCTAAAAAAACAGCAAATCCCAAAAAATGAACTCTTTCATTTTTGACTTTTATGAATTGTATTGCATACAATAGATGTCCCTGCACCCTATGCCACACTAAAACCAGTTTGTAGCCCTCAGATATTTAGCTGACGAGGGTCTGAACTTAACCTTTCTTGAGGGAGGTTCGAAATGATTTCGTGCTCCAAAATATTCGACTTCCGTCAAGTAACCTAAAATAAAGTATGAAAATAGTTATGATCCCAGGAGATCCCAGAATTTTGTATAGTGTAGAGTGTTCCAAATGTTATTAAGATTCAAAATCAAGAAAAACTTCCTGCGCAAAGTTGCGAATTTGGTTTTGGGAACTAAAAGTTGCATGTCGTGTCACCCCCAGAACATCTTTTCCTGCGCATAGTCCCGAGCAGGTCTTACACTAGTCCGATTTGCGCTCTGCTATTTTCATAATAGATATTAATTCACATCATAACATTTTACAATTAATTAGAAAAGAAATATTTGTTTAAAAAAAATGAACTATAAGAAAAATAATAAACCATCTTCCTATCACACTTTTATCCAGACTTAGGTCTGGCAAAGTTTATATATAATATAAACTTTCGTGTTTTGTTTTTAAATGTTCTTTATTTTTTTTTATTTTGTATAAAATAATTCACAAAATTCATACATTAAAAACAAATAATAAAGATGGCGTATTTAACTAATTCAAAATAAATTAACGGAATTAAAGATGTCCTGTTAAAATGCAATTAAGTTACCTCCTAATTGTATATACTTTTCTACCTATATATAATTTGTTGTTGCTGTTTATTTATTTATATTATGTTCTTTGAGCCAGTAGTGTTAAGAATTGTGGATAGTAATTATTTTTAGTTTTTGAGTGAATATTTAAAAATATTATATTTCAAGAGAGCGCAAATCAAATTGCTATAAAATCCGAATCTGTTCCATTTTATACAGTAATTAAATTCGTATTTAATGCACTATCTGTATTTTTCCAGGATTTTGTTTTTTTTTGTTGTTTGTGCATTGTTTTTTAAACAAAAATATATATTTGGAATTTAGTGCATCATTTGCTCGTGGTATTTCAAATTGGAAATATTAGCAATCATCTTATATATTTTTACCTCTTAACTTCCTACTAACTCAGAGTTTAAATAAAAAATACGAATACAAGAAATGAAAGTAAACGCGGCATTTGAAAAAGTCAAGGTGGCTGGGAGCGCGGCGGTGAGAGAGAGAGCGAATAAGTAAATCGAAGTAATCAAAAACAGTTGAACTCCGTAAAACCTTACCGTCTGGTTCCCCAACCTCCCATAGCTCTCAGCATGCCGAGCTGCCGTAGCCTTAATTCTGTTAAAAAAGAGCATCTGCAAGCAAAAGGAGGGTGCATACGCTTCATAACTCTTAACCTCCAAAGTGCGCACCATGGCTACTTGAGAATAAATCACCACTGCACGATCTCTAATGAAAAATACACCTGAGTGTTAGTTTCACAGCAAAATCTCCCGCTAGGAGGGTAATAAGGTCCGTAGGAGGGCGCTCAGTTCGCTACCTACATCCATCAATAACGATTACCAAATATTAATGTATTTACCGCAAAAACAATAGTCATGCTCGATTTTCGATTTGTTAAACTAGAATTGACAGATCGATATTAATATCTCCGGGTTTACTAAATAAATATTCAAACTGCTGGATTTTAGATATCATTAATATCTTTTCTAGCAGCGTGTTTGCAGTTAAAAATTAATAATAGCAAATATACTGTAATGATTAAGACATTCAATATTATAAATATATTTGTATAAATAAATGGAATTTACTATTTTAAAATTGTTAAACACTCTCGTCTTAAGGTAATGTCACACGAGCAATGAAAATTGCTTGATATTAGCCAACCGCGCATTTTTATATTTGGCCAGAAATTAAACCATTTATTAGCTTAAAAACGAGCACTAACTCGCAGTTGTCCCGTCTTGTACTCAATAAGTTCATCTTCAGTGTATTTAAAATAACTGTGTAATCATGATTGCTAATGCGAAGGTTCAACTCATATGCACTGTATCTTAGGAATTTGTTCTGAACTCTTTCCAAAGTAATAGAATGAATTTGATATTGAGGAGACCACACAATAGATGCATACTTTACTTGTGACACTACTAAAACATAAAAAATTATTCTTAAAGCCCAAACAGATAATTATAGACAGTTCCGAGGAATGAAGCCTAGAGATTTTGAGGAATTTACTGATATATTATGTACAAAAACTGAAAAATTGAACAAAACGCAACTGCCCATCAAATGTGACTCCTAAATCCTTTATTGTTGTATATGATAGATAGATTAATTGTGTATGAACTAACATACTTTTTGGCGCCTCTATAAAAACTGATATAACAACATTTTCCAACATTTAAATGTAAACTATTATTTTCACACCAAGCACTTAGACGGTCTAAGTTTTCTTGAATTAGTATTTCATCATCATTTGAATCTATAGATTTATATAGCTTTAAATCATCTGCAAACATTAAGAAATTACAGTTTTCAAAATATTCTGAAATATTGTTAACAAATATGTTAAATAACAAAGATGAACAATGAGCTCCTTATGGTACTCCTGATGTTACATGAATAATATTGTAACATGTTAAACTTTCATAACTAGAAAAAACGAAGAATAAGATAAAACTAAAGTCGGGTAGGGGCTATTCATCTTACTTAATCTTCTATTTATATCACTGAAAAATCTCACAAGATATGATAACATGGGACAAAGAAATAGATTTTGAAAGTTAAGATGTTAAAATTTGTTGCCAACATATTTTTTATGACGTTTCTGAGATGACTCCATTTGTGGTCGTTTTTTCGCAATTTCAAACCCCAAACTCGCTACTGATGGTTCGTCCTTTCTCAATGAATAAAATATTGTGAGCATCCCAAAATATGGGGACCAAAACCTTACCAGATGACATCTGCGTTTCTGGTTGCTTTGGACGGCTTTCGCCACTGACTCTGGATTGTAGTGATGGATCCATGATTTATCTATTGTCTCATACCGCATGTAAAAATTATCAAAGGTAATACCGCGAGTCCTCCAAATTTTATCAATAACATTTTTGGTTTTCACGAAAACGGCTTTATTTGGAAAAACCACGAAAACAAACTGAAAATCACGAGTCCGCAGGACCAGCGATTTTATCTCAAATCAGTTTGTTTGAGTGGTTTTGCCTGAAATAAAGACCAAAAATTTAATCTATAAAATGTGAGAGGACGTGTGGTATTTGGAAGGTTATTTTGTATTAAAAACAGAGAATATAGTCATTTATGCAAAAGACACTTTACACAAAAATGTTCATTATTTTCTTTATAAATAAATTTTGAAATATGTATTCAAAATTCAAAAAGTTTATTTGCATAAGTAGATTTATAAATAAATAACAGGTACATAAACACATAGATATAAGTATACACAAACAAACGAATAGACCACGAAGTAAAACGAAGTTACTTGTGTGTGGTAAAAGATAACAATAAAATATAATAAACGACAGTTAAATATAGTTATAATTTACAAAATTAGTATAGATAAGTATTATTTTCTTGCTTTCTTTATTTATTTTTTTTTATTATTATTATTTTTTTATTATTATATAAGTAGTTCAATTTCCAATCAGTTCATCAACAAAAGTAGGGATAAAATTCCTAGCTTATACAGAGACAGTCTGGTCTCGTTCCTAATGTCACAGGGAAGTGAATTGTATATCTTTGGGCCTAGATAGACATAATGTCTTTGTCCAATAGTTTTTTGCATATAGGGGGCAATAAAAGATGTTTTATTTCATATATGTGATATAGAGATTTCAGTTCCGTTTTGTGATTATATTGCCTAATACTTACATTCACAAAATACAGTTGTCTGGGAGTTAATAGGCCACTCTCATGATATAAAATATTGCTTGGACAATCATAGCTTCGCTTGAGGATTGTCCTCAAAAAGCGTTTCTGTAAAATTTCTAGAGGTTGTAAGTATGTCTTAGATACACCACCCCAGCCCACTATTCCATGGTTAATATGGGATTCAAAAAGACTTTTATATATGGTAATTTTCTGTTTAAAGGTAAGTATATTACATATTTTTTTAAATTTAAATAAAATGAATCTAAGTTTTTTCAACAAGTATTGTATGTATTGGCCCCATATCATGTGTTGATCAATTATAATACCAAGATATTTTACTTTACTTACAGGTGAGATTTCCAATTTATTGTCAATGACGAGGTCACAATTAGGTAACCCATTAGCATATGAACTAAATGGAACATATACTGTTTTATTGATATTTACTGACAAAAGCTTATTATCAAACCATATCTTAACTTTTCGTAGATCTTGTTCCAATTTTTGTTTTAGATCAAACCAGTTGGTGTCAAAACAAAACAATACGGTGTCGTCAGCAAAACTAACAATAATACAATTTGTGTCCAACATAAAAAAATTATTTAGGTAAATATTAAAAAGTATGGGCCCTAAGACAGTTCCCTGAGGTACTCCACATGAAATATTTTTTTCTGAGCTAAAAGTATTCCTTATTTTTATCTTTTGTGTTCTATTAGTTAAGTAGCTTTTAAAAAAATCATGTGGGATACCTCTAACACCCATATCTTCTAGTGTTTCCAGGAGTATGTTATGGTCGACCGTATCGAAAGCTTTAGCTAAATCGATGAAGACCCCAATTGAGGGCATCGATTTATCTATAGCATTGTAGATATTTTCTGTAATAAACTTAATGGCATCTTGGGTTGACGTTTTCTGTCTAAACCCGTACTGTGATGTAGACAATAGCTTATGTTGTTCTAAAAACTTATTTAATCTCCTCTGGATAATCTTTTCAAATATTTTTGCTAAATTACTTATTTTGGATATTGGTCTGTAGTTACCTGCATCTAGTTTTTCTCCCTGCTTATAAACTGGAGTTACAACTGAAAGTTTAAAGGCAGGGGGAAAAGGTATATTAACATAGATTTGCAATACATTTTAGTATAATAATAATTGATAATGATAATAATGATAATAAATAGAAGTTTTTAAATGTTTATATTTTACATTTCAAAAAAGGTAAACACAGTTTAATCAAAAAACAATTACGAAGAAGCGGTTTTGTCAGTATAAAACACAATGATTGGTCAGGATCCTGTTTTGACAGATGGAAAAAAAAAGCGCTCAAATCGAGCAGAGCTTTCTCATAAAAAACTCATGATCTATCCTTGTATAGACGATATTCTATTGTCAATTAACTTTTTGTATGATTTGCATCCAAATTTTTGAACTTCCCACCGATAAAAACACAAATGGCCGAAATCCCAAGCATATTAACATATTTTTGATATTTTGAATTGTTTGTTATTAATGTATGATTAGTGCTCAATAAGTCTTATATTAAATAGTCTTGATGTTTCTCCTATATAGAATTTAATATATTTACATGGAATTCTGCAATTCATTTCAAAAACGACCTTAGACTAAAAGTCGAAACATGAATAAAAATATTTTAATATTTTTTTTTAATTGTTCACAAAGAAGAGTATTTAGATTTTTTTAATTTCTTAGTAGATAATTCGCTATTTTCCATTTTTCGTGTAAGTATTTAAAATTAATAAATCTATTATTGCAGCTACTGACTAAAATAAAATTATTTTTATTGTTAAATACTATAAATAAATTTTAAACGCTTAGAATAAAAGAAATACTAATCGAGATTGTGAATTATAATTATACGCTTATTTTATTTAAATGTCTTTAGTTAAATAACTATTAAGTTATACAAATGTCAATACTACAATAAAATTTACATTTGTTTGTATTAAACAAGCATTTCTACCTGTAATTTATGTATTTAACTATTTATGCGCGGTGCAGTTATAACTTTATTCTTATAATTCGTACGTTTAGTAATTTATAGTCAAATATTAAAATGAGATTCGATTGAGCTGGCGATATCTCAAAAAAGGGATGTAAATCTAGATACGATTGTTATATTATAACAAGAGTTTATGAATCCAATTCATTTAAAGAAAACCTAAAATGCAACCAAACCATTTAAGAAAAATGACAAATGACAAAATATCTTTTCACTAAATGAAGAATGATATATGTATAGATAGGTGAGGAATTTTTGTACTTTTGGAGTAAAGTGTGTAAAATTTATTAAATTATTTACAGTACAACAAACGAAGGTGCCAACCCGGGCATCAGGTCTGTACGGCACCATTTTTTTTAATTTGCAGGTATTCATGAGTACATTCACTCCCAAAAATCTCAACTGTCTGAAATTTGTGGAAGGGCGGGAAAATGGCCCATTGGTCTCAAAAAAATTTTTTTCGCCTATTTTCGCCGATATTACCGAAAATATGACACTTAGAGAATTTTTGTTTGGACGCAAATGAAGATCAGTTCATTACTTACAAAAATGATCCTTCTCAATTTTGTCAAAAATTTGATACTTTTCGACATAAACGGCTCCAAAACGCACCCCCAAAAAAGTTGGTTATTACTGCCTTATATTTTGTCTTCAAACAAAAACAGGAGGATATTGAAGTTTTGGGACGATATTTAAATTTTCCGTTTTCACCACTATAATTTCGTATTTTCAGATTCTCAAAATTGCGAATTTGTGAAACGCCGTTTTTGCAAAAAATATTAGTATAGCGAAAAAAATCATAGGGACAACTTTTCTAGGTAATGAACTGCTCTTCATTTTTTGTCTAAACAAAAATACTCTAAGGGTCATATTTCGGCAGATATCGTCGAAAAACCGATTTTCGGGAACTCTAGAGCCATTTTCCCACCCTTCCACAAATTCCACGTAGCTGAGATTTTCGGAGGTAAATGTACCTATGAATACCTGCTCATTAAAAAATGTTGACGGGCAGACTTGATGCCCAGGTATGGAGTTTTTCTGGCGTTAATTTACTGGACTATTAGCTAAGCCCTTTCGACTTGACAACCGGTCATCTTCAGAGCTAAAACCTAGAATTCACAAGTTAGTATAAGGCAAATATGTTAACTTATGTCAAAAATGTAACGAATACTCCAGAAAAAGGAGAAAATTAATAACGAGGGGAACACCTTTTAAAAAAGTAACAGGACATGATTGCTGTTTGCCGTCGTATTTCGTAAACTAGAATAAAATAAAAAGGAATTTAAAGAATGATGGTTTAACGTATAGGCTAAGCTTACTTACACTATCAGTATTAAATATTTTATTAATAGCCTTGGATAGCACAAAAATAAACATCTTTCCGTACGAAAAGAGACTTTTGGCGAAGGGACACACGACTTCCCATCGCGAGGGCAAAAGATTGCAAAAAAAATAAAACATTATTTTTAACACCAAAAAAGGCCATCCATTGTGAAAAATACGGATGAACGATTGACAATGGAAGTTGACATAAGACGGTGACAGAAGTGAAGAAAGAACCATCAACAGCGAATATAATATGGCGTTATTGGCGCGTTTGAAGGAAAACATTGCGAAAAAATGACTCCAAATGAAGAAAAAAAGTGCTCTTTAACCAAAACAAAGTACATTACTTTCCGAGAAGTAAATCTGCTAGTTTATGGTGGGATTTTAATTAATCAGTAAAGTTTTTTCCCAAAATAAATGTTTAGCCCTTCCAGGAGACTATCTAACCATACTTTCTAAATTATTCACCCACCGATTTTTCTCAATACCAATGTTGTAATTTTCCTGCTTAAAATATGGATCAGGGTAACTTAAAAACGGCGGTGGAATATAATAAATCAAACAAAAATAACAGTCACTAAAAATTTATTTCTCACATATTTTCACATTCACAAAAAGTGTTCCTAAAATTATTTTGTTTAAAACGACCCTAAATCTACATCATTTATTGACTTTTTTCACAGTCGAACTTATCAAAGAGTCTATACTGAAATTCTGATTGGGCAGGGCCGTACTCGAGGAACTGGCACCCAAATTATGAGTCAGACTATGTCGTCTCAGATCACAGTTTCTACGGAATACTTTCCCGCAAGTGGAACAGTTGTAGGGTTTGATATCCGTATGGGTCAGAAGGTGAGTCTTGAGGTTGGAACGCTGGTTGAAGGACCGGCTGCAGACGGGACATTTATGTGGAGATTCTTCCATGTGGAGGATTTTGTGGACCGCTAGGGTTCGAGATTGGCAGAAACCTTTGCCACATTCTGTACATTTAAAGGGTTTTTCTTTGCTGTGGATGTATCTGAAACAAAAAATTCATTCCTATAGCTCGCTATAATGTTTCTTTTTGCTTTGTGTTGGAATAGTATATTCTGTAACAAGGTTGTAATGAGAATTCGACACGAGTGGAGGATTCCGAACGCGAGCGAGTGCGAGCGTGAGGAACCACGAGTGTCATTCCAACAGAGTAACAGACTGTACTTTCTCCACGGCCACAGAAAGTAGAAATTAAATATAGTAAAATGAAACCTTAATCTCTGAACATTGTGTAGGTAGTATCTTTATATTCAAGCTTGGATTTTTGCGGTAGCAAATTTTGAGTTATATTATCGGCATATTTTTTTTTATTTCTGGAGGAGTATTTTCAAATTCTACATCTGAATCGTTTCATTTTCTTCTCCTCTTTAATAAATTAAAAGTTTTTACAAACCAATATTAAGACCACTTCAACTAATACTGACAGTTAATTTGACATTCATGGCAAACCTTATTTTTGTAAACAAACACGGAATACAGATTCTATCTCTAGCGATGGAATGTAATACATATAAAATACATAAGAGACAAAAGTTTCAGAATTTTCTTTCAATCTCAAGAGCGAGAATGTTTCTTTTCTGTTATTATAAGTGGTTTCAGAATAACTATATTCAGTAGTGGCCGTAGAGGAAATACTTTATTAACTTTATTGTCATTGACATTTTTTATTTTCGCAAGGAAAACGAGCGTTTTAATTGTGCAATAAAAAGTAAAAATATCGTTTATTTAAAAATTAATAAAAAAGTATATACTGGGTGATCTACCCAATAGGTTGAAATATATTTTTTATGGTTATATTAGATTTTGTATTTAACTATAAGATTTGTTCTATTTTTAGCTAAGTATTAAAATAGGATTTAAAAACCAAATTCCACAAAAGAAAACAAATTCTGTTTTTCTGTTTAATACATGTACAGATGTGCAAAAATTTAAATAAATGACTTTTCATGTTATTTTTACATAACTGAAATTTATGAAAAAAAATTACGAGAAAAAAATTCCTCTGTACAAAAACAAAACACCTGCAAAAAATACTTGTTAATTTTTAACTAATTAAAAAGCTTAAGTACAAAATGCTGTAAAAATTAGGAGTATATTAAAATCGATAAACGATAAAAGTAAATGATTATTTCCTCACAAGTGATATAAAAAGAAGACTTGTAACGTCCAGTAAATTTGTATGGTATCCCATATTGTCCTAAGTTATTATAGTTAATGAATTATTAATAGAAATGTTAAAAACTAAGATCCAGCTAATATCTCCAAATCCAAAGAATTTTAAATTAAACATTTTTTTTAATAATGAAATCAATTTTTTTCAAAAAGTTTAATTGAAATTTATACATAGGGGTTTTATAACTTTTACGCCTAATGGCACCAAATTAAAAGAGAAACTGCAGTTTTCTCATTGTAAAATATTTTGTTAAATAATTTAGACAGCCCAGTTGTCAGAGAGTTTGACCTTGGCACTTAAGTACTTGAAAGGATGTAGAAAACGATAAAAAATCTCTGCTGCTCTAAAGCGTATGCTAACTTCACAATTTCGAAAATAAAATAGAAAATTTGGTTTTTCCAATATATCGCGAAAAAAAAAATAAAAATTTCAAAAAACTAATAGCACCACGTGAAAGTGCGGAAATTATTATAAGTAAATAAAGTTAAACATAATTTAGAAATTGATTTATATAAATAAATAAACACTAGGTATTTTGAAAATAAAAATTGCGTCGAATGAATGTTGTAAAAAAATGATAATTTTAAAACATAAGTTTTATTAAACAGATATAATGTTCATCATTTTAATTATATTTAAATTAAAAGTAAAAGTATAATGATGATAAATGTACAAGGATTGTTTTTGTTATGCCTCTAATAATATATACCTTCAGTTTTATAAAAATCAGAGAGAATTTTAGAAATTATAACTTCCGGCCAAATTTTCTATGAGAAAACAAAAAAATTAAAAACTAATGGCTTCCTGAGAAAGTTTAGAGTCTCCTCTTTACACTGCTTCATTTTTTTTCTTTGCGTACATTTTAGGCAAAGATACTTTATTTGTATTCAACAGCTCGGCGCGCGTAGAGTTTTCGAATTTGCTTGCTTATTTTTAATAATTTTTTATAGTAATACAAATTTTTTTCTAAATAACTTCTAATAAAATGTTCCGCTCTTTCACGTGGTGCTATTAGTTTTTCGAAATTTAAATTTTTTTTTTCGCCATATAATGGAAAAACCAAATTTTTATTTTATTTTCGAAATTGTGAAGTGAAGTTAGCATACAATTTAGAGCAGCAAATATTTTTTTATCGTTTTCTACACCCTTTCAAGTACTTAAATGCCAAGTTTCATCGATATTACATTTTGTTTCAGTTTATGCTCAATATCCTTCTCTGGCAAATGGGCTAACACAAAAATTGAATGTATTTATTTTCGACATCTATGATTTTAGGCATTATTCTACCAATTAACGAGTTGTGAATACACTGCTACATTAATCGTGCTTTGATTTCACTTTTAACCTTCCTAAAAACAAAATGGTCGAATCAATAGGTTGCTCAACATTCGGTCCGATAACGAAAATAAAAAAAATCGAAATTTATAGTACTGGTCTTATAATTATGTCTGGTTTGCAATAAAAATATGAAAGTCATTCCACAACAACATGAGATATTGAAGTAATTGTATACGAGGGGAATACACAAACATTTATTTACATGTTCCGAAAATTGTTCCAAAAAAAACCAATTTATAGATATTGTAGCATTTTTCCAATTCTCTAGTTTTGGTATTAATCTTGATGAACACAATTTAAATCACTTGGATGTTCTTAATTTGGTTATTTTATAAAAAACAGATCAAACCATTAAGTGACCAAAACTATTTTTTATTATACCAGAAATACGACCTCAATAAGCTCTAGCACAAGAGGATGAAGAACTTTGGGTTCGCCTAGTTTTTATTATAAAATGCCAATGATTCCTTACTTTTCCATATTTTCTAGTTGGTACTAACGTCAAAACAAAATTGTTCATTTGTTAACTAAATTGATCGAGTTATCAGCGATATTTAAAAAATATTCGACTTCCACTCGTATATATTTATCGTTTCTAATTGCCTTTATGTTGAATCGTATCATTATTCGTGAACCTTACACTTTCGTCGTTATCTTCAGGTATCTAACTAATTTTCTTGTAAAAAAACAGGTTTTAATGGATGTATTTTTTATCACGATCAACTTTATGATGCACCGTGTTATTGGAGATGTCAGTATGTTAATTTCGTACGATTATCATAAAAATAATTTGAATAGATCCACCTTTTCAGTTGATTAATAAACCGCTGGTTAGTTCTACCAATAAAGAGTAGCGTATATCCTGTAATTATTTAAATGTAGCTCAATGTATACAGTGTGATTCATCAGGGGCGAAGGAATACGTATAAATAAATAAAATTTCTTAGTAATTTCGACTTTACCAGAAGAAAATCGACTGGTAATGAGTTCATATTATCAAAGGACCCTGCACGGAATACATAGCATTTTGGTTGATTGCGGAATTTAATGAAACTGTAGTATGTTGTAGATCATGACCTCTCGGTAACACTTTAAATGGACCATAATCAAATCGTATGATTAGTTTCGGAAAAACAGGGTGATTTTAAAAGTAGTAACAAAAACAGAAAATAAAGTTAATTTACCACAAATTGAGACTATTTTTGGTTTTTTCTCGTGATTTGGCTAAAATATGTCATGCCTTTAGAAACTCAACACTATTATGATCGAAAGCAGTATTTAGTTTACCGGGGTCATCACAAACGTACTCAAAAAATCATATATCGCCGTTTTGTTTACTTCACTTTCAGAATTGAGATTTTTTCTACATTAATTTCGAGAGTAGTATTGACAATTTGGAAAAGCGATACAATTATTATACAAATACAGTATTTTAACATATCGGGGTCATCGGAAAAGTACCTAAAGATATCCTATTCCGATGTTATTTACTTCATTCTTTCAATATAAACCTTAAATAACCATATATTTTAACATTCAACGTTAATATGTGAAAACCCTTAAGCCAAACTTATATTTTTAAAATACATAATAATAATAAGATCCCTACTAAAAAAAATTCCTGCGGCACTATATCTTTGGAATTTCTTTAAATTCTCTGTATTTTTTTTCAGGATGTTCGCCAATGGCGCTATTTTTCGTTTTTCGAGTGTTCGATTTGCGGCTGTCTCCATCATATATACAGTATAATATGGACCAAGACGGAAGACACTCCATTGATATAGATACGAAACTCAATGAAAATGGTTTTATTAGAGCCAGATTATTTTCCAGGCATAGAAACAATACTAAATATCGATTGTTCATGAGATTTGATTTGGATGCGAACTAAATAACAGGACATTACTGCACATGTCGGTCTGGTGCCAAGATGGTGGGAATATGTCATATGACAAGTACCATTTGGAACCTCAGCAGTAGTCATATTATGGAAAATATAAAGTTTCCAATAACAATACTTTGTTTGGAATACCTTTAAGATGTCACTATTCGTGAGATTGCGGAAGAAGATGAAGCTTCCTGAAATACTATTTATTATTACATGCATATCAAGTAGTCACGTACATACGTAGAGTTACTTTTCGTAGGACCCCTGTATTTTAAAAATATAAGTTTGGCTAAAAGTTTATCACATATTATAGCTTAAGGATATTAGCATAATAAGTTGAAAACATATGGTTCTTTATGGTTTCTATTGAAAGAACGAAGTGGATAACTTTGCAATAGAATATTTTAAGTATTTTTCTGATGACGGCGATATACTAAAATAATCATAGTATTGTTTTTCCAAATTATCAAGACTGCTCAGATAAATCTCGAAATTAAAGTAGAAAAAATCTCAATTCTGATAGGTGAAGTAAACAAAAAGATGAAATATGATTTTTTGAGTACGTTTGTGATGACCCCGGTAAACTAAATACTGATTTGGATCATAATAGTGTTGCGTTTCCAAAGGCATCACATATTTTAGCGAAATCACGAGAAAAAACCAAAAATAGGCTCAATTGGTGGTAAATTAACTTTATTTTCTGTTTTTGCAACTACTTTTAAAATCACCCTGTTTCTCCGAAACTAATCATACGATTTGATTATGGTCCATTTAAAGTGTTACCGAGAGGTCATGATCTACAACATACTAGAGTTTCTTTAATCTCCGCAATCAAGACTAGATCACCAGATTGAAGATAGTCTTAGTCTCTGAATTTTATAGTAACTTTTTTCCACTTTAGTTGCAGTCTTTTTTATACTTTTTTATATTCTCAATGTTCTGGAAATATTAAAACTAATTATTTTACCATCAAGATGGAGAAAAATATGTCAATCGACTTCTTGATTTAATCTAACAGACCGTTTTTCCTATAATCATTGTTGGATGATTTGTACTCCATTTTGGTCAAATAAAATTTCCATATATGCTTTTCAATATTTGATATCTCAAAAGGGGCAGAATATATATTATTATATTTTTGAGATTTAAAAAATTTAATAATATATATATAGGATATAAGTATACTTTGCCTGAGGTTGTGAAATGAATCACACTTGTTCCCAAGAACAAAGACATTAAAATGTCCTACACTGCACCAGCGTCTGGACTTCAACAACTACTCCTTGGGCTATATGCCCATGTCAGGGCTTTAAAACAAAAACTTCGATTTTATTATTAAAGGAGCTTGCCATTCTTAGACCGGTTTCGGAATTATTGTTCCTCATCAGTAAGAAGCAGGCTAGCTCGACATCCTATCGAATTCATTTTCAGACTCCCTTTAACGATAGGATGTCGAGCTAGCCTGCTTCTTACTGATGAGGAACAATACTTCCGAAACCGGTCTAAGAATGGCTAGCTCATTTAATAATAAAATCGAAGTTTTTGGTTTAAAGCCCCGACTTGGTCAAGCGCCAAACCACGTCTGGACTTTCGTAATTCAATACCTGGGGGGGGGGGCATATATCCAAGGAGTAGTTGTTGAAGTCCAGACGCTGGTGCAGTGTAGGACATTTTAATGTCTTTGTTCTTGGGAACAAGTGTGATTCATTTCACAACCTCCGGCAGTTTTGTTACGCCCATGGTCCTTTTTTGGTATTTTTATGGTTCAAAAAATTCCACCGTCATTTTAAGTATACTTTATTATTATATAGTTCCGGAAGTGGTTATACTGGATTTTTACGATTTGTTGCTGAAATGCGTATTCTATCGAAAAAAGTTTAATTCAAAAGTTGTAGATAATTAACAAATCTAAAACTCTTGTATTGATCATTTCTCAACATAACCTCAAAATTATCGAGAAAATTGCTAAAACCGGTTTTTTCATTTTTTTTGTGATACTTGCTGAAAATATTCTTTTTGTGTTTAAAATAAGTTGTAATTTTTTCAAGGTAAATTATTCATTTATATTCATTTAAATTTAAAAAAACATTATTAATTTTCAATTGAAAAAGTTGATTTACAAATTTCCAATTTTTTAACGTTATCAGCGCTCATTTTCTTCGATGAAACCTCGACTTTAAGATGGTATAAAAATATATTGTTCGTATGCAAAAATATGGAAAAATTAGGCCCTTTATAATTTAAATTCCTATAAAATCAAGAAATATTTCGCTTTGAAAAAATTACATCTTATTTAAAACACCAAAAAGTACGTTTTCACCAAGTTTTTAAAAAAAAAATTATTTTTGCCGGAGATAAAAATTAAAAACAAAAAAAACCGTTTTTAGCGTTTTTGGCCTTGGTCTATAAGAAAAATTTAAGTTTAAGTAAGTACATCTGTTGTTCGAAACTTTTTTTATATTCCTGAAAATAAGGGGTGAGTAAAATGTATGAGTATCCCTGTGTACTCTACAGGGTGGTTTTATGAAAGTTACTCTAAAGATGATAAATGTGGGAACTGTACTAAAATTAAAAAAAGTAAGAAATTAATATTAAAATAGTATTCAATTTCTGTTCTCATGGAATTGAACTAACAAGGAAACCAGTATGATCTTTTCAGAAATGAATTAAAATATTATTTTTATGCGTGACGGATGTGGAAAACTGCACTCAATAATTAGAAATTAATATTTAAATAGTGCTTTTATGTGTTTATCCCACAGTCATCTCACCATTACATTTCGTATAAGTTGATATTTTATTGGTTTTTCATATAGTGCTTTTGGATTTTCTTAAAGTAGAAATATAGCACGATATTCTATCTATCTATCTGTGACGGGGGTGTCGATACACTGCGACTTATAAGATCTATTGTGCCCCCTACTGCTGCCCAATCGTTGAGGATGTCTCAACGATTAGAGCAGTTCCTCCAGTTCTATTGCTTTCAAAAAGTTCAGGATGTCGGCAGGCTTCAGGCTTCAGGCTTCCTCTTCTTGATATTCTCCGAGGTATCGTACCCTTGGATTTTGCGGGGTAATGCATTCTGAGAGAATGTGGATAGAGGTTTCCTCTTCTTCCTCGCAGAATCTGTATTCTTCTTTGTCTACTAATCCGAGTTTCTTTAGGTGGCCTCTCAGCCGGCAGTGCCCTGTTAGGATACCCGTTAGTATTCTGAGCTTATTTTTACTTTTACTGACGCAGTCGCCAGATCTCTTCTGGTTATAGTTTCCCAGTAGTGTCTTGGCCTGCCTCATTCCTTGTAGTCCTATCCAGTATTGGGATCTTTTGTTATTTACTTCTTTTCCAAGTTCATCAAGTATTGTACTGGTGATTATTCCGCAGAAGGGTTCAGGTCCCAGAAATGGTGTTTCAGCCCCTTTTTTGCGAGTACGTCTGCTATGTCATTACCCTCCACTCCAGTGTGTCCTGGAACCCATAGGAGGGTAACAGTGTTATTCTTGCCTAGTTCGTTTAGATTCTCTAGGCACTCCCAAACCATCTGGGAGTTGATTACGTGGGAGTTCAAGGCATTAATGGCTGCTTTGGCTGTCTGACATGATGATCTCTTGTCTGCGAAAATTTCTTTCTATGTTGAACTGGACACATTTTCCGATGGCGTATATTTCAGCTTGGAAAATGCGCGATATTAGGAGAGATCAAAAGAGAGTTGGGTAACAAAAGATGTGACAATTGAAAGGATCTTGAGGGAACAAGAGGGGCTAAGTTACATCAAGGTATTTAGATAATTAAAAAAGATCAAAAGCTGTATCTTTCTAAGCAGAAATAAGCTGCGCATATTAACAGGAATCCTTATAGCGGGCATTTCCGACTTAGAGGGGACAATAAATCTCTTTGGTCGCAGTGAAGTTAACACCGCAATGTCATACGTACATACATACTTTAATTATAGTTGTGGCATCTTGTTGATAATAAATTATTTTCGTTTTGAAAACTAGATATTTACGTTAAACTTTAAAAAAAATCTAAAGGTCTCTTCACGATTTAATTCAACAAAATATTCAAATAATTTAAGAATTTTAAAATAACCAAAAAAGATCCACTAAAGCACCAATTCCCAAAATTAATTGGATTTTAGTAGCACAAAATATGAGAATTAATACAACAAACTCGGTAAGCAATATATCATACTTACAATGATTAATTCCATTATACCTTTTAATTTTGTTTGGTGCAGACTACTGACGAATCAATTATATCATAATCTGACAGAATAAAAAAGAGCCAGTCATTTAAAGCCGTTGAATTTTTTAATAACTTACTCAATGGTTCTGATTTGATCTATAATAATAATACACGTGAAAAATTAATTTGAGCAGATAAGGCCTACCTAATAACGTAGGTATTAATTAAAAGCTGAGGATGGGAGTAAATTCTACGGATGTGTCTAGTCATCATGAGAGTCTATGGAGCTGATGGTCTGACATGTTCTACTCTCTGCTTTTAAAACTAAGAAGCAAGAATTTTTTATGAAAATTAATACAGTTCTTAAAAAGAATGTTATATCCCAAATGAAGTGAAATATAAAGGGTCACTCAGCATCTATGTCAGAGTATGCATTTTGACCGAGAGGCAAACCGCCGAGGAAGTCTGACCTCGATTTTGACCTCAAAGTTTGATATATCCATTATTTGAAAAAGTCGGTCAAAGTTTGTATAGAAATTATTGCATACTCAGAGCTGCATCTAAGGAAAGATTTTTGACGTTCAATTCTTTGATTTTGTTCAGAATTTATATACATTTTTCACCCAAAAATGATTCTTGAATCTGCAATCATTAAAATTATTTGTTGAATCCAAAAGAGACAAATTTGATGATTACGAAGAATCAGCTAAAGGAAAATCAAATACTGACCAGTACTTACAATCACGCACCAGAACAAGAAACGTAAGGTTGAATCCGCTCGATTATATGAAAAAAGAGAAATTCAAAGTGTCATGTTTTATCCCAGTGATCAATCAGCTAAGTTTTTCTCTTACTGAAAGATTTCGTGCGTATGATGCTGTGCATCCGAGATTTGGATTGCTCAATCACTTAGAGGAGATGCAAGTTTCATTAGTGCACCAGAAGAATTAGTTAAAGTTTACAAAGGCGATTTAGAAACTTGTCTTGGTAATGAGTTGGTCCAATTTGTATCGTTGATACACTTCTACAAAAAGAATTATCAAAAAGAACTATCAAAAAGACCAATCTAAGGAGCTGTTCTATTATCAAATTCTTGAAAATCAAAATTTCACAGCCAAACATTAAAATTACACTATTTCCCTCGTCTTAATTTCCACCAATCACAAACGCGCTATTTTAAATTACAAATGGTTTCTAGATGAAAAAACTGTATGACAGCTCCTGTCAGCAGTTTTTTCCAGTTTACCCTCGGCAAAACATGGTTAAACGTTCATCTAGAATACCAACTGATAGATTATTCTTAACAATAAACCCATCATGGAACAAAGAACAATCAACTGGATGGTACAAAAAGACTCCAGTGGGAAAAAACGAACTTTCAAAGTGGTCTAAAGAAGCAGCAGAGAAGGCGGGATTAAATACAAAAAACTAAAAATAACAAACCACTCTATGCGATCGACATCAGTCAGTAACCTGAAGGAGAGGTAGGTGAACAACAATTAATTAAAATTACTCGCCACAGTTCAACCAACTCAATTAAGCCTTATCTGTAAATGGATAATGAGCATTATTCCAACATCATAAACACCCTTAGAAGTGAATGAAAACAGAAGATCCTGCAGCTACTCCTCGAGCTTCTCACTCTACAGCTGGAGCTACACCCAACGTTATCAATAACTTCAAACAATACTCCTACTGTGTACCAAAATTGCATTTTACATTTTGATTGTACCATAAATAATTAAGTTTGTAGTATTTTGTGATTAAATAAATTACCTGTTTTTCAGTTTTCAAATTAATACCTACATATTTATTATGTATGCATATATAATAGGTAAGTAGTATGTTTTGTAAGCTATGTGTATGCAGAATAATCTGTTACTCATGAAATAGTCTTGTCAAATACCATTCGGGCATCTAATTTTACCTGTGAAAAAATCGAAAAAATTAGATGCCCTTATAATATTACTTACGAAAAAATCTCGCAAGTTGCACGGTTTCATTCTTTTGCTGTGATTTAATTAGATTTATTTCTTGTATTTTATATATTGTTATATTCTGTAGTTCCGTAAAAAATTATTGAAATACTTGAAAGAAAAAAATTGTTTAACTTGTTCGAAAAATAATTGTTGGCCTCCACACCTTTGATCCGGCCCTGTGCATCTCCAATTTATTTTCTTACATGCAGAGTTTTTTAAAAATTCGGTGCTTTGTAAAGTTGTTAATCTCATTGTCCATAATGGGAAGACACCCTGTAAAATATCTCTTAACCTCTGCTCTTGCATAATACCGGAGAATGTATTAGGGAGGTTCATAAACTTGAAACTGACAGACGGTGATGTTCACGCCCACTCCAAATACCGAATACTTGTAGCATTCTAACAGATATTTTATGTAAATGTCAGTGTCCCTGACAGAAGTATCAGGTTTTTAATAAGCAAATTAAAATTTTATCATTTTAACAACTTCGAATTTTGACTGCGAACAAAGAATTCACTTCACACCTACTTTCATGTAATAATTTGGTTAAAAAGATAAAAGTTATTTTATGTTGCTGTGTTTGTAATGATTGTTTCTGTTTTTTTTGTAATTGGCAGTGGTAGTCGTTCAACCACGGGATACACACCACATCATTTTATTACGTATCAAATATCAAATCCGCGATAATTTTTTTAATGTTTTGGTGGATTAAAAATAAAGGGAGAACATTTTTTTTTTAATTTTATGAATTCACTCATGTGAAATAATTATTAAAAGATGATTCTATAAAGTCGAATAAGAAGGTTAATATCCTCTTTACTTGGATTTGTATAAAATTTTATCATACAGGGTGGTCCTTAAGTAATTGTACAATGAAGTATGGTAGATTCCTCACTTTAAAATATTGCGATTTGAACCAACTTGCTCTAATAAATTGTTGCTAATAAGGAATATACAGGGCGATAAAGGTTCAATTTTAAGATTTATTTTTTGCAATAACTTTAGCGTTTTTGGATATAATTTGTAGAGGGCGCTAGTTAGGCCACATTTGTGGCATAAATGTGCGATAAAATTTTTGCTCTTTAAGTTAGCGCTATTCTTGTAAAAGAATATTAAAGCCACGTTACTTTAGTAGAAAAAAAACATACTTGTTATTAACCTTAAAACTAAACGATTTACGAGATAATCGCATTTTAGGGATCAGCTGCATGATTACACTGGCCGGCCAATTTTTTTTTTCTGGCCTTGACGCCATTCTTGCTGATTCTTATGTAATATTCAGTTTTCCCCCATCACCCACCGTTTTCGGGGGGTGGCTCCCCACCTATTTTTATCACCTTTCCATAATTTTGAGGGATGAAAAAAAAAGGTGGTCAGTAGATCATTTTACATTGGAATCAGCAGGAATAGTGTCAGGGCCAGAAAAAAATTTTTTTTTCCAACCAGTGTAATCATGCTTTTTCCCTAAAATAACGTGGCTTTCATATTCTTCTACAAAGAATAGCACTAACTTAAAGAGCAAAAAAGCTTATCGCACATTTATGCCACAAATGTGGCCTAACTAGCGCCCTCTACAAATTACATCGAAGTAGGTACCTGATTATAATTTCTCGTGCCCAAAAACTCCCAGTTCCAAATTTTTATGTATGCATATCCAAAAACGCTAAAGTTATTGCAAAAAATAAATCTTAAAATTTAACCTTTAACACCCTATACATTCCTTATTAGCAACATTTTATTAAAGCAAGTTAGTTCAAATCGTAATATTAAAGTGAGGAATCTATCATACTTCTATGTACATTTACTTAAGGACCACCCTGTATAATTCATTATAACTCTAACGCTGTCGTGGTGTTTCGCAGAATACATCTCGTGATCGATTATTTTGTATGCTCTTGTGATATTAAAACTGAATATTTTGCCAAAAAAAACCCAATTTCCCGAAATTTCATGACCCCCTCATGTATACCCTTAAAAACGTTTTTTATTTTGGTGAGTTTTAAAGTTGGCATGGTGGTGGAAGTTATAAAGACAAATTTACATGATTTGTTTTCATTTTGGCGCCAAATTGAAGATCCTAATTAAAATGTTAAACTGGTGTTACTCGTGACCAAAGTTTGTGCAATAGTTATAGTATAGTCATAGTTGTATTACTATAATCTATGAACTTAGTATGGAGCCATGTCCAAATATGTAAAAAAATAAAATTTATATATCAACCAACAAATAAAAAATGTACCGTTAGAGGTTCATTAGAGGTTATAAAAATTAAATTCTTGCTACAGCAACCCACATTTTTTTAAATCAATGGGTGAGTAACCCATAGAATCAACAAAGGCAGCGCAAGCGCATTCTTTTAATTACAAAAAAATTTAAAAGTAAAAACCAAAATAGATTTAGATTTTATAGTAGTCACGTTACCCATCATGATTTCTAATAATCATACTTATAATCATCATACTCAGGCAAAGTATTTTCACTGCAGAAAAATGGACGAAAGAATTTTTTTGAACAAATTTTTATATTCGTTATTAAAAAAATCTAATACTTTATATTTTTTCAGGTAATTTCGTAGAACAAGACTAGCGTGACGTCAAAGCCAATTATGTATCTTAAAGAAGGTAAGTGTGAAATTTTATTCAGATAAATAATAAATTATACTGGTCCCAAAACAGTCCCCCAGGGTACACCAACCTTGACAATTTCTTTATCGCTACAAGAACAAAACAGTTTTTTGGAATGGGTAAAAACTTTGTTTGTAAATCTCTGGTACTAAAATTTTATCGATACAGAAAATAAGATTTCTTGACTGTTTTCACGGAATATTTTTTTTAAGCCATTTAAGAGTTTTTCTGTTTATACATGTATGAATCTAAATGCATCCTGTTAAGTAAAAACTAGTGTACTGAAACATATACAATCTGAAATTAAAACCTTCTTTCACTTCTTCTTCCGTTTCTTGTAATCTTTTAGGTAGGGGAATTAACTTGATGGTAGGGGAAACGATTGGAGAAAGCTTCTTTCAAGGATAACAGATGTACCTTATCGATAAAAGTGGGGGAGGATACAATTAGAGCAGAGTCTAATATATTACAAATTAAAATCTGGAATGGAAGAAGCTTTTTATCTTTTATCGTGAGGGAAAAGTCAAAACTATGAGAGGTAAATCTGGACATAAAAAAATAATATAGGAATACAAAATTGTACTGCTTACAATTTTTAAATCTTTTAAATTATTTATCTTCAATCCATTAACAAAAAACGCACATCAAATGAAAGTCAATTTGTCACAAAACATTTAAATTCTTAGTTTTTATTGCAAATGTTAGTCTTTCCAGAATTCTCCTATTCGCTATAATAATATTTGGATACAAAATGCAAAAATATCAATTCAACAATACTAAAAGATCACAAATCTAAAATATTTTTGATTTTATCACAAGAATTAGACATGTATCAAACTTTTAAACCATTAAAATTCAATTTCTCATCCTGCTTTATTATTGAGCCCACTGTTCGGCGTAAAATTGAATACTGGATGCCATTTTTAAAACGTATAAACTGATATAAAAAATCTAATGCAATAACTTTTAGATATCTGATCAGATAATAATCGCGTTATTATGCTTTTTACGTAATCATTATACGGTGATAAATTAATTCGTAAAACACTGTAACTTGTTAAGAGGTCAAAATATTTTCTTACAACTGTTTTCTGTCTTTATTTGCATTAATTAGCATGTATTTATCCACTGTCAGATGTCATTTTTATCCGGATACAGAGTAACAATAACAATTCGTGCACTTGATTCTGAATTTTTTCTATACCTTTATTTGTATATTACCTATTGTTTGTTTTGACCTAATATGTAGATGTAGGTAATTTTAGAATTAATCGACGTATCTGGTTGTTTAAATATTTATTGACTATAATTATATTAAAATAAGAATTAAAAGTTGTTCAATTCTGACGTAGAACTTAAACATTATTTGCTACTTTTATTATATAGCATACCGATCGTTTCAACAAGTGCTTATTAAATATTTTACAAAGTGGATTTATTTAATTGTATATAAATGAAAGAATCATAATTTTGGGGCTTTTTGTGTGAATAGCAGTAATAATACTGGATTTAAGTATCTAGTAAGACAGAATAGTAAGTTGGGTGTTATTTTTAAAGGAAAAAATCTTTAAAAGTCCAGAAAATTACTCGATAGAAAGATATAAATCAATTTAGACATAACCTAAATTTAATATACCACATTTAATGGATATTTATTTACAAAAGATTTTGGGACAGCGATATAGTCGCCCATTTCTACTGGAATCGTTAAAAAATGATTCTATATCAGTCAAAAAAATATTTTTTAAATATATGTTGATAGCATTTTAGGTCTCTTAATTTCAAATTACTTTTTGGATTGCCAAACATCTAAAACATAAATTATTTTTTATTAATAAAGTGTAAACATAACGAAATAATTCCATCTGTGCTACAATGAGTATTATATGAGTTTTAAAAAAGGATTTCTCTTTATAATATTTTAACTGATAATTATAAACTATTTTTAGGTGCAAATAAAATTGTTCATAAATTTTGGTGGGCGAATATTAAAATTATGGTGAAGGCACCTCCGTAATTCACTTTTTGACAAAATGAACATCTGTCTTTGTAATTTCATCAAAAATCGTACAAGTTTTTTGCATTTTGCCTCTTTTCTCAAGTATTGTTACTAGATCTTGATTCATCCCCGTCTCCTAGCTCTACTCGTTTTTATTTTGTTATTCACTCATGCTTCTCATAGGGTTTTTAGTAGTATTATTTCCCATTATAATTAGGTGGAGAATTGATTCTATTTCTAGATCATATCTTATCATTTAATTTCTCAATTTATTTCTTTGAGTTCTATGAAAAACGTTATCTCTGACCTTAGCATTCTGCTTTATATTGTGTTTTCCAACACCCAACTGTCACTTCTTTAAGAGAAAATTGTCCGACAGATGGTGTTGATAAACGTCAATTTTTGTTTTCTTAATAACTTTTTTCCTGAAAATACTCTTGGCAGCAAGTGAAATAGTCTTGATACTTTAGTGATTTTTTCATTTATTCTGGCATCTTGATTCGGTTCTTTATGAATTTTGATTTACAAATACTAAAAAGTATCTAATTTTCTGCAACACTAAAAATAATTTGAGTTTGTTAAACAAATATAAACTTTAATTTTTGTTTTACGGGAAGATAAAATTACTTTCTAATTTTTTTCTCTCAATTAAGCAAACTCAACTTATTTTTAAGTATTTTACTATCCTCAGCGGAATTGCCATGGATTGTTAAAGCATCTTGTGTCTCTAAAAATATGTCAACAGTAGTATTGAATGAATTAAAAACGAACATAAGATTGACCGGCTTCTCATTTTATAGAACCCTTGAATTTAAACATTTAACCAGTATATTTTACAAAACCGATGTTTCTACATCATTTTTACCTGCTTCATGCCTAAATTTTGCTGTATATAACCTTTAAAATACACTATGTAGCAATTTTTAAAATGAAAAAATATTTAATAACGTCATTCTGAATGAAGCTATCACTAAAATTGTTGATTTTCATAAAGAAATATCGCCTTCAGAGAAATTAATGCCATAGCAGCGCAGATAACGCCATATTAATTTTTAAAAACCCAAAATATAAATGGGGTTAAGAAATATTAAAAAATAACCAGTTCCTTCACCAAAATTTGAAGGCACTTAACTCGTAAATGAAAGAAAGACACAAACTTGTAACCATAAGAATGTAAAAACGTATAAAAATAAATGAAAGATTAAGTTACCTGTGATCCCTCAAGTGGTCCTGTCTTCTAAACGCCTTCCCACAAATATCACAGGAGTACGGCCTCTCATCGGTATGGGTCCTTTCGTGTATCAGGAGATTATAACTTTTTGTAAAATGTCTATTGCAAAATTTACAAATGAACTGCTTCTTCGGCCTAGCACCACCTTTCTGACGTGTAACCGTAGCCCCGGTGGTAGTAGTCACAGCTGAAGATGATCCAACAAGCGCTAGATTTTCGGGATTTTGAAACATGGAATTTAAAAGTAGACTTGGATAGGTTGTGTCAACAGGTGACGAAGGGACCGAAAGAGTTTCATCGTTATCTAAAAGAGCCAAATCTTCTTCTACTTCTTCAGCAAGATCGACGTCTTCCGTTAAACTCGTGTTAGTTACCAAATCCTCGCAGGTTCCGACGGTTTCTTCGGTAATTTTTGCGGTACTAGCGGCTATTTTTAGTATATCGATTTTACCGCCAGTACTATTAGTCGATACTGATGTCAGTCTCTGTAACGTCAAGTAGGATTCGAGAGCTTGCAGATTCAAAGCAGCAGCTGCAGCTGAACTAACTGGTAAAAAAGCGGCTTGTTGTAAGGAGTTCATCATAGCGTTTTGTAGCGACAAAGCTACATTTTGTATCGATCTTTGTATAAAATTTTCTTGTAGTAAAGCTGTAGCTATGTTTTTATCTAATTCAGTGTATTTGCCGGGTGACATTTGTTGTTTTTCATCGTTAGAAGTCTTATCGGATGATGTTTGCATTGTTGTTAGGTATAATGCTGATTTTGATTAAATATTATTGCACTTTTATGGTTTTTGTTAGTCTCTATGTGGGCATTTCTGTTAAGTTTTTTACATACCTCATGTCACCATGCTCTTGTACTCCATAACAATCACAAATTTTGTAATTTTGGTATTTTTAACGTAATATTTCGTATTTATTGTCACTGTAACGCGCGCGCACACTCTAGTCTGAAACAGTAGAACATCGACTAAGCAAGTATCATAGTAGCTGTTAAAACGTTCTTCATCTGTTTTCACCTGTGCGCCATCTAGAAGAGAGTTAAGGACCAGCGAGAGAAGAACTCTGAAGGCACCGTTGCTATTATTTCAAAGTAGAAAACATGTTATTAACTGTTAACCTCTACCGATATAAACGTTCATAAAGCGTGGTTTACTCTTTTGCGCATATTAGGTATATGGCAATAAAAGTGTGTACGATGGGTATCGAGAAGTTACTCGACTATTATATTCTCATTTCATACGTTTGAAGACTCTCTATCTGTAATTAATAAATATTTTTAATTTTACTGTAAAAGAAAATATTATTTTGTGAATTAGAATTAGAAACTGTTTATGTTACGGTATTATAACAATTTATTTTTATATACTGGGTGTCCCAAACATCTGTCAAAATTCGATACCTCTATCATAATAAAAGTTTTTGATATAAATTTAAGAAAATCACGAGCTGTATACAGGGTGGTCTTTAAGTAATTGTACATAGAATTATGGTAGATTCCTCACTTTAAAATATTAGGTACGATTTGAACCAACTTGCTCTAATAAAATGTTGCTAATAAGGAACATACAGGGCGTTAAAGGTTAAATTTTAAGATTTATTCTTTGCAATAACTTTAGCGTTTTTGGATATGTATACATAAAAATTTGGAACTGGGGGTTTTTGGGAACGAGAGATTCTAATCTGGTACCTACTTAGATGTAATTTGTAGATGGCGCTAGTTAGGCCACATTTGTGGTATAAATGTGCGATAAACTTTTTTGCTCTTTAAGTTAGCGCTATTTTTATAAAAGAATATTAAATCCACGTTATTTTAGTATGTAAAATAATTTCTCCATCACCCACCGTTTTTTTTTTCATCCCTCCAAATTATGGAAAAGTGATAAAAATAGGTGGGGGGCCACCCCCTGAAAACGGTGGCTGATGGGGGAAAACATTTTTTTTTCAACAAATTAAATAAATTATGTTAATTTAAAAATCCAATATCCAACCCTCAAAACATAGGCTGGTGTGCCATAAAAGTGTTAGATGAATTAGTTTATGAGTATTTTGAAAAATGTGCATACTTATTGCATTATTTCAAGTACGGTGTTATAAAATCGAACGTAAATAGATTTAAATATCTTTTTTATAGGTATGAAGAGTAAAATTCTAGTAATTTACACTGAATATTATAACCATAATGTGAATTTCAGCTGGCTGGGGATTAAAGTAATAATAATTACAGATTATCATAAAAGTATATTACTGGAAACCTGGTGTAGGATTATAAAAAAATGGACATATTGAAATTTGTTTAGGGTAAATCGGGGATATTTTGGAAACGCGGCTATTTACGACAATGACGCATTAATGTATATAAACTGTATACACTAAAATTAGTATAATAAAAATAGCCCTTGTTTCCCCTACTTGCAGGGGCGAAACCCATAAATTCTCTTTTCGAACAAATATTTTATTTATTCCAAAAAATGGTGTAAGGTGAAGTTGAGTTAATAATATATTTTCTATTTTCTAGATTAAGTCTGGTAAGTAATATTTTTATATATTTTCTTACTTTTCTATAATAGTAATTTTATTTGACTAAAGAACCATTTTATTTTCAAGGGTGCGTTGTGTCGATTGTGTAGCGCCGAAACGTTAAAATTAATAACTTTTTTTGACAAAATAAGTGGTTTTAATACCCATCAGAAAGAAGAGTATTTTACAAAAAGTATAAATATACAGGGAAAGGGCAATATTTTTAACAGTGGATAAGAGTCATTGAGGTGAGTCCAAATAACCCATATTTTATGAGTCTACAGTCCCTTATATAGCTGAGATACAGAGTGTTTATTTGTTCATTTTGGTCATTTCTCATTGCCTCCTGTGCTTTTAAGCACTCTGTATAATTTTATAATATTTGGTATAACTACTCTCTGTATCTTAACAAATTAATTGAAATATTCGGATTCAGGAGATCATTTTACATAAGAATCAGCAAGAATGGTGTCAAATAGCGCTAACTTAAAGAGCAAAAAACTTTATCTCACATTTATGCCACAAATGTTGCCTAACTAGCGCCCTCTACAAATTACAGCGAAGTAGGTACCAGATTATGATTTCTCGTTCCCAAAAACCCCCAGTTCCAAATTTTTATGTATACATATCCAAAAACGCTAAAATTATTGCAAAAAATAAATCTTAAAATTTAACCTTTAACACCCTGTATATTCTTTATTAGCAACATTTTATTAGAGCAAGTTGGTTCAAATCGTAATATTTTAAAGTGAGGAATCTACCATACTTCTTTGTACAATTACTTAAGGACCACCCTGTATATTAATATAGGGTGTCTTGGGACACCCTGTATTGTTGTTAAATATACAGGACATAAATAGGACATCCTGAATTTTATTTTAAATTTGAATTTACCTCACTTTTTCTTATGCTGGGTGTTTAAAAAAATACAGCAAGCTTTACGTGAAAATCTAGTTGTATTTTTTATACTAATGTGAATAAAAATTGTACAAGATTTTCAATATAAACTTTTTTTTTTTTCAAAATCCTATTTTTTGGCAGTGCCTTATTTAGTGTAGAGTGTAATTCATAACCCAGTGACATCGTTTTCTTAGTTTATTAGATAGATCACCCTGTATTATGAGCAAGTACTTTAATTATACTTGTAGTATAGTAATTCATTCATGTTTTTTAGATATAGATATCAAATTATCGCCCATTTTTATCAAATACTCTAAATTGGATTCGCATTCCGTGCAATTTGTCTTTTCGATGTTATTATTAATCCAGCAGGTAACATTTTTATGATATTGTGTCAATGTGAAAACAAAATATTTACTAGTTGAGCAAGTATATCAACAAAGTAATCTTAGTTGCACAAAATCCAATAAACAAGACGATATTAATAAGGTACATAAACGTTTTTTGGTACAATATCTCCTGAGCATAAATAATGACAATGAAAATATTAATTTTCTCCCACAAAAACTTCAAACATAATATAGTAAATGATGCACCTTTTGGCCCTAAACAGAACAATTATTTTTTAAATTATAAACCCCTTTTTAGACACATATAAAATCTAAATAAGAAAGTGTTTAATTTTTGGACAACTAGGAAACAGACATAAAAGGCATAAAAGAAAATTGAATTTGCGCCTGCACTTAAGCAGATTATCCCACCTTTTAAACCTTATTATATAAGAACTTTGAATTATTGACAGAAATATTGCTACACTTATTATTCATATATAATATCGCCGAAGCACAGAGTTTTAGAAGACAGGCATTTTTCGGAAAAAACATATTCTCTAATGAGGATTTTCTGGTACACATGATACAAATCGAGGTAATCCAAATTGTTCGTTACCTCAAAAGGGTTAAAAAGCTAAGGCTTTCCTCAGATGACTTTAATTTTGTTAACATAGTTTTAGAAGAAAGAAATTTTGGATAGAAACATATTTTCTGATAAAGATTTCCTGCTAATCCTGTTATCACATAGTACAGATCCCGATAGTCGTTTTTAAGTACTCAAGTTTTATTTTAAATTTAAATTTCCGTTCGTAAAAGTTAAAATAATGGAAAAAAAATTAAATTCTTAAATAGTGTATCTCTTAATGGATATTTGTTCAAGAAAATATTCCGTTGACCGGATAGGCACTAAATCAATATTTAGCACACTTCCTGTGTCAATCTGATAAACGGGCCTTCAAGGCATACAAAAGAGGCTATATAAGTTGAAGATCAAACGATATTCTTTGACAATAACTTAAAGTACCTACCTGAAGGGTTTTTGAAATTTTCTGTATTTAAAGCGTGTTTTAAAACGGTGAATTATTAGAAATATATTCAGGACGAGTTAGGAGTTAGATTTGTAATTCAAAAAACAGTTCAAAACAGATTATTATTATAAATTTATTTGAAATGAACGAATTTTCTATTAGGTGTATATATTTCTTAAATAATTCAAAGCTTTCGACTTTTGTTATCTTTAGTGCTTCCTGCAAATAAATATTCGAGTTGAATGAATTTTGAACAATTGTTGTTGAGTACTTCCAGGTCAGGTACAGGAAGTGAAAAGATATTTTGAGGTTTAAGAAATTGGATATGTAGAATGGATATGTAGAAATATTTCGCTTGACAAATGTTCATGACGTGTCAGCTGTCAATAAAGGAAATTCTAGTACCATCTTAAAGTAAGAAATTGACAGTTCAGTAAAGGACCAGGCAACTTTCTTATGGGAAAATGGCTTTCCGTCAAATTTTCTGAAAAGTTGGTATGATGTAGAACTCGATGCTCTGACAAAAAGTGTCCATTGGCACAAACCGATCCTATGGCTAGTTTTCGAGGGTGTTAAACTTCGGAAATGCCACTTTTTTGTAGCCAGATTTCTTATAACAGACCTGTTTTATTTGCATTTGTTGTAGAAAACATAAATTATAGATTGTTTGGCAACAATATTTTATAAACAATTACTGTACAATTTGGTTACTTACAGGGTGGTTCGAAAATAAGTAATATGGTTTTCTTGAAGAAATTATTTTTTTATAACTGCTTTAAAAATACAAGCAAATGTCATTGCATCATGAATATATAGTTTAAGTAATTACTTCTTGGTGATGAATCATATTTTATACAGGGTGACTCATAAATGTAGTTACAGAAGGCAAATAATGTATTTTAACTTGGTATAGAAATTTTGTATTATCTTAAATAAATGTACGACCTGTCACTCTACCACCACTCTATGTCATAAAGCGTGTTAAACTGATTGCAATCACTTTAAAAATTAGAAAACCGGTGTTTTGTGCACCACCCTGTATTTTAAAAGTTTCTCCTTCAACTTTATAAATTAATACATTTTCACATTAACAGAAGGTCATTAGCAAAATTTTGTTGTAATCCTATGACCAGTTTTCCTAAAATGTGTACCCGTAGTTACTAGTTGTATAAAAAAGGTTACTAATTATGAAAACAGAAGGATGGGTACACATTTTAGGAAAACTGGTCATAGGATTACAACAAAATTTTGCTTAGTTAAATTCTGAACCTCTGTTAATGTGAAAATGTATTAATTTATAAAGTTGACGGAGAAATTTTTAAAATACAGGTGGTGCACAAAACACGGGTTTTCTAATTTTTAAAGTGTTTGCAATCAGTTTAACACGCTGTATGACAGGGTGGTGATAGAGGGACAGGTCGTACATTTGTTTAAGATAATACAAAATTTTTATAACACGTCGTTTATAAGGGGCGATTCGTTACAGCTAAAATACGTTATATGCCTTCTCTAACTACATTTATGAGTCACCCTGTATAAAATATGATTCATCACCAAGAAGTAATTACTTAAACTATATATTCATGATGCAATGACATTTGCTTGTATTTTTAAAAACCATATTACTTATTTTCGAACCACCCTGTAAGTAACCAAATTGTACAGTAATTGTTTATAAAATATTGTTTCCCAATAATCTATAATTCATGTTTTCTACAACAAATGCAAATAAAACAGGTCTGTCATGAGAAATCTGGCTACAAAAAAGTGGCATTTCCGATGTTTAACACCCTGTACCTCGAAAACTAGCCATAGGATCGGTTTGGGCCAATGGACACTTTTTGTCAGAGCATCGAGCTCTACATCATACCAACTTTTCAGAAAATTTGACGGAAAGCCACATTTTCCCATAAGAAATGTGCCTGGTCCTTTAATTAAGTAACAATTTTTTCAGCTTCCTACGTTTATAAATTTATCTCGAACAGTTTATTCCTTTGTAAATTTTTTATTAGAACTGTATGATTTATTTGACTTATTTTATTATCTCCAAATGGTATAATCAAGTAGTAATATTACTCTAGCCAGTCATCTAACATGAAAATGACGAAGTTTGTCAAAACACATCGAAGCGTTGGCCCAAATACCCCGCCGACATAAACCACCACTGGAATTTCTTCCCACTGAGAGGGAATGACAACAACAAAGCCACAAGGTACACACTTGTTCAAGGGAAGGCACATTCCAATCATCAAATATGGAATTATAGTTCAGAAGAATTGGAATGTCAAGAAAAAATTAAACGTTGTCTTTTATTTATCGTTCTTTATAGCCGGAGACAATTGCTTTGTTGTTTTGGGAGATTTAATTCGTTTGTGCCTGTCAGCAGGATAAAAGTTTATTGTAGGACCTGAAAATTAAAATTATTTGGTGGTTGCGTTACAAAAATTTTAATAAATTTAAACTAAAGGGTTGATTTATGCATTTATGCACATGAGGTTTTTAACACCGACTTGGCTGTAATACAAAAGTTCGTACTACATTTAAACCACACACATCGATAACCAGAAAACGACCTTGCAACTTATTTCATACAAGTATACTCAAAAAGTTTTAATTTACACGTTTTTTTTTGTTTTAAATATCGTTTTGGGCGATTTTACTTCAACTACAAGCTCTCCGAATAAATAGTAATTTGTCATCCACTTATCGAGCTCTATAAGGTGCGTTGCACTCTAAAATTTCGAGGAAATACATGTTTCAATAGTAAAATTCTATATAAATCCCAATGACTCTTAATCGACACAATTCCGGTGCTCTATGAATAACAAATAAAAAATTCATGACGTTGCCTCAGAATAACACGATGTTCAAGCCCCCCCTCTGCGAAAAGGTCCAAAGCTACCTTTGTACTTTACGTCAAGGCTTCATATTTTCGATAATCGATTTCACTGATAAAATCTACATTTTTTTCGTAGAACACCAGTCATTTATTTGTGTAGAGTAACATAAACATCGAACTGTAGGTTTTTTTTGTTTAATTTTTGTTACTACCTACCAAAACAGACACCGGATTCTTGTGAATATAATAAATATATCTGGTTTGACTGAAATCTGGTGCCAATGGTCTATAGAAGTGATATTGCAGTTTTAAAATAAAGGTAAACGCTATAGGGTAATTCAAAAATTACGTATACCACTCTATATACAGAACGTATCTATTATATACGGATACATTATTTCTGACAGTTCTTAAACGCAATAAATTCAAAAGGTTTGCACAAATTAAATTGATTATTTTTCTTATCTGTCAAAACAGTCAGATTTTGTGGTTTCAGCCAATAAGAGCTCAGGATCCTAACCAATCAATGAGGTTTATACTGATTATTTTTTCATCTGTCAAAACAGTCAGATTTTGTGGTTTCAGCCAATAACAGCTCAGGATCCTAACCAATCATTGTGTTTTATACTGATTATTTTTTTCATCTGTCAAAACAGTCAGTTTTTTTGGTTTCAGCCAATAAGAGCTCAGGATCCTAACCAATCATTGTGTTTTATACTGATTATTTTTTTCATCTGTCAAAACAGTCAAATTTTGTAGTTTCAGCCAATAAGAGCTTAGGATCCTAACCAATCATTGTGTTTTATACTGATTATTTTTTTCATCTGTCAAAACAGTCAGTTTTTTTGGTTTCAGCCAATAAGAGCTCAGGATCCTAACCAATCATTGTGTTTTATACTGATTATTTTTTCATCTGTCAGAGCAGTCAGTTTTTTTGGTTTCAGCCAATAAGAGCTCAGGATCCTAACCAATCATTGTGTTTTATACTGATTATTTTTTCATCTGTCACAGCAGTCAGTTTTTTTGGTTTCAGCCAATAAGAGCTCAGGATCCTAACCAATCATTGTGTTTTATACTGATTATTTTTCATCTGTCAAAACAGTCAGATTTTGTGGTTTCAGCCAATAAGAGCTCAGGATCCTAACCAATCATTGTGTTTTATACTGATTATTTTTTTCATCTGTCAAAAAGTCAAATTTTGTAGTTTCAGCCAATAAGAGCTTAGGATCCTAACCAATCATTGTGTTTTATACTGATTATTTTTTTCATCTGTCAAAACAGTCAGTTTTTTTGGTTTCAGCCAATAAGAGCTCAGGATCCTAACCAATCATTGTGTTTTATACTGATTATTTTTTCATCTGTCAGAGCAGTCAGTTTTTTTGGTTTCAGCCAATAAGAGCTCAGGATCCTAACCAATCATTGTGTTTTATACTGATTATTTTTTCATCTGTCACAGCAGTCAGTTTTTTTGGTTTCAGCCAATAAGAGCTCAGGATCCTAACCAATCATTGTGTTTTATACTGATTATTTTTCATCTGTCAAAACAGTCAGATTTTGTGGTTTCAGCCAATAAGAGCTCAGGATCCTAACCAATCATTGTGTTTTATACTGATTATTTTTTTCATCTGTCAAAAAGTCAAATTTTGTAGTTTCAGCCAATAAGAGCTTAGGATCCTAACCAATCATTGTGATTTATACTGATTATTTTTTTCATCTGTCAAAACACTAAGTTTTTTTGGTTTCAGCCAATAAGAGCTCAGGATCCTAACCAATCATTGTGTTTTATACTGATTATTTTTTTCATCTGTCACAGCAGTCAGTTTTTTTGGTTTCAGCCTATAAGAGCTCAGGATCCTAACCAATCATTGTGTTTTATACTGATTATTTTTCATCTGTCAAAACAGTCAGATTTTGTGGTTTCAGCCAATAACAGCTCAGGATCCTAACCAATCATTGTGTTTTATACTGATTATTTTTTTGATCTGTCAAAACAGTCAGTTTTTTTGGTTTCAGCCAATAAGAGCTCAGGATCCTAACCAATCATTGTGTTTTATACTGATTATTTTTTTCATCTGTCAAAACAGTCAGATTTTGTGGTTTCAGCCAATAACAGCTCAGGATCCTAACCAATCATTGTGTTTTATACTGATAAAACCGCTTCGTCGTTTTTGTTTTTTGATTAAACTATGTTTACCTTTTTTGAGATGTCAAATGTAAACATTTATCAATTATTATTATACTAAAATGTATTGCAAATCTATGTTAATACCCAAATTTCAAAATATATTTGTAAACTAACTTGTTTTTATTCGTTTATTGTCAATACAACACAGCTCCATCGATAAATTCGTTTAAAACTAACATAAAATGTCAAAACGTCTAAACGTTACACTTAATAAATAATCTTAAATGCCTACTACTAGATAGGCAACTTATATTACGTTTGTAATATTTGGCGTTTAAATGTAAAAGAAAATATCGAACTTTTGAGTGTAAAGTGTCTTTCTCTGTTTTTAATACAAAATGATTCAAAAAATAATCCTTTCAAATACGACTCGTCCTCTGAAATTTTATAGATTAAATTTTTGATCTTCATACTCAAACGCCTTTATTTTAGGCAAAACCACTCAAACAAACTGATTTAAGATAAAATCACTCGTCCTGCGGACTCGTGATTTTATCAATCAGTTTGTTTTCGTGGTTTTTCCAAATAAAGCCGTTTTCGTGAAAACCAAAAATTTAATCGATAAAATTTGGAGGACTCGTGGTATTACCTTTGATAAAACAGCTTCGTCGTTTTTGTTTTTTGATTAAACTATGTTTACCTTTTTTGAAATGTCAAATGTAAACATTTAACAATATTTATTATACTAAAATGTATTGCAAATCTATGTTAATAACCAAATTTCAAAATGTATTTGTAAACTAACCTGTTTTTATTAGTTTATTTCAAATCGCCTTTAACATTTTTCCAAATAAAGCCGTTTTCGTGAAAACCAAAAATTTAATCGATAAAATTTGGAGGACTCGCGGTATTACCTTTGATTATTTTTTTCATCTGTCAATACAGTCAGATTTTGTGGTTTCAGCCAATAACAGCTCAGGATCCTAACCAATCATTATGTTTTATACTGATAAAACCGCTTTTTCGTATTTGTTTCTTGATTAAACTGTGTTTACCTTTTTTGAAATGTCAAATGTAAACATTTAACAATTTTTATTATACTAAAATGTATTGCAAATCTATGTTAATAACCAAATTTCAAAATGTATTTGTAAACTAACCTGTTTTTATTAGTTGATTTCAAAACGCCTTTAAAATTTTTACATACCTCACTTCAACACTAAACTTAAAATTAATTAAATTAAGAAAGACTTCATTTCATTCTTCTTCTTCGCTTTTATTTACGGCGCCGTTTCGCGGGGTAGCCAGTCAAAAAATCGCCTTGGTGGCCCTGTATGTAAAACTATAACAGCTCAGGTTTCAATTTAAATTGGTAAAGAAAATTTTCAATATTTGTGTGTAAAGTGTATTTTGCATAAATGACTATGCTCTCTGTTTTTAATACGACTCGTCCTCTGAAATTTTATAGATTAAATTTTTGATCTTCATACTCAAACGCCTTTATTTTAGGCAAAACCACTCAAACAAACTGATTTAAGATAAAATCACTCGTCCTGCGGACTCGTGATTTTATCAATCAGTTTGTTTTCGTGGTTTTTCCAAATAAAGCCGTTTTCGTGAAAACCAAAAATTTAATCGATAAAATTTGGAGGACTCGTGGTATTACCTTTGATTAAATTTTTGGTCTCCATACTTAAACGCCCTTATTTCAGGCAAAACCACTCAAACAAACTGATTTGAGATAAAAATTTTTATTATCAACCAGTTTGTTTTCGTGGTTTTTCCAAATAAAGCCGTTTTCGTGAAAACCAAAAATTTTTCCCCAAGGAAAACAAACAAAATTCTCAAAAGTAGGAATTATAAAATGTACTGAAAGTGATAAGAATGGACGAAACACGATTGGTCTTTAAAAAAAAACATTTTTTTCTATTGAAAATCTATAATAATTGTAGAAATTTCAGAAAAATGTGGATAAAGTGCAAGTAAATAATAATGAAAAGAATGACCACATAAATTATGAAAAAATTTTTTTTTGGACCAAATTGCATGGGAAAATAAAGATTTATATATATCCTGATTTTAATTGTAGATTTTAAAATATTTATGTGACGAATAATTTTGGAAGCTTCACAATAGGCCAGGAAAGGGACCCGAAAATGGCATTTGGTACGCAATTTTCTGAGTCAGGTCAAATCAAAGTGAAACCTTGTGGAATTACTTCATTTTTGGCCCAATATCAAAGTTTGGCCCAATATCAAAGTTAGAAAGGTTTGGTAGGGTATTATTGCCCCCTTTGCTTATTTTTAAAAATCCTTATAGGCTAGGGGTTTTGGAGGGTCGCTAATTACGAATTTGAGGTCAAAAAAGTGCAAATTCAATATGGTGCCTAGAAAATCACTTTTCCGAGGGAAAAAGTGACTAAATCATTAATTTTTGAGCAAATTACTTGGGGTGCCGTTAGATTTATACCTCGAATGAAATTGGCAGTGATCGAATTATCATTTTCTCTTTTGGAATGCGTTTTTGACGCTACTTACTTAAATGTCCATAAGTTATATTTAACGCTTTTACTTTTCCGCTCTCCACCATGTGAGGCGAAAAAAGAAAAAAAAAACTCGTGCAATCGATAAATTATCCTTTTTTAATGAATTAATGTTAAATACAATTTTTTATGAAAATAAACCCCTCCCCGGTTATAGGGCGTATAAAATTACGATTTTTTAATTTCGTCAAAAAAAAAATGTATTTCTTGCCTGTAACTCTTTGTTGGCTGATAATAGCGAGGTGTAGAATAAACCATTTTAAAGCTTAGGATATCGCCGAAATATCATGTTATGACAAACTTTTTCATTGGAATGACCGTTTTTTCAATATTTCACACGAAAAAACGATTGATTATGATGATTATAAATGCAATTGTATGCACTTTCAAACGGCCATATCTCGTTACAGACAAAAGATAAAAAAAAGGAAATGGAAGATATTCGGAAGAATATTTGCTCAAAGTCTTGTCTCTTTAAATTTTTTTCAAAAATCAATACTTTTCACGCTATTGACCAAAAATTGAAAATGTCTTATAAAAAACAAAAATGTAGCTCATCTTTAACAGACCAAAACTTAAAAAATAATTATCCCATAGGGCTAAAAATTACTGGACAATTGTAGAAACATATGTTACGACTTTCTGCAAAAGGATTTTTTTTTTCAAATACCACAGTCTAGATGGCGCTAAAAAAAATGGCGAAAAAAAATTGAAAAAAATGTATTTTGTCCATAACTTTTTTCTGCTTATGTTAAACAGTTCTGGATAGTCTTAAAATGTTCCCAATGTTGTTCTCTCATTGGGATGTTATATATTTTTTTTTTGTGGAAGTCATATTTTTCCAGATATTTGTGCAAGAACGATGCAGTTTCTTTAAACACCCATTTTTGAATTGCCACATCTTCCTTCGTATTAATCGTAGAAAAGTAAAAAACAATTGGGCAAGGGGGCAATAATACCCTACCAAACCTTTCCAACTTTGATATTGGGCCAAAAATAAAGTAATTCCACAAGGTTTCACTTTGATTTGACCTGGCTGAGAAAATTACGTAGTCAACCCGAGTTTTTCCTGCCCTGCAAGACATTTCTTATCTCACCCACTTTTTCTCAATTTTCCTCAACTATACTCATTTTTCTAAGCTTTTCGCCTCATTTTTTTTCTTAAATTTTAAACCTATTGCTTATCTCAAACTAAAAAATCTCGTCAAATAATAAAATCAAAGAAGAAAAAGATGAAGAAATTTCTGTGAATCTTAGTCTACAACCGAGTGCATCCCGTGTGAAGTGATCGAATGATAAATATCAGAAGTGACATGACGAAGTATTTTGATAATCGTTTATAAAGCTGAGAAGATCGACTCGATCCGATGGATAATAAACACGGTCGGATCTGTCATCATTCCCTAATTTTTTCAGTTAATTTCATCCTAAGTAGTGGCGTAGATAAGGCGGGTCTGGAGGGGTAAAACATACCCTAAAAAAATTAAACCTCGCCATAAGAAAAACGTAAAATGCTGAATGCGGAAAACATGTTCTTGGAACTTGCATAAAACTTAAGCCTGGACCAGTTATTCAAAATACAAAAACTGATGTAACTTAAAAAAACGCCCTCCAGCGTACGTAAATGGAGCTATACTTTTCTAAACTTAAAACGAAAATATAAAGCAATTAAAATTGTTGAAATCAATGTCAACTGAACCAAAATCATATTTTATAGTTAAAAATAAAGATGCATACGTAGAAACTTGGTCACGTAAGCAGGGGGCTATTAAATCATAGAATAAAAATAAAAATCAGCGAAGCTTTTTTAACATACTTATAAATTTATACACCAACATTGACCTGGGGACGGTTTCGTTCAAATCGACGCTACTGAATAAACACTGTCGGATCTGTCATCATTCCGTCATTTTTTCAGTTAATTTCATTCTAAGCGGAGCTCAGCTAAAAGTATCACATGATTTGGTAGTTTTACCAAAACATCAAGAGAGAGAAAGATAGAGGGAGAGACCTAGATAATGATCTCTTTCAGTTCTTGACAATGCATCATAGTCACCCGGTGGCATGGCGGCTTCTTATCAGGTTGACAACTTTGCCCACCAAAACTAAAATCCTTTAATACCTTTCTACACTGAAAAAAAGGGAAGCTTTACTCAAGATGCGTTTCAAGTTATCGCCAATATTAATTATCAATATACCATAATAAGAGATTTATTATTATGTTATTTATATATAATCAATGCCGGATGGATTTCTTAGTATTAGGATTCCAAGTTTAAAATAAACTATTGGTTAAATGTAGAGCCAAATTTCGGCTAATAGTTATCTGTTGGAAAATGGTGGTAGAAAAGTTACTATTAAATCATGTTCAGGAAGACGCCAGGAATGATCTATGAAATTCTGAGCGCACTTTCTTATTTTAGGTCACTTAATACTTTGAGTTCAAAACGTTGGAACATAAAAATTAGTTTGTGCGGAATTGATGACAGATATTAATATACCTTCTTGGCAAGAGTGTAAAGATATCTACATGTCTTTATGTGACTTTCTTTTCAGTTAGTTAGGGTTTTTTCGTCCTCTTCGGAATATTTTCAGATTTTTCTCATCAAGTCTAAGATTGTACATGCTAGAGTTGATGGAAGACTTTGCCTAATGTTTTTGGGTTGAATCGTACTCTGAGGTTAAGTCGCCTTTTTCGTGGTGATATTTTTCCAATTTTCTTTTTTTACTGTAAATTGTGTTTATTTTTTAGTTACGCGCTTTTTGATCATTATCTGTTGATTTATATGTTTGGGAGTATTTCATTTTTGGGGGGATGAATTTTGTGTCTATTTTGGTGTATTTCGGAAAAATTATAGTTAGAAAAGTATGGAGAACAATTTTTATCAGAACCCAGGGCTGATTTCACTCTTCTTTTGTAAATTTTGAACTGTTTTTTTAATTTGCGATATCCACCTTAATTTTATTGGAAACTTTTTCCAGTATCTTGTCCAGTTTTTGTCAATTTTTGGTTATTTTGAATTCTGATATGGTAGAAAATGATAAACATTTAAAACAACTCCTGTATTAAATCAATCAATACAAATTTAGTAGGTTTAATTGAGACATATTAATATTTTTAAAGCAATTATTTCATCTAGAAACGATATTTATTGCATAATCGAAAAAGTCGATCAAGAAACGGTACCGTATATACTGGGTGTGGAGTTATTTAATATTAATAAGCCACAATAAAGACATTAACATAAAATACAGTTTAACCTGTCATTTCTAAAAAATAATAAGCACCTGACTGTAACCTTTAACCTTTTTTTGTCATCGTATTACTCACAACTGGTAGTTATCTGAGTAGCCCAATAGCGACAAAGAACGTAACTGTCCATAAAAAATTGTCACTGTCTTATGAAGAAATATGGACTGAAGTTCACAGTGTGGGTTTAGACAAATTTTTGAATATTCATTTTTTGACCGTCTAATGTGGAATAAGAATGAAGATGGTGGAATTTTCGATGACAAAAGACAGTGGCTAGTATACAGAGGTGGATTAAGAAGTATTCAATATTCGATGTTTGACATAAAAATTATTAAAAGGTATAAAGCAGGAAAATATCTATATACTGGCGACATAAAATTACAAATATATATCAAATTAATAAATACATAAATACAAAAAAATCGAGACAAAATTATTTCAGAATTGAAAACGAAAATATCCTTTTCCCTTTCAATTCCTCGGGGTGAATTTTATTTCTGGATTTTTCTTGTTAGAATCCTCACGATTTAAATTACAAAACCCAAAATTGTGCTGAAATATCAGAAATATTTGTTAATAGCGAGGAAATGTGTGATCCCTCTCTAATAGCAAATTTATTTAATGAATACTTTATAGATACATGCTCCAGATTGTTACGGGATGTAATCAATTATCCATCTCCTTAAATACTATATTTGAATTGAAGAATTCTAATTCATGCGTAATTGATCAAATTAGTTCCAATATGCTTAAATACATTGCCTATTATATTATTATTAATTAACCAATCTTTTCAAGAAGGTGTTTTTCCTAAGATATTTAAAACTTCCAAAGTTATACCACTGTTCAAAAAAGATGACGTATCATGTATGGATAATTATAGGCCTATACCCATGTTATCTAGTGTTTCTAAAATAGTGGAAAAAATTATGCTTAGGAAAATGGTAGAGTTTGCTTTTAAATATAACGTGTTTCATATTAGTCAGCACGGGTTTAGGACAGGTAGATCTACTCAAACTGCTATCCTAAACTTCCTTAATAACCTCTATGATAATTTGAACAAAAACAAAAAAAGTTTAGGTATTTTCGTGGATTTAAGCAAAGCATTTGATCTAGAAGATCATGGTCTACTTAATGTTAAACTTTGTAAGTATGGTTTTAGAGGAAGAGTTGGTGAGAGGTTGAGTTCCTACCTATCTGACAGAAATCAGTTAACAGTCGTTAATTCTTGTCTATCAGAAACACGTTTAGTCAATTGTGGCATACCTCAGGGCTCTGTCCTTGGGCCTCTTTTATTTGTAATCCTCATCAATGACTTAGCTTATCAATGATGGCAGTATTGTACTATTTGCCGATGATACTTCCTATCTATTTTGTAATAATGATATCTCCCAATTAACTGTTAAATTTCAAATTAGAATAAATAAGCTAGTAAAATGGTTTGACGAAAATAAACTTATTGTTAATAAAGAAAAAACTGTGCTTATTCATTTTACTCCTAGGGTGAATGATATACGTGAGAGTCATCTATTGAGAATAGATGGAAAATCTATTCATCAATTACAGTCCACAAAATTCTTATGTGTTCATATAAATAACTCTTTAAGCTGGGAATTTCATATTTCATATTGATATACTGTGTAAAAACTTTCATCTGCATGTTTTGTACTTTTTAGACTTACAAGTATAACTAATAAATCTGTTCTGTTGGCATATTATTACACACATTACTACTCTCATTGGATATGGTTTAATTTTTTGGGGCTCATCAGCTCATGTATTGAGGGTTTTTAAACTTCAAAAAAAAGCTTTAAGAAATATAGCGTCACTAAGGTAAATGCAGTCATGCAGAGAAAAGTTTCAGAAACTTCGTATATTACCACTTCCTTGTATTTATATTCTAGAACTTTTAATTTATGTCAAATCAAACCTAGAACATTTTCATACTAATAACTTCTACCATAATTATTTAACTCGAACTCGAAATGATTTGATGATACCAACACATAACTATGCATTTTTTGAAAAAAGCCCTCAATACATAAATATATTAGTTCCTAATATTATGAAATCAATAGGACTTTTGAAACCATTTAAGAAAAAAGTAGAAAAGTTATTGATGGATAATTGTTTTTATTCTGTTGAAGGATATTTGCCGTATACATTTTAACTGTTAAATTTTACCTATACGTTTATTTTTTTTTCTCCTTTCTATATTTTTTGTATTTTTATGTTTTATGTTCCACATCTTATAAACTGTCTTTTGACTTGTCCCATTTCATGTCTAACTGATCATATGGACAATAAAGTTATTATTCTACAAAATGTTTATTCATCGATTTTTGTTCGTCGATTTTGTTAATGCCGGTCGTTTCATTAAGGAGACAATAAATCTCCTTTGGCAGACTTTTACTTTCCTCAGATTTTTATATACATTAAAATTTTTCCATGCACGAAAATTATCTCTGTTTCAAGAAAGACAGTTACTCACCCTATATTTCTAATCCGCTACTCATTTCACAAATTCTCTGTAAAAATATGTTGACTACATTCCCCAACACTCCGTATTATACAAAGAAGTTTTTACTCAAAAAATCCGGTACGAATAAGTACCTATACAAGTTATACCTACTGCCTCGGTCGTTGTTTGCCAAGAACCAACATCACCTCGTTATCTGTTCATCAATTATTTGTCTTTCTTTCGGTCGAAAAGATGCGATAAAGCGGAAAGTTTATTGCAGGAGCATCTCACCCACATCGATTTCGTGTTCCACCAAATTGGTTAATCCTGTACGCCAGTGTTGCCAGCCGATGGTTTGAAGAATATTCAAAAATAAGAACATTTTATATGTGACAGGAAAGTAATAGTTAAATACGGGGTGTGCGATATACCTTGGGTCAATATTGCTATCTTGTAAACTGTAATAGACGTGAAGAATCTTAAATAGGAAAAAAGTTGTCTAAATAAAAGTCTAACAATAAAGAAAATATAAACTTAAAAATATCTCTTAAGTTTTGCAGGAAAAATCAAATTGTTTTTTGTCTTTAAAAAGTTTATTTTCAAAATTATCAAAAAATTAAACATGAACTTTTTATTTCAAATGATAATACAACTTTATTCAGGTAATATATAAAATACAGTTTACATTGAGAAGAAAAAATACAAAATGGGAATAAAGTTCAGTGTGCGCTAAGTGCTGCTGCACTTGTTTCGCAAAAAAAGAGAACAGATAAAATAGTATAGTTAAAAAAATGTGTACAATGTTTGTTAATATTTCACAGACTTGAAGATAATAAAATGAGACACAAAATAAGATGGTTAAAACAGAAATACGTGCTAAAATACTTAAATACTTAAAATTATTTAAATTTACAAAAGGACGACGCACCATCCTAATGGGAGCACCGTCAAATTGTCTGAATTTTTGATATGTGATAGTACTTGATCTCCTGATCAATAGTGTCCATGGGCCCAATCCTATCGTAAGGCTAGATTTCGATATACAGGGCGTTAAAGTTCAAGATCCCGAAATTTTAAAATGTGTACCAAAAAGTCCCTGTAAAATATTTTAAAAAGTTTCTGGCAGATATATGTAGTCAAAAGACATACTTAATAAATAAAATCAAAATATATTTCCTTACAGGGCGATTCATGTTACCATAGGCAGTTTTGTTCAAAGTGTGTATTTTTAACATGCAGAAATAGCCTGAAATATCGATAAAAAAAAGTCACCGTCAAAGTTTCTGAATATTGGATATAATGTAGATCTTGACGTCCTCCTTCAAAATTGTAATAGGTAAAATTGGATCCTATGGCTTGTTTTCGAGAAATTAAACGATTAAACTGTAAAAATATCAATTTTTATCAATAGCAAATAAACGAAATATCGTAAACTAAAAATATTTTTACGCACTGTATTAGATTATATTGTACCGTTATATTAATTGGAGGCAGGCTAAAAAATCCACACTTACAGGGTGATCTCACTTGAGCTTGTAAGATGACAAAATCAACAAATCTAAAACAGCTGCCAAACAATTAATAATTAATTGTTACCTTTTACTTATTTTTTAATAAGTTAATCTTAGTTTAAAAATCTATTTTATTGAACGGGTTGTACGTATGATGATCATGCAGGGTTATTCATTATTCCATTAGGTACAAATAAAGATTAGATATAAATACAGGTTAGTTGATTTGACAAATATTTTTGCTTTTTATTGAACCCATAATTCAGATTTTAAGCTCGTTTCCACACCACCCGTGAGGTAGAGCCATAGGCGCATTATTTTAAGTGGTTTCCCCTTTTAGTCCTATTACACTGATATTTTTGTAGAATCAATTTTATGGGCAAAAACTAAAGGCCACCACATACGATCATAAAAAGCATAGTAGGTAGGTAATGTTAATAAAGTTTAAGTCCAAGGAAGGGTAGGTAAATAAAAAAAATAATATTTTGTAAGACTCTTTCAGTGTTTATACCAATGCTACCTGGTCTTTAGGACCAATGAGCCTAAATTAATACGTTTTAAACCTATTCTAAGATTTCCTCATTATTAGTCCTTATTTGTGCATCATATATAACACTAACTAGTGTTTTGTCTCGAAGTCTTAATTTAACAAGAAAAGCAAATAAATCTTTTTGCTCAATATGTCTTATTCTACCATATTGTTCAATTGGCTCACAAAGTTGATATAGTTCTTGGAAGTTATCTTTTAAAATTAAAGTTAAATATTTAAATTCATCTAACCTAAAAGATTCTATATCTTCCCAATTTTTGGCATGACTGTTTGAATTAGCAGCAGTTCTTAAACTGGGCAAAAATGACTGAATATTTAGAAGATACGGTCTAACCAAACGCAAACCACCATGTAAATTATTCATTAGAAAACCCGAATTATCTAGAAGAATGTCACAAATCTTCAAATGTTCAGGTACATAAATATTAGAAACTAGAAAAATATTTGCTCTACATTCTGCCGATATTTTTCTTACATTACCTTGCAGTTAAAACGTTAAGTCTAAGGATATTAGGATTATTTTCAATCTGTCTCAGGTCCTCTCCAATTCCATGATAACAATTTAAACATGATCTGACTTCTTCTAGATTCTCGACAGCAGGATGTCCGGCAGCTTGCCGTCTATAATTTGCCATGTTCAGAAAATCTATATTGTTTTCTTCGTTTAAACGCGTGGTGAGTCGAACTTGAAAGTTTCTATTACACACATCATAACAGTTTATCCTAATTGCAAATGCCATATTTGCAGAAAACAGTATTTGAAACAACTATTTTAAACTATTAAACTCCTTAAAAACACAGACAAGTGTTATAAACAACTACAAATTATTTATTATAAAACTCAATGACAGATAGATGTGTATTTATTCTGAAAATATTTTTTCATAGCATACTAGAGAAGTATAGCTATTTAGCTATAGTTACATACAATATCCCGATGCCTTTACTTACAGTAAATCTGTTATAATAAAAGATTCAAAAAAAAGTTAATTACCTACCTTAATTATTTACATTGTATTTTTTCTCAGATTATTCAATTATTTATTAGATTTAGTAAACTACATAGGATAAATATAATTTTCATGTGAAGAATCTCTCGTTAAAAATTAAGAAACGTTATTAAATAAATGTATAGGAGGTATTTCAAAGCTCTATGGAATAATCGATTTTGCACAATTGCATATGATTCTCCAAAAATATCAGTAAAATATTCCTAAAAAGGGATAACAAGTAAACCAAAACGCTAGGTCTCTAACGTATTGATGTTGTAGAAACGAGCTTAAAATATGAATTATGGGTTCGATAAAAAAAATTAAATATACCTACCCATTTTTTTATTTATTGGAACAATAAAACTTTTAATTGCTTTTCAGCTGTTTTAGATTTGTTGGTTTTGTCATCTTACAAGCTCAAGTGAGATCACCCTGTAAGTATGAATTTTTAGCCTGCCTCCAATTAATATAACGGTGCAATATAATCTAATACAGTGTGTACAAATAGTTAGTTTCCGATATTTCGTTTATTTTTTATTACTAAAAGTTGCTATTGATAAAAATTGATATTTTTACAGTTTAATCGTTTAATTTCTCGAAAACAAGCCATACGATCCAATTTTACCTATTACAATTTTGAAGGAGGACGTCAAGATCTACATTATATCCAATATTCAGAAACTTTGACGGTGACTTTTTTTTATCGATATGTCAGGCTATTTCTGCATGTTAAAAATACATACTTTGAACAAAAATGCCTATGGTAACATGAATCGCCCTGTAAGAAAATATATTTTGATTTTATTTATTAAGTATGTATTTTGACTACATATATCCGCCAGAAACTTTTAAAAATATTTTACAGGGACTTTTTGGTACACATTTTAAAATTTCGGGATCCTGAACTTTAACGCCCTGTATATCGAAATCTAGCCATAGGATAGGATTGGGCCCATGGACACTATTGATCAGGTCATCAAGTACTATCACATATCAAAAATTCAGACAATTTGACGGTGCTCCCGTTTCCATTAGGATGGTGCGTGGTCCTTTGTACATCATGGAGTAAGACAAAAATAATAATTACAGATCGGGAGGAACACTATTATTGTTATAATGCAATACAATATTATAATATTGGGAGAGGAAGTATACGAGTTATAAAAAATAAAAATAAAAAGTGCTAAACAAACAACAAAATCAGTAGAAAGAAAAAAGAATATATCTATATATGATTAGTACAAAAGAAATATAATTGTCTAATAGGTATCCATTATTTGACGTTCTGCATATAAGCGATCTGACGGAAACTTCGAATTTTTTGACATTATTAGTTTGAGGAATCTTCTTTGCAGTATCTCCAAAGGAAGTAATATGTACTAGTGAGGCTGAACCCCAGGTAATTATTTCGTATCTCAAGTGGCTTTCAACAAGGGCTGGCTGGCAGGCATTTTTTTAGGCAACGAAATTTGTAAAGGACTGTTTGTAGATGTTTAATAACATATCGTATATGATAATTCCATTTCAGGTTACTGTCTATATATATATCTAAATACTTGATTTCTCTCAGGGAATGGATGGTAAAAGTATTTCCCTGTGTAATCACGTATGTTCTCGAATGGGCAGACGTTGGATATGTTGCAACTGAATGGTGGAAAGTTAGTTTTAGCCAAGTGGTCAAACCATTGTTTGAGTAGTATAAAATCTGTTTCTACTTTATTTTTAAGTTCATTCCATGTTTCCGCTTCATAGAAGCTTGCAGTGTCATCAGCATATCCAATCATGTTGCCTACTGTGTCTGAATAAGTTATTTAAGTACAAATAGAACAATACCGGACCCAACACTGTACCTTGGGGCACACCACATTCAATTTTTTTTGGGTTACTTGTATCACCCACTCTCACAACTTGTTTTTTATTTTGTAAGTAGCTTTCGAAGATTTTCAGAAAATTTCCTCCGATACCATTGTTTTCTAGGGTCTGTAAAAGTAGTTGATGATCAACAGTATCCAAAGCTTTTGCTAAGTCAATGAATAGACATAAGGAAGGTTTGCCATTTTCTAGAGATCTGTGTATCAGTTCTGTGAGTTCCAATATCGCATCCACGGTGGAGGACGTTTTTTCTTTGAAATGATATGGCTTATATTATAGGGTTTCCAAATATTTCCCACAAAAAAGATCAGCCAAAAGGTGCAGGTTCATATTTAAATAAATAAACAGTTGGCGATGGTAGAATTTTTCATACGAAACGTTGCGAACAGGTTAAATTTAGCATATTTGAAAAAAAAATAGGCCCCTTTTTAAAAGAAAAATGATGATCCTGAAGATGCGAAAAATTGTAGGAAAGGTTTGGGAACACTATGTTTGCTTGCAATTATTTAACCTTGATGAATTTGACGAATTCTTAAATATTAGAAATTATTTTAAACATCTTACAAATGAATATTATGAAGTTAATATTATTTAGGTTATGACTATTTTTATAATTTATTGTAATTCAGTTAATTTTTTTCTTCTTGTTTATCTGAAAATTGTAACGCAGCTTTTTGAAACAGACACATGATTGGTCGAAATATTAAACTTTGGATTTGGCTAGAAAATTAAAATATGAATATGAATTAAATCTGATTTTAAATATAATATCCAATCACTTGATCCTTATCTATGAACTATAAGATTCAATTTGTTTTGGTTTCTTTAATTTGTTGCAATTCCTTTTGTATCGGTTGTCATGAACTGTCGCTTCATTTATACAGGGTAAATCGAAAAGTGTTTTATTTTTCATTATTATTATTATTTACAATTTTCAATTTTAAGATATATACATCTGTTTGAAAATGTGTCACTTTTTTTGCTTTTTTTTGCATTTTGTAACACTACAATAAATGGACAACTTTCTTCTTTATTTCTTACAAATAGATACAAACTTATTATTAAATATTTTTATCAATGATCTTCCTAATGTTCCTTTCTATTATTTGCCGATGATTTAAAGATGTTCAGAACAGTTCGATCGATGTCTGATGCTGAGAGTTTGCAGTTTGATTTAAATAACTTTTCTAGATGGTATGTGATATTAATTTATTAAAACTAAACTTGGGAGATTACTGTTGGAGATAACCCAAAAAAAAAATTTAAATACTGTGGCTATAACTTGGGAATGAATAGAAAAGAATATAATTATTTAGAAATATTTAATGCTCTCAATTTGAATACTTTAACACATAGAAGACTGGAGATTGTTGAGCTTACTTCACTTACTGTAAGAAGAAATAGAAACAGTGATATTTTCAAGATTCATTTTTTTGAACAATTTATGGCCAAAATGAGTCGTTCAATAGTATAATGAAATCATCAAATACTTAAAGCAGCAAACTTAAACTGTTCGATTCATATTTACCATCCTTTAGAAGGGCATTAAAAAAACTGATTTATTTATCTGTACACATGTACATTTACTTTGTTTTCCGTTTTTTTGTCATTATATATTTACTTTACTGTTAGTTTTTTTGTAATTTTATAATTGGCTTGTCCGTTTAATAAATAAATAAATAAATATTTAACAAAAAGAAGATTACAATGAATCTGTAGTAAACGGTAAAAACCTTTATATTATCTGACTGAGGTGCTGCACGACTCACTGAACTTCCAAAAAATATCTTTATATTTTCCTATTAATCCAATTATTATTTATTAAGTGAGGCGTTCAGACATATTGATGGGTTTATTTGTTCCATAGTCTAGATTAGAGAATGGTGGATTATTTTAATTAACTAATTAATATTGATAGGCTGTGCCACCTGCGAAGTGAAGCGAGGAAGTAAATATGAAGAAGAATATTTAAAAAAAGAGTCGTAGACGAAACATTTTTTAAGAACGTTATGTTAATGTATTATTTCGGAAAAATGTAGATTAAAAATAAATATAGTACACTAATAAAAAAACAATTTCTTTTATACAGACTGTTTTAAATATTTTTTTTATACAGGGTGTCCCACGACGAACTTTACATAGTCCAACCATAAGTACTATGGATCGAGGCCATTTCATATCTGGTATTAAAAAATGCCTTGTTGCGTTTTTGACGGATATACAGGGTGATTTTTGAAAATATCTGAATTATTCTACGTTAAGTATATCTAAAAATAAAAATCTCGGACAGCTCCCTGAGCTCAATAAAATAGATTTTTTAAAAATTTTAATTCCAGGCCCCAATTTGGTTATTTTAGATTTTTATTGGATATACAGGGTGATTTTTGAAAATATCTACGTTAAGTATATCTAGAAGTAAAAATCTCAGACAGCTCCCTGAGCTCAATAAAATAGATTTTTTTAAAATTTTAATTTCAGGCCCTACTTAGTTTTTTTTTAGATTTTTATTGGTTTTTTAAAAAGAACACCCAGATAAGAAATTTTTTTATTTTTCTCAATTTAAATCTTAAGGACTATACTAAGCAACAGTTAAAAAAATTTCTGCAGAAAAAAATAAAGCTTTGAAAAATAGTATAATTTTAATGGATTCTTCTTATGACTGATGCGGCACTACATTAGTCAGTAAAAAAAAATCAAAAAATACTACTTAATGAGCTTTACAATAAAACAATGAAATATTACCATATAATTCCAAAGAGCACTATCAGGGAGATTTTTTCAAAATCTTGGATTTCTTCTAGTGTTGAAAATGGAAAACGGTCTGGAACATTTTCAGGGGGAATCAGTTTTTCAGCATTTGCCAAGTTTAGTTGGAGCTTTATCTGACTTAAGATCAACGTGTTCTGCTCTACCACTGCTAATAATTTTGATAAAGTTGTCAACATTGTTGTTTCAAAGTGAATAAATATATTTTATTTTATACCCTATTCCAAATTACCTGAATTAATATGGCGATTAGTATTGTCAACAATATTAGAGCACATTGGTGTGATAGGTGGAGAAGAATCGCTGTTAACAAATGAGGTATAATCACTGTAACTTTTGTTTTCCTTGGTGTAGCTGGAAGAACATTTTTCGTTGCTGTTTGTAGAACTTCTTTTCCTATGTCCGCGTTATTTTCATCGTCTGAATGAGATTCTGTGTCAGATTCATTTCCTACACACTTTTGACAGAAACTTGCATTACTTTCTGAAGATTCGTATTTGTCACATTTCAGATTTTCCAATTTGGCCTCAGCATCATTATAACTCTCTAAAAATATGCATATTAAACCAATCTTTTAGAAGTATGTCAACGTTTACCTACAATTGCGTTCTGAGATCAACAATAAAATTACCGATTTATTTACACATAGTTTAATTACCATACTTTATAGAAAAAAATCATGTGGTACTCAAATCAATCTTACCTTTAGTACGTTTTTTTATTATAAATCACAACTAACACCATTCCTGCTGTTTAAACAACTGTCGCTTACTTTAAGCGCCCCTAGAAGCACAAAAATTATAAAAAATCAATTACATTGACTAAAAACTGGAGAAGCGTAACGTAAGTTTGCACTTGCGTGAACATGGTGAACTGACGTCACTTAAATTCCCATGACCAAGATTGTACTCGCTCATTGGCTTTCGGAAAACGAAATATGGAAATGATAAAATTAACAGATTTACCGAAAAATTACGATAATTTACGTGTAATATTCCACAATTATTAATTTAGTAGGATATTTAAGTAAAAATACACTAATTTATTAAAATATCGTTAAATACAACGTATTTTATTTTATAACGTAAAAATACGTTAAAATGATGTTTTTTTAGACAAGTTTAATGTAATTTTCACCCTATTTTTTATAGTGTATAATAAAAAACATTCAAAAACGATTATTAAGAAACCTTTTCTTTAGGAAACTCAAGCACTGGCGCTTATTTATATACTATTCCAGCCAATTACTAGAATTTAATAAGCAAACATTGAAAGTAATTTTCGTTTTTAACATTCTTAGAATATTGAAAGTACCTGAAATTCTCCAAACCATTGATTTCATTGTACCTGACATAAAACTGAGAAGAAGAGACAATCTATTTCATGTCTCGAACAGTTTGTTTCCTCTTCAACAATGTCTCGAGACCGTTAACGAAATGGTGAGAAACTGTGATCTAGATATATTTAGTGTTAAAGAGGGATAATTCCTTCGAATGCTCAAATGTGCCTGAATTTTTTCTGGCCATGTCTTTCTTTATTGTTATACAGTTAATTCTTGTTTTTTTTACCTCATGATTGTATTTTTAAATTCAATGAATGTTAAGAAACTTAAAATAACTGCATTATGTAAGTGGAAATCACTATTTGTTGCTCAGTAGGTATAAATAAAATTCTAAATAAAAAAAAAATATAGATTTAAAACGTGCAATAGCTAAAAATTTGTTTTAAAATAATCACATTTGCTATATTATGCCCTCGAATACCATTGTATTTATTATATTGCATCATTTTGAGGTCAGAAGTTAATGCGGGATATGTAAATAAAGAATTAAATGTTAAATTTTATCGAAAATCGTAAAACTTTCTTACTCTGCAATTACTGTTTCTATAAAAATGTGTCTATTTATACACGTACCTGTTTCAACTACTAAAACAGTTAATGAACATATACTGACGATATAAAATTAAATTTATGAACGTTTAAAGTTTATTTTGAGATTTGGGAATATATTTGAATAAATATCTACTTGTCAATTTATTATTAAATAACAACCTTATTTAAATATGTTTTTGCATTTGGATGAAGACAGCACTTTTATTAGATTAAAATCTTGGAAATAGCGTAGGTTTCAATAGACTCCTATTTGCTTTTTTTTATTTTATTTTTAAAAGTTACTCGAATTTTACCCTACACATTGTTCTTCACCAAAGTTTCATTAAGTATTCATGATGGTACAATGTCTGCAAATTTTTATCGTCTTCGGCTCAGATACTGAATCAACCACCCACAATACAAAATTTCCTAGTTACACCCATGAGACAACAACGATGAAACCACAGGGACGTCGCAAGGACGTATTTGAACTAAGAAATCCATCCCCTCCAAAAAAAATTAATTTGTGTAAAAATTTTTGTACGAGAAAAATTAAAATGCTCTAAAATATTAATTTTGGATGAAAAATTGTCAGAGCAATTGTAGCTATTTGAAATAAAACAGATGAAGAACTGTAATAACAGCAGAGGGATGAGTAAGAGAGGCCTCCAACGAAGCCGACTCTGGATGAAACACAAAAAAAAAGAAGTAATGACGCTTTTTTTCTGCATACCGACCGATCATCAGAATATTAAACAGTAAATTCATTCAGGATGCATCAAACCAAACGAAGAGGAGAGCTAAACGTAGGAAAACAAATGATAGTGTCCGATGGAATGATGGCGGTCCATTGAGAACGTCGAGGTTAAAGGTGACCGAGCATGTTTTGTATTTTCCCTGCGCCCCACGCTACAACGACTGATTTGTCATGCCCCTCCCGTAACGTATTGAGCCCACGCATCTCTATGTTGCTCTTTGTCGATACGAGGGTCAAAGCACATTTTCGATTTTTTTCGAAAACTTCGCGACACAGCTTTACCAATGTAAAACCGGCTGTAGGTACTTTGAAATTTAAATTGAATTACTAGGATGCATACGTAGGATATAGTGTTGTGTGTTTCTTTTTTTTTCTATAGGTCGGTTATAATTATATACCATGTTAATTAAAGAAATTAAAATTGAATGGAATAAACATACCGTATTAATGGATATTAATTTAGTATTATCTGGCTATATAACAGCATTCATCTTTGAATAAAATTATATATTTTTAGGTATTAGTTATAAAAAGGTTCATGTAAACCAGTTGAGAATGCTCTTCTAGCATTGCCATAAACCGAACAAATTGTAATGACTATTACACGCCCTTCTCAAATGTACCAATCAGGAGCTCCAGTCAAGTTGACTCTTGACTCTGGCCTATCAAGTTCGGTGTTTTCAGATACGTGTGTACCCTTATCTAACCTGACCTCACCCTGTAAATTATTGATCTGTTACACTTTATTAATTTTTGCTTGCGTACAATCGCTGAAGCCTGCAGCCGACAGCCAAATTCATACTGTCTGGAGACACCTCCTTTCAGATTTGTGTATGTGACAGTTAAACGTCAAATATAAATAATCACGTAGTGAGCAGATTTGGAATTTCGTTCGATATCAATGTTTTGCTAATTTCCTCTAATTTTTCCGAATTTCAAAATTTTTACCTTTTACTTTGATTGAATTTATCTCATAAGTATGTCTCTTATTTCATAACTCAACTGAGTTGCTTGAAGAAAACACCACTCGTCCTGCGGACTCGTGGTGTTTTAAGCAACTCAGTTTCCTTATGAAATGAATCGACAGATTTATCGCGAAAATTCAATCACTTGTGGTATTACTACTGAAAATTCCACACCTAACATATTCGACCAATTAAATGCCTTTATTTTGTATCGTTACCATAGCAACTAAAAACATTTTCGGAAATTTTTGTCTCCTTGAGAGAAGGAGCATGAAATTACACTGGAAATTTTTTGACCTTTATAGGTAAAATGACATTTCGATTTAACTTCAGATTATGCCTAATTTATTCTATAAGGTTCCGATGATACATTTTAATTTCACTAACTTCATTACAAAACTTGCATAAAACGTATTTCGCAAATCGCTCCATTGTTATAAACTCTACAAGACAACGAATTTATTTAGATAATTTATACTTAGGTGTCAAAAGTTGCTTACACTTGCTTAACCAATTTATATTATTATTTTTTTAAATACCTATTTCATTATTTTCTACCAACTTTAGTAAAACGAATTTGTAAAAAACTGAGAGATTGAGCTGCTATCGACTTACTTTTTGTTATTTTGTATAACTAAAGTAGATTAATTGTATTTTATTTAAACTAATATTACGCGTACAAATTTTATTGGTACTAGGTACCATTCGAGTTCCTTGTAAGAAAATATATTTCGACCAACTTTAGTAAAATTAATTTTTTAAAAACTGATAAATTGAGCTACTACCGACTTATTTTTTATTATTTTGTGTAACTAAAGTATATTAATTGTGTTTTATTTAACCTAACAAAAAACCGACATTATCCTAGTATTTTTTTAATAATATTTCGGTGTGAAATTTTCTTACTGAATACCACTCTAGCTTCAATTAAAAACAGAAAATTTTTCCAGTAATAATTGAAGCTCTAGTAGCATTATAAGTGAAAGTATTAATAAAATAGAGGTTTTAACTTTCTCGAAGATTTAATTTTATTTTTCAAATAATTTTACTCAAAGTAGGGTTCTTCTAGATAATATCTTTAATTATTACGACCTTTTCTATTTAAAAAGTATCTATTTGTTCTACAAAATTTATTTTTAAAGTCATATAAAGCACTATAGTGGAATGAAATTAGAATTTTATATGGATGTAAGAGCTAAGTCAAATTTTTCCGATTTTATACATAAAGAGAAGCTTGTAAAAAAATTTTCAATAAATTTTTCGAGTGGATTGCTTCACTATTTTTTAAATATCTCCGGCACTAAGAATCGTGGAAAAATAAAAAAAAAATAAGAATGACCATGATGAAGTAGAGTATCGATCCGTATAGAAGGGTTTCTTAAAAATGTATCCTAACCTCAAAAAACGAATTCGCGCACATTATTTTTTTTTACTAAATTTGCAATAAATAACCAAAGAATCCTCGAATTTTTTTAAAAATTGGAGAAAGTATGTATTTTTATGTCGGGAAGACATGGTAAAAATTAAAAAAAATGTATTTGTCCAGCCTAAATCTGCATTTTTCAAAAAAAAATTGAATTAGCCGCAATTTTTGCAAAAACAGTAGAGAAAAATTTTTTATCTTAAAAAGAAGGATTTTGGGTGTACTTTTGTCTGAGAAAATCCAACATTTTATTTCTTTATTTTAAGTGCCCATTTTAGGAAATAATAAAAAAAAATTCTTTTTTAATTTTTTATATTGATTTATATTACTTTAGAACCTGAAATATTTTTTATTTTTTTAAACATTTTTTGGACTGAAATATAATTTTTCTAAGAGAACCAAGCATAAATATCGCCATAAAAAATTGGAAAAAATGAAAATCGAATTTTTTTATTATTCCCTAAATCGGGCACTTCAAATAAAGAAATAAAATGTTGGATTCTCTTAGACAAAAGTACACACAAAATCTTCCTTTTAAAGATTTTTCTCTACTATTGTTTTTCCAAAAATGGCGGCCAATTCAATTTTTTTTTTGAAAAATGCCGATTTTGGCTGGACAAATACATACATATTTTCTCTAATTTTTAAGAAAATTCGAGGTTTCTTTGGTTATTTATTGCCAATTTAGAAAAAAAAAACAAAAAATAATGTGCACGAATTCGTTTTTTTGAGGTTAGGATGCATTTTTAAAAAAAACCCTACTATACCGATACTCTACTTCATCACGGTCATTTTAATTTTTTTTTATTTTTCCACGACTCTTAGAGCCGGAGATATTTAAAAAATAGTTAAGCAATCCACTCGAAAAATACCAAAAATGCTGTTTTTGGCACATATCTCGCCCAAATTTATTGAAAAATTTTTTACAAGCTTCTCTTTATGTATAAAATCGAAAAAATTCAAAAAAATTTGACTTAGCTCTTACATCCATTTTCAGAATATTTTTGTCTAATTTCACTCCACTACTAGCACTATTTTTAATCCTTTTGCTGTCTCTTAATTTTCCAAAGGTACTTTTGGGGCACACTGTATATACATTGCAGTTAATCGATAAAAAAAATGTTTGGATTGGATATATATCTGTTAAATAAAAGGAATAAAAATACGTGTTTTTTTTTATTTATTATACTCTGTTGGCTATATTTAGTATTAAATATAATAATAAATTGCAAGAAAATACAGCAATACCCGGTTATTTTTTCGCGCGTGAATATGTATAAAAATAAATAAATAATAACTTTTTTATCTAAATTTTCCGACAAAACAAGGAACAAAATTACGTAAAAAACAAAAAAATTGTAATGAGAAATTAACATTATGCTGGTAAATTTTTGAACACTTTAAACGCATTGTTGCCACTATGAATACTTGTAATATTTAATTTAAGTTTGTAACTGAGTTATTAACCCCTAAAAAAATGCGCTCGAGTTAATTCGAGCGTGATAAACAGGCCAAACTGTGCACAGGCCATTTTATTTTAAGATTTAGTCGTGAAATATCAAATACTTGCAATGTTGGGGTATGTGCTGCACTTTTCTTTGAAATATATCACATAAAAATATGTTTATATCGAAACAGCAATTTGAAAAGAAGGATAAGAAAAGTCGATGAACTTGTAAGATTGCAATGTGGATCAAAATCCAAAATTAAAATTAAAATTTTGTATTTTTGCCAAAATTGTGTTTTTTTAAAATGTGTGCGATAACAGGTTAATTAATACGACTTACGGTTTTATATTATATTTATTCAATTATTACGTTGCAACAATAAAACACTGTGAATGGATCAACTGAAATCGTTACTATTTAATTTCTGCGTACACCAGGAAGATTTTCAGAGACCACCTCGTATCCTACTGCGAGATACTTGCAGATAGAGACGGACGATACTGAAAGGAATGCCAATTAAAGGTGTAGAGGCGTCGAGTATCAATAAGTGCTCGTTTTCAATAATTGGGATGGGAGTAAAAAAATTGACGTTAAGGTGCTTCTCTCATTAGACACGTCGACTGGCAAACGTTAATAAACTATTTGTTAACATCGAACTTCTACTTTAGTTGCAAATTTGGCACACCTTGTGCTCTCTACAGGGTGCTAATGGATGAACATTGTTACTGGTTGGTTGCGAAACTGTTATTGAAAACCTTAGACATTTCTGTCGATGGTAAAATTTAAATAAACTGCATTTCTTGGTTCTTTTCGTCGGAATAATTTAATGGAATAATTATTATAATGTTAAGAAGGTCAAATGAAAGAAATAAATGAGTAGGTGAGCAAGGAGCATCCTATCACAGCGCAAACGCGAATTTTTAACATTACGCTAGGCGGGATTTGGCGGGTGATTCGCTTTAATTTTTTGAGAAAATCTTTTTTCTGAAATTGCTCAAGAATGCCTACTTTCTCGGAGCAATTTCAGACCCCAAAATACGCTATTCTAGAATTTTAGTCCATTGCTAAGTAACGAACTTTCCCGGATCGAAAACAGTCCGCCAAAATTTTTGCCGTACAAGGTCGTCAACATCCAAGGATGATAAAATAGAGAGAAGGATGGGCCACTTCCATAAGAAGCAATGTAAATGTATTTTATGACGTCACAAAATACTTATTAGTTATGCCGGGTGCTAATTGTGTTGTTTCTGGCTGTAATGCAGAGTACTTTGTTTATAAGAAGGCAGGAATTGTATTATGTACAGTATTTCATGACGTCATTTACAGTCTGACAGATTGAGTTAAGTGGCCCATCCTTCTCTCTAGTTTATCATCATTGGTCAAAATCTACGTAATTTCCTGAAACGTAAAAGTGACAACTTAAATCAAAGAAGTCAAAAGTTTTGTCTGATGTACATATTTAAACCAGATTATGTATACTAAATGAATAAAGTACGTTTAGAATGTAAGAATTTTAAAATTACCTATATATTTATGTAGTCTTTACTATTTAGGTTGCTTTAATATTTAGTGTTGCCGGTGAATTTATAAAAATTCCTTAACTTATGATAATGTTGATTGCGATTTCAGAAAAAATAGTATGTGCACCTCATAGTAAAAGCACATTCGCAGACTCCAATGAATGTTGGCCTCGGCTTAACGCCTCGGCCAACAATTTGCATTGTCGTCCCGGAATGTATCGCTTTTACTACTAGGTAAACAATGTACTATTCTTTGCAGGTCACAATGCAAATGCATCTTGATCTCTTTGCAGAATTTTTGCATTTAAACTGACATTTGGAGATTCTAAATTAGGAAAACCGCTGATGTATGAATAGAATTCCATTTATGATAATTTAAAGTATTGTAATGATGTAAAAGTTGTAATTTGGAATGGGAATTTAGTTATTTAAAAAATATATGTAAAGTGGACTTAAAAAAAAAGTGTGATGGTTTTTGAGATGTTAAAATGTCAGAGGTGAAAATGAGAAATAAAGAATATTAAAAAAAGTAAAAATCTCATAACTCCCTAATCATCTCAATTGGCGCCCAACGTGGGGCTCTAAAATAAAGAGGCAATTAAAATAAACGAATAAAATAAAGAATTTAAATAATGTTTTTAAATTAAACCAAAATGGAGTGGAAACGTTAAAACATGGTCAGAAGAGAATGGACAAGGAGAAAAGGAAATAGAAACGAATATCATTGAAGAGAAACCCATAGAAGCACAGGAAGAAATAGAAAGTATAAACGAGATAATAACAAAAGATCAAGAAGAAGACACAACGATGCAGATGCTAGCCTTTCTGAAGCATATGAAGAGAGGACAAGAAGACCTGAAAGAGGAAATGAAGAGAGGACAAGAAGATATAAAAAAAGGACAAGAAAAGGTGGAAAAGAAGCTAGAGCATGTACGCTTTGAAATTATAAGATTTTTACTTTTTTTAATATTCTTTATTTCTCATTTTCACCTATGACATTTTAACTTTTCAAAAACCATCTCAGTTTTTTTTAAGTCCACTTTACATATTTTTTTTTACTTTTAGATCATTACAGTATGTTGAAAGTCTTAGTTGATAAACCAAAGGTTCCAATTTCCCAATTTAATCATTACAGTATATTTATTATTCTGTAACCATTTGGAATATCAATAAAACCATTTTCGATATCTTCTAACAGAACCGTATTTATTGAAATAAATAAAATAAGAAAAATAAAAAAACGAAAACCTAATATCGATATAGAAATAGGAGAAGAAATTGTTGTTTTACGGTGACATACTAAAGGTAGATCCGAAGAGAATATATTCTATATATTCAGTTATTTGAAAAATTTATTAAATACTAATTTCACCTCATCTTTTGAGTAAACACAAATTTATTTAAATTAGGTTTTGTATCTTGTGTGTTGAGGACCACCTCTCAGATATATCTTCATAATTTAGGCACTTAATTTTCTTGACATTCATTAGATAAGTTACTGGCCGGACTGACCGATAAAAGAATAAAATGGTCTGAAATCTAATCCCAATTTATCAGAAATGAAAAAGGAGAAATATCCCAAATTCGGTGTAGGTACTACGCTTACAGCATTACTTTATTTGGACAGGTAACTAAGGACAGGTCCGGCATCGCACAAAAAGAAGCTCATTTATTCCATATATCCGACCGACAACGCTTTACAACATGGAAACATAAACTAAACGGGAAATCAAACTGTAAAAATAATTAATTTTGCCAATGTTTTAAAAACCGTTTATTTTAGCTCTTATAAAAAAATCCTACAGTGCCACCCACCCAATTTTTAATTTTTGTCAAAATATTACTTCCTTAAAGAGCAAATTATCCACCAAATTTAAAAAAAATATTAATTTTCAGTGAGCTGAATGGATATCTAAACTGATAAAAAAGTTTATGTAAAATCATGTGAAAATACAGATATTTATGTACTAATCCTATTACCTTATGAATTTTGTAAAAATACAATGGAAACTCACTAGATATGATGGTGTTGTGTGGTTTTTATGATGGTGTTGTGTGGTTTATATGATGGTGTTGTGTGGTTTTTCTGGGTTTTCCCACAACTGTAAAGCAAATGCGCCATCAAGCATCAGTAAGTCGCCCTAGAGCGCCACGGCAAATAATAATAATAATAGCCGTCCCTCCCTCTCACAAGCTGCAGAGCTTCTGGGGTTCACTCGTAAGGGAGTGAATTGCAGGGCGTATATTATTATTATTATTATTATTATTATTATTATTATTATTGTGTAATCTTACGAAATGATTACTGTGATTTCTTCATTAATCTGTGAATTTACTTGGTAATTATTTGGTGTGAATTCACAGTGACATTCAAACACATAATATAAAGAAACATATAATATTATTCAGAATAAGTATATTTATTATATGAAAAATACCAATACACTAATGTGAATACATAATTCACATAGCCACTAACTTCTTAATGAAATTGAAAATCTTCTTTTTAACGGCTGACACTTTTCTTGAATCTTAAGGAACACTCTCTGTATGAATTCCATAGTTGTAGGTTGTGGATAAATCCTTGAGGTATTTTATATTCAAAATCAAGAAATTTTCGTATCTATTATCATTTATATTTGTCTTTTCCAGATATACAAAATAAAGTGTCGCAGTTGGTTTCTAACCTAGAAAATATTGATAACATTAGTGATACAACATTTGTTGTGGACACTAGAAAAATGACAATTTCATACAATTGAACTACTACTTCGATTTCTAGTCGACTCACACCACAAAACTACTTGGATTTTGAACTTGGAGTTGATTCATTTATTTTTGAGCTATCTAGAAGAATAATAGCCGTATGAAATTGTGTGCCTTATGATCTTTTTTGTAAATAAGGAGCTTGTTTTTAACTTGTATTATCCCATTCCCCATTTTTATAAAATACTCCAATTTGATTGTTTACAAGGTGTTCATCAAAGGTGAAGTGAGTTTATCTATAATCTGATTTCCAATTTTTAATTTTATAAAAATGGTCTTGTGTATGACTTCCCCTTTTTGGTGAAGATGATTTGTTTCGTTTTTGCTCTATTTAGTTTTATTCTATTTTTACAGTTTTCTGTTCAAGATCTCTGTGCTTAGGAACACCTACCTCTATATTATATGGACCTGTTGAATTTGGATCAGTATCCAAGAATATTTGGACCATCCTTCCTTTACGGTTTGGCCTTTGGTGTCCCAGTTCGGGATGTTTGCTTTTTAGATCTGGATGTCATCAGGTAATGCAGGTCTGTCATTTATTCTATGAGGTGAAGGTGAACCAATAAAGAGTTTCTTGATGTTTTAAAAATGTATTAATAAATAATCTGTTCTATTTAAAAAAATGTGAACGCAATACTGTGACACAAAACTTTGTTTAATTATTGAAACATTCTGTAGAAGTTAGTTACGATATTTCATTACCACACTGTATAAATGGAACATCAATGATTTATTGACTTTCTACCCTGTATAGGACAATAAAAAAAATATAATTCAAAAACACAGGGATGTCCATCATTAGTATAAGCGGCGACTGTCATCAATAGACGATTTATCTGAAGATCGAAATGGTAAAAATAACAAATCAAAAGCACCGTCTTATGAATGTATTGGACATTACCTCCATCATATTATATTTTAACCTTTTATTCCGCCTTCTATAGGAATAAAATATTTATTGTGTTTTGCGGCATGCGCTTTCAAGAATTCTTTTGTTATCCAAATCTGTCGAATGAGACTGGCGAAAGCAAGTTATTCTTCTTTTGTAGTACTATCTTCATGAATTGGAATACTCATAGACGTAGGTTGGTTTACAATCTATAACATGTTAAAAAGAATTAACCAGAAATAATCAAGACTAAATAATTAGGTATTATACTTTGTTTTTTTTACAATGCGATATTATAAAATAAGATACTTGGGCTGGATCAATTCTAGGAGAAGGGAAAACTGAGTATGCCGAGTTATGAGTATAGCACACGCCATAAATATAAATTTATCATACCATATACATCCAAAAATCTAGGTCAGGGGTCCTATAATTTTCTGGGACCAACTCAATTCAACTCTCTAAAAAATTAAAATTGTTTAACTTCACACGTCTTCAATATTTTGTATTGTTCTGTATATATTTATTTTACACTTTTCAATCGTTTCTTTTATGTGTTTTAAACTTCTTGAAAAATTTTGTATTAAGATTTATATTTCAAAATGACTAATTTCAGTATTTTTAATTAGAGTTTATCAAATTTATTTACATGTTTCTCACCACGTACAAGCAACACCTGTTGTTTCTGTTTATTTACAGAATTTATAGTTTTATTAAGTACGCTTGTTGTGAATACAATTCAATTGAAAATAAAGAGTATAGTTACTGATACGAATATGAAGTGAAGCGATTTTATCCAATAGCAACAACAGTAAAAGATTCATGCAATTCCTGTGAAGTGCAATTGATGGTTAAACACATACTCCTAAACTTCCAAATGTACACTTATCTGAGCTCATGCACCTCTTACCTACAAACTGTAGCAATCGATGCCTGAATTAAAGAAATATTTACAATAAGTATTTAGTTTATTAGACTATTAATTCTTGAAAAAAATGATGACGTCATAACGTAATACATAATTTTAAACTGTTGAGACTCACCAACGGTCATAAAAAGCGTTACATTTTTGCTGTGGTTCTAAAATTAGTAATATATTCTTTTGGTAAAAAATTTTTTTGTTTGAAAATTTCTTGTTTTGCTAGTTAACTTAAATTTAAAAAAAATGATCCCGTAGAGCATGCACAATTATGACCATCCCGCGCATGTTTTCCATATTTCATACTCAACCTCGTAGGAACATCTATCTGTAATACCTGGCGCCATCTATTGCCGAGTAGTGAAATGAGTTTTGTTTCTGAAACTTCACACGGTGCTGGGAAGTTCTGAAAATTGAAGTTAGACTTCACATAAGCAGCGATGCTCGATGATGAGATATAAGTTGCATCTATGACATGGCAGAAGATATTGGGACACAAATTGTCGAAAATATTAACGTACTTCTCACTACATATATTCCAATCCACTATATTTCCAACTGTACCCAGTTTACATCAATCGTAAAGTTTGATTCGAAAGACGGTATTACAGAAGATATTTTATTCTAGCAGCCGATACTACCGGAAAATTTTTGTTTTATGAAAATACATTAACAGGGAAGTAACGCTAAATTATACTGTTTATTATATCGAAAATTGTCAATGAAGTTGTAAATTTCATCAAAGATAAAGCGTTACAGACTTATATTTTTAGAATAATTAGTTGCGGTACTTTTGAACCTACTCTTTACCAAAGGAAAGCTTTAAAATTGTATCAAACTGTTGTGAAAAGATTTGATAAAAGTCTAACATCTCCATCTTTGGTACAACTTTGAAGCCTTCCTTCCATCTATAGTTTGACACCAAACGAGTATTTTACTTCCTACTGTAGAGGCATAATAATTCCGAAATGACAGAATTGGAGAGTTGATCTCTTGAGTCTGATGGGATCAACAATCTGGAATTCAATACCCGCAGGGGATTTTGTGCTAAGAGGAGATTGATTTTCAGATTCGGTGCATCTTGCATCTTTGATATTTCGAAGTATCGATTTCAAATTTTGTTATTACTTTTGGATAACATTTTAAGCTAAAATGATTCTATGGTCTTATTTTTTTTTAAGTACTCGAGTTGTTACTCACTTTATGGTCTTATTAGATTGAAATTTAAACACCTATTTACGACATACGAAACACAAGATAATAATTAGATACGTACCTACCTAGTTAAGTACAGTCAATAATTTACTTTTAACCAAGAGTTTAACTAACGCATACTGTGTAGTAGAACGACTTCTAGTAGCTAGTAAGCAATCACAACTATTGTAGAAAATTACTGTAATTTAAAATTAGAAGTGAGTAATATTCTTCTATACATCTTCTTCATAATAGTAATTTCATTCTTTTAAATGGTGTTGATGATTTTGTAACTGCAGTACCTACCTTTTTATCCGCATAACTTCATAACCTAATTCCCTTATTGTAATGGCACTTTGAAAATTTTGACAGCAGAGTTTGTTTTTTTTTAACTTTGGAATTGGCTAAAAATGCAAGCAAGCGTGCGAGTTCATATAGTTCATATAGTGTTTATATTTTAGGATTGTGTCCTGATTTGTTATATATTTTAGTCCGTTATTTACTTATGAAAAATATATGTCCTTTATAATTTTAAACTCAACCACTTTCATGAGGAACTCCTGGAATATTTGAAAAATAAATTAAATAAAACAGTAGCTATCAAAATTTTTTATATTTTTTTAGATAAGGAAAAGTTTAAGTTCATATATTTTTGCTTGATTTTAATCTGGCAGAAGAAAATTTTGAAAAACATTTTAAATCTTTCATATAACAGATCGCCCAGTGAATAATATTAATAAAAAACTCTTACGATACGTTTTTACATTTTTTCACGTTGAATAGACGTTAAATCTTATTTTAAATAACCTGATGATGATAAATCTAGTAAAAAGGTCCTAGAATATCAAATATCCCCTTTACCTAAAGTTATACTAGAATTTTATTTAAATTTATATGCGTTCTCTTCCTAAAAGAAAATTATTTTTATAGTTATGAATGATTTGATTCTATTTAATGTTCATCTTTCAACCTTCAATGTATATATCATTTTTCCCGACATAGTTTCTTTGAAAATTACGGTATAGAATGCATTTATTTAAAGAAGTATCTGTTAATCATCATAATCGTCATAGTAATCACTTGGTTGTTATATTTTTAATTTTGTAGTGGTTCTTACGGAAAGACCCTATGATACGCCAAGACAGAAACCCACTACATTTATTTATATCGTTAAGGTAAAGGTGGTTCTCAAGCAGAGACTTATAATACGATATAAAACAGCTAATCATTTTAAATTAAAAAAAAAACATATTTTTAAGGGTACCGCTGCCGGTACCGTTTAATATTTTCCCAAATTTTCAGCAAATTATACCATCACAATCTATTTATTACAAGTATTATATATAGAATGTAAAAACGTGTAAGGTTGCTTACATATATGCCATAAATGAGTAGTGATTCATTTAATTAATCTGGAGTACCACAAGGAAGTGTCCTAGGACCTGTTCTATACTTACTGTACACATGTGATATTCCAGAGTTAGAAAACAATACCATAGCCACCTTCGCTGACGACACTGCCATTCTAGCAGTAGTAAAGAGCAATGAAGAAGCAACCCACAAGCTGCAAACAGCAAACACCTTATCTATGACTGGACGAAGAGATGGAAAATTAAACTTAATGAAACTAAATCACTCCACATTAACTTTACAAATAAAAGAATAGATCATATTCTAGTCAGAATAAACAATAACCTGATTCCATATTCAAACACAGCAAAATACTTAGGTATTACCTTAGATACCAAACTCCGATGGAAAGTACATGTTAAAAAGAAAAGTGACGAACTTGGACTGAAATATAGAAAAATGTACTGGCTGATTGGAAGAAACTCCTCTCTGTCTCTACATAATAAGCTTATGCTTTATAAGCAGATACTTAAGCCTGTATGGACCTACGGTATCCAACTATGGGGATGCACCAAAGCAAGCAACTTAGCAATCATCCAATGATTTCAAAACAAAGCACTGAGGAACATAGTAGATGCCCCTTGGTACATTCGCAATAGTGATCTCCATAGGGATCTGGAAACGGACACTGTTGACCAGACCATCAAGAAATTAGCTAGTTAGTTTAGTGTTTTTAGTGCAAAAGCAGAGCTTGTGTGTGCACGTTAAAGTTTAGTGCAATCCATTCTACAGACCCTAAGGAACGCTGATGAGTATACCTTAGTTTTAAGTTTCAAACTCTATTGACTGTTGACTATTGACTGTTGACCAGATTGTAATATACTAAATGCCTTTATGGGTGTTTAATAATAATAGAAAAAAATTTATTAATACGGTTCGCTTTATAAAGATTGCTCTATTAAAAAAATCAATTTCCATGTAAATATTTTTAATTGTATTGGCATAAATATCTACCATATCTATCCGTTGGCTCCTTGTCAAACATTTTATAAATATTTAATACATTTTAAAACCGAAACATTAAGTTTTGATAATAAGTGATGTTGTTACGCCTCCATCTGTATTTTGTTTGAGGACCATTCAAACGTGGTATTAACAACACTTTCTATTAACTCTCACAAAACACCTTTTAAAATGTTCTTTTTTCGCTGCACATCAAAGATTTACAGAAATCAATACAATAAACAACACGTTTTCTATTTTGAAACCAGGTGACGCCTTTCAACAAAACGGCACTCCAAATATTTGAATAATCTCAAGTGACAAAACGTGCAAGTTTTCGCAAATCGTTTCTAAATACGGGATAAGCTTGGTCTATTTTCTGAACGATTATGACACCTCTAAGAGCGACCACCCAGGTAGACGAACCCTCAAGTATTATCTCTACTAGATTATCGATATTTAGCAGTACGGGGGCTCGAGGGTTTACCCATTTCTAAAAGAGAAATAAAAGGTGACAGTAAAGGAGCTGAAATAAGAATTTGTGGGTGATATTTTGTCAATGAATTTACTACTTTGTCAGTGGGAAGTTTCCGAAAAGCTTATCGTTTCTTTCTACGGAATTCAAACCTTGTGGTCAATGCTTTCCCGTTATGTAGACGAAAAAAAGAAATAAATTGCAATGCGTTATGAAACAATGGATAAGACAGTTGAATTTAAATACGTGAATAAGAAAATTTGAAAGCAAATTGAGAATTTATTTGGTTTTTTTTTTCATACACAAATATAATTTTTTCCAGTCAATATTTTATTCAATAAAAGTTCAAAGGCTAGAATTCAAAGGGCGATTCCCAACTATTTAAGTTTAATAATATCTTTTGCCTGCCTTTAAAATTCCTAACTCGGCCAAAACCGACAGGTACATGAAATTAATTCGGAACCAACAGGTAAAGGGATTAAATAAATAAATGTTATTTGTGCAATTTTAAATTTAGGAAAAACCTAATCTACTTTGAAAAAGGGGTATTTTATAATAGATATTGGTTTTTCAATTAGTTTCATTTCTTTCTTTCGTGTATAAACAAGGGTGAAAAAGTATGTGCAAATATGTCTGGTGCCAGATATTTGTCTGAAATGTACAGTCAAAGAGGAAAAATATTATTAGTTTTAAATAACTTTAAATACAAAGAACAAAATCAAAAATTGTCTTCGGGGAAACAAAGTGGAGATGTATTAAACAAAAATGTAACGCCTTCATTCGATCCCTGGGTGAAACATCGGACCGGGTCATTACAAGTCTCATACCCACGAACCCGAAAAAAATGTTTTGGAAAGACAAGCTTTGATATCTTCAGTTAAAAGAAAAGCCGAGAGAGAAATTTCCGAAAATCCTGCAAAACTTATTAAAAGTGAGCTTTGTAATAATACAAAACAAATGTGACAAATTTAACAACTCAAGATGTAAATTGTGTAAGAGAAGACATTTATTATGCTAGGAGAAAATTATTTCCAGCGTTGCCTAAATCTACGTTAGAAGTGCATCAAAGTTTAAATCAATTAAATCTAAAAACGTGTAAAAATGAAGACTTCCTTTTATATAATAATGACAGAAAATATTATTATTTTTTCATGCAAAAGTAATTTAAATTTTTTGTGCAAGTCTAAAAGTATTTATGTAGATGGTACTTTCGCTTACTGTTCAAAAATTTTAAACAGTTATTTTCAGATCATGGATTTATAAATGGACATTATATTCCCTTAGTTTTTTGCTTATTAAAAGATAAAAGTGACAATTCATACAAAACCTGTTTATTAAACATTCAAAAAATCTTTGCTTAAAATAGTATATTGTGCAACAAGTGGGGAAAGTACTTTCCCCACGTGTTGCACACTATACTTTTTCTACAACTGCACAAATTTAAAGAATACAAGTAATGTAACTTAATATTTATTTTTATGGTTAGCAAAACTAAAATAACATGAAAGTATCCTACCTCTTAACAGTTAAATAATTTTTTTTGTATTTCTTCTCCATTCCATAAATTTTTCGTATGCCAATTCATACTTTTTTCGGTAACAAATCTAACGTTACTTTTGCGACCCTTTCCAATATCTTTGGCGGAGTATTATCAAAATCGTCACTACTGTCAGTATCCATATTATTTATTATAAATCTTATTATTATTAAAATAATATTTAATGGAAATTGCGATTTTTATCAAAGCACGAATGAAAACTATCTTAAGAATTTAAAAAACTGCTATAATCTGACAGCTGTTACAACTATTTAAAGCTGAACAGCAGCCTACTAAGTTTTTGTCGCTTTTTGTTGATTCTCCATATAAATGTATGTGGCGTGGGCAAAGTGCCGTGAGGAAAAGTATTCCCGCACGGTGTGGGCAATACATGGTTTTGAAATTAAGTAAGCTATGAGAAATTCGCTTTTTTTCATAGCAGTTGTAGAAAAAATAATTTTCAATTTCTACCGCAAGAAGCTGTGATAGATTTTGAAATTGCAATTCATAATGCAGTATTACAAATTTGGAGTAATGTAAAACTTACTGGCTGCAGATTTCATTTGACCCAGTCATGGTATCGTCAACTTCAAAAACTCGGTTTGAGATTATAAAAATAAAAATTCAGAAGTTGGAAAATGGTTAAGGTATTGTCTTCGTCTCGTCTTTGTGGACCCAGAAAAAGTAGAAGATTTTTATGTTTTTGAATTATACGAATTAAAACCCCACAATAATAATTTGGAAAAGTTCTCCGATTATCTTTTGGAAACATACCAAACGAAGGAATCTAAATTTCCGCCACACATCTGGACAAATGCATCTGCAGACCATTGCTGCATTTATTGGAGGTCCATTACTCCATACCGCTCTGCCTGGAATTTAATCTAACAAATTCTGTAATTAAAAGAAAACATGCCTTATTCCCTTAAGAATTTATCTCTTGCCTGAAAACAAAAGAAAAATAAAATATTCGGAGCCTCTTTAGTAGAAAATAACCAAATTAAAGCCTAAAAAACTCATAAAGAGAAGCAGGCAGTCTCAAGTAGGTATTTTTATTTCCTCTGACAGTATTTAAACGAACATTAAGTAACGACAATGGTCCGAGCGATGACAATATTAGAAAATAGTGTTTCGGTTAAAAAGTCAGCAGGGGGGCCTGTCGCTACGCCAAGGGGGGCCACGCGTCTCGCCTTCTCTTTTTCAAAGGAGAGAAGACCCAACCCTACAGTATGCCAGTATGAACCTTCGGTAAACTTCATTGGTGCGATCGGTGATTATTAAATCAATATTTTTATTTCCTTGGATATTTTTTCTGAATTTGATTAGATGAAGAAACAGTATGAATAACACAAACAACTACTACAACTACAAGAAATTATATTCCAGGAAGTGGAAGAAGGTATAAAGAAAATTAAAATTGGAAAAAACCGCGGGAAGAGCTACGAATACAAGTAAAAACATTCTTTAGAACGACAGTTAAATTATAATTCGTTAAACTTGCAAAATTTAATGAATTTGATATAGGAATTTTTCGTCAAGAAATTAGAACCCCGAAAAAAAAGACAAAATACCGAAAAATTGATAAAATCATTGAATAATATATATACCCAAGAAGGGAGAATATACGAATAACTATAGTCGAATAATAGAGGGGAGGTTGAGCGAATACATCGAATCAAAAATAGAAGAGATGAGATGCTTATGTAAAACGTGGTGGGGAAAATATCATACTGGCAAGTGGTTTATAGCGGTCCGATTAAATTCATAAAGATAGGTCTCCAGGAGTGAATTTTTGAATATCTGCTAACGTTATAATGGTCAATCTAAATTTGAAATATATACTAATAAAATACGTCTTTAATCATTATGAATTCTGAGGAAGGCATTTGATTATAGTTGTTGTGAATGAGAAAGAGTTTTGGGCTCGATCCAATTGTTATGCTAACGATTTTTCTACAAAACGTTCTTCGTAAAATGTTTTGGTTGTTTATGAATTGTTTAAAAGGGATTTATTAAAAAAAGTAACTACAATTCTTGTAACTTATTCCAAATGATACTGATTTTATTTCACGTAACATTTTCCTATCTCAATCAATTCTGGATACTGGGAAAAATTGTATTTGTTTTTAAATTATTTAGAAGTCTACAAGGGAGACTGTGAGCAGTCCTTTTTCTAGGAAAAAATCCTGGTATCAAAAAGGGAAATTCTCAGTAAATAATTGAAAAGGTTTTTATTTATTGGGTAAAAATCATTTTGTTGTGTTGACAGAAATGACGATAGCAGAGTCAGATAGATAATTGGAACAGCATAAACATGGTTTGCTGCTAAGTTTGTAATAGTATATTAAGTTTGGAGAACGGTAAGGGCTTTTTACTGATGGAAGACAATTGTTGTCTGACATCGGTAACCCTTACCGTTCGACATACTTATAACGTTTTTTGCACGATTGGACAATAATAAACTATTAAATTATCCATTTTTTTCATATTCAAAATTTCGGCTCATCATATCAAGATACATGTTATGGTTGCTAGGTAGTTAGTATGATGCATAATAAGTATGAACATGGTTTTTTCTGCTTTCACTTAAAATATTGTTGTCAATAAGTTTGGTTTTTGAGTGTTTCTTATTGATTATTATTATAATTTTTAAAATATGAGCGACGAAAGTAAATTTGAAGAGATAGAACACGTGTACGGGAAGAAGGATGTGCCGCAATAATTCCTGAAAATCAAAATTTCGGTATGAGAGTACCTATAAAATTCTGAACAGTAAGTGAAAATTCAGAACAGTAAGTGAAAATTCAGAACGGTAAGTGAATTACTTACCGTTCAGTTTTTCATGACATTAGTAAATGCTCCTTACTGTCATCAAAATAGATATGGTAAACAGTCAAAAATGACCAATCGTGCAAAAATATATTTTTAGGTCAATAAAGTTAATTCTTTTTTATACCTGCGTAATACATATAAGAATAAAATGACTACAAAACGAAATAGAAAATTAATTAGATAATTGAATACAAAAAAATGAAAATTATAATCTCGCAAAAAGTATTGAAATCTTATGTTTGAGGTAAGTTGTTTTTAACAAAATTAACCTCCTTTCAATATTAAGGACTCAAACTTAAGTATCTACTTCAAAACTCATTTTATTCCGTTGTTTTTAAAGACTGCATTGATTCATATAGATAAGTTGGCGTTTTTGGATTTAATAAGAATTTGACCCATTTTTTTAATGAATATTTTTGATATTAGTTTTTACCATTTGTCGGACGAAAAGTATCAAAACAGTTAATTCAAACTATGTGTACACGGCCTAGTATGGTGCAAAATTTCCTACAGGACCCCATAAAAGAGGGTCATCATCCATATTGATGACCCGGTTCATTGATAGAAAATCCTTCCATCGGTCCTGCATTACCAGGAAGTCGTAAACAGCTTTATATTTGCTATTATTTAGAAAGGAATTACAAACAAAAATACAGAAAATGTAAACAAAAATTGGGAAAATTCAAATGCAAGAAGAGAAAGTATAAATGCAAAGTAAAGAAATACAAAAGGAAATATAGGAAAAACAAATGTAAAAACAAATGTGCTAAAATAGGCAACATTTCAAATCAAGAATAAATTTCTTCATATCAACAGAAAAAATTTAAAGAAGTTAATAAGTATCTGGGTTTTTTCTTATGATATTATTATGAAAACTTCATTTTTGACGAAGTATAAATTCTCTTATAATATGCAAATCCTTTTAAAATCGTTTCCAGAAACGTCACAAAAAAAATGTTGACAACAGATTTTGTCACCTCTTTGTTTTATCACAGATTAGAGAACTACAGATAGGAAGGTAAGACAAGACAAACGAAATTAGACAGAGATAGAGTTGCACGCCAATTTAAAACCCAATGCATATATATAGGAAATTTGTGTATTTTACAATTTTGATGCTTGATTATTGATTTCGAAGTGACGCAGAACTTTTTTTTTTTGGTAATACTAATAAATATTAAATATTATCTATTTACTAAAAAGAAAAAAAACAAAATTAATTTGCAAAATGTCATTATGGGAACAAGTTCCCCAAAAATATTGAATCCACCCAAAATTCCCACCAGTCAAAATTTCCACCCAAGGGGGAAATTTCTACCCAAACGGCAACACTGGTCACTATGATCTTTGACCCATTCATGAAATCATTCTTCTTCTTCTTTTTCTTTTCTAGACAACATGGGTGCACCTCGGAGGAGTTTCCTACTAACCTCAAAATCTAAAAAAAAGTCTACCAACGAAAGGGTTTCATTGGGATAAAATCTACTGCATTACTTCCGCAATGATAAAATATGATAACAAAATTCTACTGAGCTTTCCAAAAAGTATCGTTAGCAAGAATAATTTTTATAAACTCCATTTCTGATTGGTTGAAATTAAAGTTGGTATCGAGACTGGATGTGACAGTTGACATGTTTCGTTGTCAAATGTCATTTTACCTACGTCATTCCTTTCGTTAGCCGGAGGCTAGAAGCACGATATTAGCCTTGTTTTTTAGCCCGAGTCTCGATACCAACTTTAATTTTAACCAATCAGAAATGGAGTTTATTAAAATCATTATTTTCAAAAGCGATATATTCTGGAGAGCTCAGTAGTTTTTTGTGAACATATTAAATCATTACAGAAATAATGAAGTAGATTTTGACAAAAAATAACGCTTCCCCGATGGTAGACCTTTTTCTAGGTTTGGCAACTTGGAAAGAACTCCCCCTCAAAGAGACGGCAATCGAAACATCAAAGGAAATGGGCGGAGCTTCATATCTGTATATTTCTAATCTGTGGCTTTATATTGTTATCCTATCTTGTCAAATTGTCCAGTGATGTGTTTCTATAGTAAATTATTATTATATTTTTTGTTGTCATTTTTTGAAAACGACTTTAGAGTTAAAGTAAAAACGTTAAATTAAAAAACATTTTTAATCTAAAGAAGTGGGTTTAAGATACATAAAGAATAACATTTATAATTTAGAATAATGCTGTGAAAAATTATACAAAAATCACTAAAGAATAAAAATGGACAAGCATAGCCGTTATTCATTGTATCCTCTAATTTAACATTTTCATCTGGTACATATTTGTTTGTTTCTGGTCACACTGCGTAGTAACGTTTACTTTTAAAACATTCATTTTTTTAAACAATTCAATATTTTTTTACACCATTCAATGATTATCATAATTATAAAAAAAATAAATTCAATGTAAATGACTTTAAATACTTTCTTTAGATCTGTTTCACTAAAAATTGCAACACATCAAAGGTTTTTACCATTTGCTATAAGGAAGATATCAAAACAATTACTTCAAGATACAGTCCGAGGAATAACCAAACCATGTGTACTACCTAGTTTGGTAAAATACACGCACATAAAAGCGGATTATCACCCATATGAATTACCAGACACATTAGCAGAACACCCTGAAAATACCGTCAGCCCTCCTGCAGTACCAGAAAGCAAAGAATCGTTCCAGTTAAGTCGTAGAAAATGTGGAAGGCAAAAGTACCAAAAAAAGTACAGGAGATCTAAAAGAAAGTTGAGAGGATGCAAATGTAATGAGAAAAAGTGTAAATGCAAATCGAAGAAATACAAAAGGAAATATAAAAAGGAGAAGAGCCCCTAATATTTGAAATTCTGAATAGTAATTATTTAAAAAAAATTTACATATATATTTAACTCTAAGTCCTGATGACGTTTCTTTAACAATTTTGTAGTCGTGTAAATTTAGTTTTAATTTAATCTAATAGACCAGCTCCGCATCGGCTGGAGCGACGCGAGCGCCGCTCTACCGGCCGGGAAAAACACTAATTGATTGTCGATTTAAATCGATCGCTTAAGTTTAATTGAAAAACTCGCTTATTTATTGTTATTAACCGTCCACAATGTCGGTTTTGCTAAGATGTGGGTTCAAGCCGGTAAATTTAACAATTTTTCGAACGAAAAGTCTCACTAAAGGCAAGAAACTCGTCGAAATCCATTATGTTTCCGGTGTCTACGAGTTAAAAACTGATGGATCATCTGAGATTATAGGAACTGTTTTGTGCTAATCACTAAGCACCAAAACGAAAACAAACCTTTACAAGCCGACAATCGAGCTATGTATATAATTATAATTATTGTATAAGTTCTAATAACAGAAACAGTAACAAAGCCTACACAGAACACGAGGCTAATGGCCATAGTAGTCGATGCCGTTGACACAGAAGTAAAACAAAAAAAAAAAACATAATGACAAGTTAAAGAAACGTAAACGTCACCGATCTTGCAAGTACACAGAGTCGCATTAAGGGTGTTATAAAAAGAAGTACCCTATGTAATCGATTTCATAAAAAAATATAATTTTTGATTTTTTAATAATACTATTTTCTTTGTAATATGTAAATTGGAAAAAATCCGCTACATCGTTACAACTGAAAAAATGCATGTTAACATTGATAAGATGATGTTCAAGGAAAAGAATCATTTTTCTGTTGTGTAATGTATTCTATGGATAAGCTGCAACATATAACGATGTGGCGGTTTTATTCCGATTTGAAAAGTTGCGTTTATTCGGATGAGTATGGACGAGTCTTAAAAAAATCATATAGTTGATTGATCTTAGGTTGATCCTGGCAGAAACGTTTTGGATACAAACTGCACCTGCAAAGGAGGAAGAGGATTTTGCAAGCATGCAGCAGCGGTCTGTATGTACGTCAATGAAGAGAACAACCATGCAGTTGCAGGTGTATCAGAAGGGAATAGAAGTGGCAAATCTATGGCCATCAAAATTAAATCAAAAAGAGGTAGTGAGACCTACGGGTGTAAGGACGTCAGTAATGTTTCTTCTGATCACTTGGTGAAAAATGTTATGCTAAGCAACATAGTGTTAGCAGAGGAAATGTGCAGAGTGGGAAAAGAAGCTAGATCGATATTGAAAAATTTATACGATTTGCAAAGTGTTAATGCCAACACTAGTTTTATTTCATCATGGGTTTCACACCATGCAGAACTTTTTATAAAGAGTAAAGAATAGAATTTAAAAATCAAAAATTATATTTTTTTATGAAATCGATTACATACTTATTTTTATAACACCCATAATGCGACCCTGTGTACTAGAACTATCACTTTTCTTTATCTTGGAAATATACAACACAATTTTTGCGGACCCGGTCGCCCAGATGTCGCGTCGGGAGATGTGGGGTTGGCGTATAACATTCATTTTTTAATACACATTTCAATCAATCAATCAAAATTTTTTTAAATGTCTAAATTTACTGTAAATGTCTATAACTCCTTGTTGTAGATTCGTTTCATTAAAAGTTGCAAGAAATTCCAAGTTTTTACAATGTGCCAGACGGAAAATATCAAACAAATTAATTCAATACGTAAACCACGTGTAACGCATAGTGTGGTAAAACATATTCGAGATCACCATATACAAGAGGACTACCATTTTGATGTATTATCCGATTTAGATTTATATTTAGGGATTCCCGCAAGGCTACCTGCGAGTCCAGAATGTGGCGAACCGCTTGATAGATATATATCATAGGCATAAAAAGAAGAAGTATAAAAGTAAATAAAAGGAATGTAAACGTAAATACGGAAAATACAAACTAAAGTCCAAAATATATATACGAAAGTGTATAAAATATAAACGAAAGTTGAATGAAGCCAGATGCAAGAGTCGAAATACAAAAGAACATAATATGAAGGGAACAACAAATGTCAAGCGTTAAATTTTGAATAGTAAGCAGTTCAAATTGAAAGTAAATTTGTTTATGTCTACCATGTTTGAAGAGAATGAGAACTTTTTACCACAAACTGAAGTGGAAATTCAAGATGAGTACTTAAGAGGGCACAAATTATAGTGGCGTCTGTGAGTCGGAAGGACATGGACCAAAATTTAGAGTACCCCACCCGTTTTTGAGGATGCTGAACACGATGGTGGTATCAAAATTTCTCTTTTCGCCAGCCGAACCACCTAAAACGGCCAAAAACAACCCCCTAAAGGGGTTGAACGTGCAGCACATCTTTCACTGTAAAAAAAACGTCTTTCCCCTCATTTTCGAGGATGCTGGTGTTGAAGATTACTTCCGAGCCTCACCAACCGCTCCACCAGCCAAAAGTCACCCCCGACAGGGGTGTTTTTTTATATATATCAGAAGCAAAACGTGTTTTCGAGGATGCTGAACACGATACGATGGTGGTGTTCAATATCACTTCCGACCCCCACCAACCCCTCCACAGGTTAGAACTCACCCGTTTTGCCGTTGATATAAAAAATTCATCCCTTTCGGGGCTGAATTTTGACCTGTGGGGGGGTTGGTGGGGGGTCGGAAGTGATATTGAACACCACTATAGTGTTCAAAATCCTCTAAAACGGGGGGACAGACGTTTTGCAGCTGATATAAAAATAAAAAAAACAACCCTGTCGGGGGTGACTTTTGGCTGGTGGAGCGGTTGGTGAGGCTCGGAAGTAATCTTCAACACCACCAAAACGAGGGGAAAGACGTTTTTTTACAGGGAAATAATGTGCTGCATGTTTAACCCCTTTGGGGGGTAGTTTTTGGCCGTTACAAGGGTTCGGCTGGCGAAAAGAGAAATTCTGATACCGCCATCGTGTTCAGCATCCTCGAAAATGGGGGGGAGAAGGTACTCTCGATCCGGGTAAATTTTGGTCCATTTTTCAGGGGTTTTTCCGACTCACAGACACACAAGGTGTTTCTAAATTACATTTCGCTGCTCAGATAATTCATTTTTGGTACAAATGTAGAACAGAACAAATGGAGAGGACGTTAAAGTTAAAAATAAAAAAAAATTGAATCTTATTTTTGAGTGAAAATTGTAATTTTATAATTTGAATATAAGGGCCTTTCTTCAATAGGGGCCTTAATTTATTTTTAGTTTTTCACTATGGAATAATTATACCTATTTAAAGAAAGTGGGTAACTTTGTATTTTCACGATAAATTTGTATCCTATTCAAAATATTTTTGTTTAAATTTTTCGTTTTCACACAATTGAATCTTATAGAAAATAATTTTTTATTCATAAAGCACCAGACACCTTTCTTATGGAAAAATGGCTTTCCGTCAAATTTTCTAAAATGTTGATATGCTGTAGAACTCGATGCTCTGACAAAAAGTGTCCATTGGCCCAAACTCATCCTATGGCTAGTTTTCTAAGTACAGGGTGTTCTATGTTAATGTTTATTGGAAAACTCATTTATCGGCGAATAATCATTTCTTTAAACGAAAAAATTTTAAAGCTATTTGTCAAAAAATAAAGGTGTAATCAAACCAGAAACGGCAAGTATATTTGAAAAGTCAAAATTATAAAATGTTGTATTTGACAATGCAATGTCAATACAATCGTATCACCCTAGATGAAATATTCCAAAAGCATTAAAAAGGAAATACCAAAAATCAATATTTATTTCTCGTTAAAGTATAATTGTATCTGTTTCTCGTTAAAGTATAATTGTATATAATTATAAAATCAAAAGAAAATCCAAATATTTTTTGGAAAACTATATTATCTCAAAACAATCATTTCTGCAAAAGGAAAAACTTTCAGGGCATTTGTCAAAAGATGAGAAAATTAATAGAAGTAATCAAGAATTTTAATACAAATTTTATGACAGCTGCCGTCGTGGTATGTCAAAATATATTATTATACGTACTCAAAAACAAAATGGCAGATGACTCCCAAGGATACGACGTTGTGGCAGAAGATTTAAACAAAATTAATTTTTGAAAAGTATTTTAGGAATTTTGAAATTTATGTTTTTCTTAATAGTATTAGAAGCATGTATTTTTCAAGACAGAATTATAATAAATTAAATTTTCTTTTCCAAAAAGGGCGTGACCTAAAAGTACAATTTTATTAACACCCTTCACGTTTTTTTAATCCCACTAACTTCTCAGAAAACATTTTTATGCCTAAAGACAGATGTGGTTAGTAGTTGTGTTTGTGAGTCGGAAGGACATGGACCAAAATTTACCCGGATCGAGAGTACCTTCCCTCCCCCCATTTCCGAGGATGCAGAACACGGTGGCGGTATCAGAGTTTCTCTTTTCGCCAGCCGAACCCCCTAAAACGGCCAAAAACTACCCCTGAAGGGGTTAAACGAACAGCACATCATTTCCCTGTAAAAAAACGACTTTGCCCCCGTTTTCGAGTGTGTTGAGCACGGTGGTAATGTTGAAGATTACTTCTGACCCTCATCAACCCCTCCACAGGTCAAAACTCACCGCTGAAAGGGACTCTCGTTTTGCCGTTGATATAAAAAAAATCATCCTGTTCGGGGCTGAATTTTGACCTGTGGAGGTGTTGGTGGGGTCGAAAGTGATATTGAACACCACTGTTTTGCCGCTGATATAAAAAATAAAAAAACATCCCTCTCAGTGGTGACTTTCGGATGGTGGAGCGGTTGGTGAGGCTCTGAAGTAATCTGTCAAGAACGAGGGGAAAGACGTTTTTTTACAGGAAAATGATGTGTTGCATGTTTAACCTCTTTAGGGGGTAGTTTTTGGCCGTTTTAGGGGTTTAGCTGGCGAAAAGAGAAATTCTGATATCGCCATCGTGTTCAGCATCCTCGAAAACGGGGGGAGAAGGTACTCTCGATTCGGGTAAATTTTGGTCAATTTTTCATGGTCTTTTCCGACTCACAGACGCCACTATTGCATTATTACACATAATTTAGATCCATTTTAGAAAGGAAAAACTAATTTTAAGACAGTTATTTTAATTAAAAAGGTTTTTAACCAGGGAAACTTGTGTACTCCATAACCGTGGATTACTGCGTATCTAGTACACACAGGTATACTAGCGCGGGAGATAGTATTTTGCTGTCTGCCAAGTTAAAGCAACCGGCAGATCCTTCTGCATTGAAAAATATATGCTTCTAATACTATTAAGACTAACATTATATAAATTTCAAATTTCCTAAAATACGTTTCAAAAATTATTTTTTTTAATTCTTCTGCCACAAAGTCATAACCATCATCTACCATTTTGTTTTTGAGTACGTATAACACAGGCCCACAAAAAAAAAAGAGGAATGAACTTTTCATGTGAGTATGCTACCCCTATGGATTTTGAGCCCCTGAATCCGAATCCGGTCTCAGTTTTCCCATATCTTAGCGGAAATTTCCCCTAGCCTAGCGAAAATGCATGAAATTTCAGTATCTGTGAAAGCAATTTCGATCTACGCAAAACGATTATGTTTTCACCTATCTCGTGTCGCATAGTTCTAATCTCACTGTAGAATTTCCCTAGAGTACCTCAAAATTCCACTAGCCTCCACAGTACTTCAGAATTTCCCTAGCCTAGGGAAAAACGTAGAAAATTGTGCAAAAATCGAAGTTTCATGCAGGCCGTTTTCGTACGGAAAAGCTGATATCTTTGCGTCTTCTGAGTTGCCGTGTTCATTTCTGTCAATTGAAATGAACTGTCATCAGAATATTCATCCAGCTCCTCACAATTGCCCTAGCCTACGGAAAATTCCTTTATTTATATATTTTATTAGTTTGTTCGTCTTTTCCTTGTTCTTTTATCGTCAAACGTGCGACTGAGCGGATTCCTCTTTCTTTTTTGCTTTCATCTGGAACATTCCTCTTCAACATCCCATCGTCCCTGATAATGTCGCTCCATTTCTTTGATATATTGGTGGAATCGTTCTCCTTGTTCCTCACTGTAATCACCAAGATTTTCAGGGAACTGTTTGAGATGGGAATGAAGGAAGTGTAATTTTATGCGCATGAGGCAACCTTGTTCTTGAAATTTTCGCAACATGTTTTTCACTATTTTCTTATAGTCGTCACTTTTAAAGTTACCTAAGAAATTTTTAACAACTTCCTTGAAACTGATCCAAGCAGCTTTCTCCCTATCATTCATACTGTCAGTTTGTAAACTTGTCATCATTTAACAATTTACGAATTTGAGGACCGTCGAAAATTCCTGCCTTCAATTTGGCGTCAGATATAGTAGGAAATTTAATTCCTAAGTATCTAAAACAATCACCTTCTTTGTTCAGTGATTTAACAAACTGTTTCATCAAGCCAAGTTTAATATGGAGAGGGGGGAGGAGAATTTTCGAAAGAACTGCCAAAGGTTTCTGCAGTATATTTTTTGAGCCAGGTTTGAATGAACTCCCCTCAGGCTATTTCTGTTTTTTGTAGTGATTGTTGCGATCTCTGCTGTCCCACAACCCCAAAAAGCATGGATATTTTGTGAAGCCTGATTGTTGCCCTAACAGTATTGTTACAATTTTGAGATCTTCACATATCATCCAGTTATGCCCCGAGTACCAAATTCACAGAATTAACTTGCCTATATATATATATATTTACATATGAACATTGAGTAATTCTCTGAAACTGAAATTGACTTCCACAGGCCCAGGTTAAATTTCGAAAGTCTAAAATTTCGTAGGCCATGTGTGATTCATTTTGTACGTTAAAAATGAATTCAGGAACTCAAAATAGGAAACTATATAAGCTTTCTTGCGCAAAAATAGAACCTTCCAGAAATCACAAGTTTTGCGCAGCTTACCCCTAGGCTAGTGGAATTTTGAGGTACTCTAGTGAAATTCTACAATGAGATTAGAACTAAGCGACACGATATATGTGAAAACATAATCGTTTTGCGTAGATTGAAATTGCTTTCACAGATACTGAAATTTCTAAGATTTCACGCATTTCCCCTAGGCTAATGGAAATTTCCGCTAAGATAGGGGAAAACTGAGACCGGATTCGGATTCAGGGGCTCAAAATCCATAGGGGTAGCATACTCACATGAAAAGTTCATTCCACTTTTTTTTTGTGGGCCTGTGTATTTTGACATACCAAAATTTTTTTAGTTCACCAAATTATGCGTATCCATCCCACAGACTTTCAATGACAGAACATGGGGCATATTATACATGTATCTTTATTTATAATACTCTTCCTTCAACTTTAAAACATATTGACAATATTACAAAATTAAAAAAGAAGTTATTTGAATTTCTAGTTGAATTAGAACCTTATACGTTAAGTGAATTCATTAATTTATAGTCGATTTCTGTTAATTAGATTATAATTTGTATCTTGTTGTTCTGTATCTGTATCTGTAAATCTAGAAGGGTGGGTCACCCCACAGCACGTAGGCCACATTTGGCCCATTGTGCGTCCTTCTGAGGTTGAGCCTTCCTTCTAGCTCGTCAGCCAGCCTACTTGTTTAAAGTAGGCGATGACGTCGCCTGAAGGTAGCTCCCTCATGTTGGCATGTGTTAGCCACCGCTCGCCGAAAAGAAAATGTCTCATTTGTGAGAGTGTCGGGCATTCGCAAAGAATGTGTTCGACAGTCTCGTCTTCCTGTTCACATCCTCTACACAGTGGAGTGTCAGATAACCCCATCCTGTGGAGGTGTTTTCGTAGATGACAGTGGCCAGTCAGGATACCTGTGGCTGTGCGCAGGTTCTGTCTGTTCATAGTCATGTATTTTTTGGCTGTTTCGCTGTTCGGATACTGTAATAGTTCCTTGGCTAGCTTGCAACCTGTTTCGTCGTCCCATCTACCCTTAAACTTGTCAAGGGAGTGTTTCTTCAGTAGGTCAGCCACAGCTGATGCCGATAAGCTTATGAAAGAGCCAGGTCCCAAAAGTTTTTGGGAGGCTGCTTTCTTAGCTAGAGAGTCAGCTGCACGGTTGCCTTTTGATTTTCCATGACCTTTGATCCAAGCTAACGTGACCACGTTGTTGTTGCAAGCTTCGATCAGGGCCTGGTGACATTCTAGTACTAGACCTGATGTATCTTGTTGTTACAATTGACCCTATTTCGTTTTATGTTATTTGTAACATACTTCTGAAATAAAATTTTGTTTATTATTATTGTTATTACTATTATTAACACACCTGTCTTACCTGAGCGACACTGAGGCTACCGTGACTGGGCTTAACTAACCTCCATCTAATGTACGGTAGGTATAGGTAACTCACTGAGAAAATTTAAGACTTTCCTAAATTATGTGTCTTCTGCCGTTTACTGGCCCTTAGACTATAATAATTTTATGGCTTTTTCTTCTTCGCTCAACTTCATATATTCCCACACTAGTTACATAATTTATATTAAAATTCTTGATAGGGTGTACTTCTATTAATTTTCTCATCTTTTCACAAATGCCCTGAAAGTTTTTCCTTTTTGCAGAAATGATTGTTTTGAGATAATATAGTTTTCCAAAAAATATTTTGGTTTTCTAGTGATTTTATAATTATAATATACAATAACAATTTAACGAAAACCAAATATTAGTTTTTTTGTGTTTCCTTTGTAATGCTTTTGGAGTTGACATGTCATTTTCTCCAAATTTTTGTAATTTAAATCTATGTCGAGCAATACCAAATGACTGGAAAGAAAATTCAAGTAGGTGTATGTGCCGGAACGACTTGCCTGAATGAATATTTTTGGAAAATCAAAGGTAAAGAAAAAACCTGCTTAATTAACACATGGCGACTCTTTTGAGTCCACGAAATTCTGAAGTAAATGCTCTGGAAACTGGAAAGAAAAGCGGTCAAGGTTCATACAGATGTCTGGTCTTTGGGTATAATTCTATTCATAATGTTAATGATGATGATTTACTAATTAAATAAAATAAACGATTATTATTATTATTATTATTATTATTATTATTATTATTATTATTATTATTATTATTATTATTATTATTATTATTATTATTATTATTATTATTATTATTATTATTATTATTATTATTATTATTATTATTATTATTATTATTATTATTATTATTATTATTATTATTATTATTATTATTATTATTATTATTATTATTATTATTATTATTATTATTATTATTATTATTATTATTATTATTATTATTATTATTATTATTATTATTATTATTATTATTATTATTGTCGCCGATAACATAGAACACCCTGTACTTCGAAAACTGGCCATATGATCGGTTTGGGCGAATTGACACTTTTTGTCAGCATCAAGATCTACAACATATCACAGTTTTAGAAAATTTGACGGAAAGCCATTTTTCCATAAGAAAGGTGCTTGTTCCATAAAAAACAACTGATTCTTCGGCTTTTAAAAATTGTCGATTCAGCTTCTTAATAAATTAATAGTAGCTCATTGAATTTTTAATTCGTTGTTACAAATTTTATGTTGACAATAACAATAATTTTTTTTATGAATTTTTTTGAGCTTTAACACGTTGTAGATTTTTCTTTAAGTATTGGAGTCCCTAACTTTTAAGAAGTATATATTTTATTAGTAGTGGATGAAAAAATTTGTACTTGTTGGTAAACATCGACGGAATTTTGCGATTTTTTTTAGAAAAACTTAAATCAAATTTTGCAAAAGTTAGAACGTCGGTAGTAATTATTTTTTCATTCTCTCAAAATGAAAAATCAACCTAAAAAGTTAGGGCCTACGAAACAATACACTGTTTTATAGAGTGCAACTTCCTCTTAAACTTAAACACCTATGCGATTATGAAGGCGAACGTAATAAATCTGCATATCTCTAGAACTTTGTCCTTCAGCCTGAATTATTACAAATTTTATCTTTTTAAGCAATTAATGTCCTTTAGGATGTTCTTGTCGAATTCCATGTACATTTAATGATGGATCAGGTAAAAATTTTGAATAATAAAATATATTTTTCTGTCTTTAAAGCACTGCCTTTTTTATATGTAAAGTGTGACGAAAACAATAGAGCCAGATGTTTTACTACCTTGAACAACTGGCAAAATTGTTTAAGATTTGTAATTTACACATGACTTTGAGAATTAATTGTAGTTGTAATGGTAAATAACTGTTATAATAAATGAATCCAATGGTAACTGAAGTTTTTTTAATAAAAAAAATTATTATTTATATGCGAAATACGCGATTCCCCCCCATTTTGGGGGTGGTTTTTGACCGTTTGTGAGGTTAGATCAACTCTAAAAGAATTTTCACCACCGCCATCGTGTTCAGCGCCCTCTAAAACGGGAGGGGGGAGAGGTGGTTTGGTTGCTGCTTAAAATATTTGTGTTTTTCGAGTTTTAGAAGAAGAAGAATCTGTATTTAATAGGATAACCTAATATACATATAAGATGAAAATACAATATAAAATTTGACAATCCATATTCAATAAAAAATTTTAAAACAACTTGTACACATGTGATAAGACATACAAACTAAAATCTAAAATCAAAGAAGAAAAGGAGTCAATTTGGTAGAAAAAGATGACATCAATTTATCAAGATACATCAATTTTTATTTTTTTATAAGCTTTTTCAAATTAATTTTAAATGCGTTTAGGTCACAGCTTTTAAGTCATTTGGCAACTGATTGTATTCGTTCAATCCTTTACAAATCAATGAATTCATTGAACTAGTGAAGTTACAATAAAGAAGAAAGAAGAAGAACTAGTGTAATTGATTATTAAATAAAAAGTATATATTGTTGAAAATAAGATGGAGCCAATGAATTAATTATTTTAAATATAAAAATCATCATGAAGTAATAAAGTCTTTGGTGCACTGAAAACCACTCAATTGACCATATTTCACCTGAAAAAGATGAGGCATTTGTCGTTATACCATTGGCACCACTTGCTGTCAAATTAATGTCACCTATCAATTGTAATGTCAATTCTTTGTTATATATATTTAAATATTTGAAGTATTTCCAATTTTTTGCCATGGGGCACAGAACACTTTGGCCCTGGATGTCTTAGGGACCATTTGGGAGGCATCACGACTTTTCTGGATAAATAAAACCGTAAATATACAATAAACAGCCAAACTTAACAAGAATAACTTGAAAAGTTTGAAATACTTCAAATATTTAAATATATATCAAAGAATTGACATTAACAATTGATAGGTGACATTAAATTGACAGCAAGTGGTGCCAACGGCATAAAGACAAATGCCTCATCTTTCTCAGGTGAAATATGGTTAATTGACTTTAACATGAAAGAAAGAGGTTGGTGTGAGACTTCTTGTTTTTAATATTCCTCGATTTTACAATTTTTGAAGTTGGACTGATTTTGTTTAAATTAAGATATATTATTGAGACACAATAATCGAAATGCGGTTGAATTATGAACAATAAAGCTCAATAAAGAGCTTATAGAAGATAAGAGGACAAGGAAAATACGAATATATTTATATTTCCAATTTCATACACTTCTTTATTTATTGTAAGTATGTATGTATGTAAGTATCTGGTCAAAAACGAGATTAGCTGCAGTGACTCTAATATGCTGTCATATTTGGCTGTAGGACATTAACGAAGAAGAAAAAGAAGAAGAAAAACGAAACTAATCAATTTCTTAAAATCGTACTAAATTCGTTAAAAATAGGATACAAATAAGGTTGCATTTATACGTAACTAGCTAAAATTTAAAAACCAAAATCTACATACTTCATCTACATTTTTTTATGACATCGATTACATACTTATTTTTATAATACCCATAATGCGACCCTGTGTATTAGAACTGCCACTTTTATTTAACTTGGAAATATTGCTCACAATTTTTGCCGGCCCCGGTCGCCAGATGTCGCGCCGAGAGATGTCGGGTTGGCGTATTTTTGCAGCGTTAACCGAGTTTACTAATAGCATTCATCGTAATTTGACATTTTCATTTAGTACCTTTTTATTTTTTTCCTGCTAAATTGTAGAAGATCCCTTTTTTATTACACATTTCAATGAGTGTCAAAATTCCTATATTTTAAAATTCGATGTAAATGCCTTTAATTCCTTTTTTTAGGCATGTTTCACTAAAAGTTGTAAAAAAGTTTTTACCAACACATGTTGGAAGTACAATCCCAAACCGTATAATTCAAGAATCAGTAGATGGACCAACTAAGTTATATGTACTGCCTAGTATGATAAAACCAAATTTACATAACCTTATAAAAACTAATTATCATCCTTATGGATTATCCACGATAGAATATTCCTCAGGCCGTCCTCCTGCGTTATTAGAAAGTGGTGAACGAAAGTGCAAGAGATTACCAGCTTTAGAGATAGAATATCCCTCAAGCCGTCGTGCTGAGTTATCAGAAAGTGGTGACAGGAGATTACCCGCTTTAGAGATAGAATATCCCTCAGGCTGTCGTCCTGCATCATCAGGAAGTGGTGGCAGGAGATTACCCGCTTTAGAGATAGAATATCCCTCAAGCCGCCGTGCTGAGTTATCAGCAAGTAGTGGCAGGAGAGTACCCGCTTTAGAGATAGAATATCCCTCAGGCCGTCGTCCTGCATTATCAGAAAGTAGTGGCAGGAGTTTACCCGCTTTAGAGATAGAATATCCCTCAAGCCGTCGTGCTGAGTTTTCAGAAAGTAGTGACAGGATATTACCCGCTTTAGAGATAGAATATCCTCCAGGCCCTCGTCCTGCATTATCAGGAAGTGGTGGCAGGAGTTTACCCGCTTTAGAGATAGAATATCACTCAAGCCGTCGTGCTGAGTTTTCAGAAAGTAGTGACACGATATTACCCGCTTTAGAGATAGAATATCCCGCAGGCCGTCGTCCTGCATCATCAGGAAGTGGTGGCAGGAGTTTACCCGCTTTAGAGATAGAATATCCCTCAGGCTGTCATCCTGCATCATCAGGAAGTGGTGGAAGGAGATTAGCCGCTTTAGAGATCGAATATCCCTCAAGCCGTCGTGCTGAGTTATCAGCAAGTGGTGACAGGATATTACCCGCTTTAGATATAGAATATCCCGCAGGCCGTCGTCCTGCATCATCAGGAAGTGGTGGCAGGAGTTTACCCGCTTTAGAGATAGAATATCCCTCAGGCTGTCATCCTGCATCATCAGGAAGTGGTGGCAGGAGATTAGCCGCTTTAGAGATAGAATATCCCTCAAGCCGTCGTGCTGAGTTATCAGCAAGTGGTGACAGGAGATTACCCGATTTAGAGATAGAATATCGTTCAGGTCGTCGTGCTGCATTATCAGGAAGTGGTTAACGAAAGTACAAGGAATGTAAACGAAAGCTGAGAAAATGTAATGGTCCGAAAATATAAATACAAAGCGAAGAAATACAAAGAGAAACACAAAAGAAAGAATTGGAGTATGAAAACTTGATTCTACCCAAGTAAAAAGTAAAAAATCGAGGGGTAAACCGCTACCAAAATTTTGTACACCTGACTTCCAAACTTCCATAACTTCTACTTAATTTCTATGGACTTCTATGGACTTCTATGGACTTCTATGGACTTCTATGGACTTCTATGGACTTTCTTGGATAGATAACTTCCTCTAATTTAAACATGACTCCGCTGACTTCCAGATGACTTTCACTGATTTCAACTAACTTCCAGATGACTTCATATGACTTCCACTGTACGAAAACAAACATTGATAAAATACGAGTCTGTGGAGCCGAAAATTTAATTGAACACTATTGGGATTTCGTATGTACAGTGTGGCCAAATAAGAATGCGAGGTACTGTATCTGGGAAACTATCCATCGTAGAGGCTGGCGAAAAAAAAATATACTAACGGCCAAAAGAAAAACCTGGAAAATATTTTCAAGTTTCTGAAATGGCCGCTAGGGGGCGTAACTGCAATCATGAATCTAATAAAGTGATGTTTCTGTGAATTCCGCTATATTAACCTTACAAAAAAATACATGATCTTTAAAGTAGAGGATAATCGGAATCTTTTTTGTTTGACAATTTTTGCTGTATCTCTAAAAACAAAGTGGTAGGGGGTATTCAAAAGTTTCAGTAAAAAACACCCTGTATATTCGAAACGGCTGAGCCGATTTTAACAAGCTTGGACTAGTTGAAAAGAGCTATTCTTGGGCTACAAATGTTATAATATTTGAAGTTTTGTTAGTTTCACATGTCGCCGCTAGAGGGCTTTTTTCGACATTTCGACAGAAATGGTTAATTTTCTCAAAAAAATGAAATGCCTTTGATTTCTTTTTCATGAAAAAATAGCTAAATGTTGCCAAAACATGCTCGCGAAAAACGCATCTCGATATCTTGTTCCTTACCTAAAATTTAGGCAAAAGAAAATTTTATATGGAACTCCTTAAATTTTTATTTTTTATACTAATTAATTCCTTTTATAATGTAAGTTATGGCCTTAAAAAGGACCGATTTAAAAAAGAAAGGTTTTTAATGTCCCCGTAAATGCTCTAAATGCTGACCATCACGCTCTATGCATTGCTGAATCCTCTCATGGATAGACAAAACTGCAGCTTCAATTTCGGCTCTCGGTATGTTAATTACGAATACGGTTTCTCATATCTCTCTGGTCGCAAGTTGAGTCTGAAAATCAAGACAATTTAAGTCTGGTGATTGCGCAGGCCATGGAAATAGACTTCCTCTTCCAATCCACCTCTGTTGTAATACTGCATTAATATATGCTCTCGCACAATAATAGCATAATGTGCTCCATTATTGTGCGAGAGCATATTAATGCAGTATTACAACAGCGGTGGATTGGAAAAGGAAGTCTGTTCCCATAGCCTACGCGATCACCAGACTTAACTTGTCTTGATTTTGATTTATGAGGGCCGTTAAAGGACATCGTGTTTCAGACTCAACCTACGACCAGAAAGATATGAGAAACCGGATTTGTAATGCATTACGTAACATACCAAGAGCCGAAATTGAAGCTGCAGTTTTGTCTACCCATGAGAGGCTTCAGCAATGCATAGAGCATGATGGTCAGCATTTAGAGCATTTACGGGGGCACTAAAAACCTTTCTTTTTTAAACAGGTCCTTTTTAGGGCCACAACTTACATAATAAAAGAAATTAATTAGTTTAAAAAATAAAAATTTAAGGGATTTCCGTATAAAATTTTCTTTAGCCTAAATTTTAGGTTAAGAACAAGATATCGAGATGCAGTTTTCGGGAGCTTGTTTAGGCATCATTTAGCTACTTTTTCATGAAAAATAAATGATACCAATGCATTTAATTTTTTTGATAAAATTAACCATTTCTGTCGAAATGTCGAACAAAAAGCCCTCTAGTGGCGACATCTGAAACTAACAAATCTTCAAGCATTATAGCATTTGTAGCCTAAGAATAGCTCTTTTTAACTAGCCCAAGTTTGTTAAAATCGGCTCAGTCGTTTTGAATATACAGGGTATTATTTACTGAAACCTTTGAATACCCCCTACCACTTTATTTTTAGAGATACAGCAAAAATTGTCAAACAAAAAAGGTTAAGATTATCCTCTACTTTAAAGATCAGGTATTTTTTTGTAAGGTTAATATAGCGGAATTCACAGAAACATCACTTTCTTATATTCAAGATTGCAGTTACGCCCCCTAGCGGCTATTTCAGAAACTTGAAAATATTTTCCAGGTTTCTCTCTTGGCGGTTTTAGTAATAACTTTTTTTCCGCAAGCCGCTACTATGGATAGATTTCCAGATACAGTACCTCGCATTCATATTTGGCCAGCCTGTACATTTCAATGTCATAGCGAATTCAATCGGTTTGACATTTGAGTAAGCTTTCTTGGGTACCTTTATTCTTGGATTCAGTATTCAGTTTTCCGATGAACTAAACCACCACATATTTTCAGTCACCTGATGACCGAGGCGCATGCGCACTTTCAGGAGATCTTAACAGACTTCACATGACTTCTATATACTTCATTCTGACTTCCACTGACTTCCATCACTTCACCCTAACTTCACGTGACTTCTTCCAAGGGACTTCCTTGAGACTGTACACCAGACTTCCTCAGCGGTTTGCCCCTCGTAAAAATTGTAATCATTTGCACAAGATCCGGTATTAGGAATATATACCCTCATCTGTTATTTGATGGTGATACAGTTTATATGTTAGATAATATATAGATTGATAAATTGCACATGGGTTGCCTAGCTAAATCGTGGCACTATGCCCTCAAACGGCCCTAACCCCACCCCCAAAATCGTGGATTCCGCTTCTTCCTCCGGCAAAATATATCTTCCCCCCCCCGTTTTCAGCATTTTGCCGGAGGAAGACGCTGAATTCATGATTCCCCCATTTTGGGGTGGTTTCTGGCCGTTTGAGGGGTAGGGTCAAGTCGGAAATAATTTTGGATAACGTCATCGTATTCAGCATTTTGCCAGAGGAAGACGCTGAATTCACGATTCCCCCATTTTGGAGGTGGTTTTGCTAGGTAACCCATGTGCAATTTATCGATCTATATATTATCTAACATAAACTTTGTCACCATCAAATAACATTTCCTAATACCGGATCTTAGACTATGTGGTGTTGTAATGATTAGAATAAATATGTCATTTATTTTCAAAAATAATAAAATTAGTAAAATGGTCTGTAAACTTTTATCTTTATTTGTTTTAATTAGTAAATATTTATTTTTATATTTTTTACGTAAGGAAATTAGTTTGCATTTGAATTTTCGCTATTCGGCGGCATCAAACATTCAATACATGAAATACATACACATTTTTGAATTTTTTTCACTTTCAAAAACTACACCACATAGTCGCGCCAATGAACCTTAAAAGTGGTAAATTTTTTAATCTTCAAGAACATGTGTTATTTTGATAAAACTAACTTTAAAATTAACGCTTAGTTACTACTTTTAAATTGATAATTTTCATGCAACTTCAATACAAAGGGAAAAAATATGAGTATACAAACTCGATTTTAATTTTATATAATAGCGTGTATATTAATATTTATTTTTATCATGCATGAAAATAAATATAATCTATTTTTCTTAATCGTCTTGCAGAAAATTTTTAGAGAAGCGTCTAACAGAAGGTCCAAAACATTCTCCTTGTATTAAATTCAAAATTAATCGAGCTATCACGAAAAATTATTTTTTTCGCTTAGACCTGATGTAGAAAATTTGGGAAAATTCGTTTAGACTGAAATTTGTAAATTTTTAATGTAATTTGTAAGTATTTAGAATGTATTCAAAAACTGATGTTGAGTGTTGAAGTGAGTTATGTGTGTGTTAAAGCGATTTGAAATAAAAGAATAAACAGTTTAGTTTACAAATACGTTTTGAAATTTGGGTATTAACATAGATTTGCAATACATTTTAGTATAATAATAATTGATAATACTAAATAAAAGTTGTTAAATGTTTATATTTGACATTTCAAAAAAGGTAAACAAAGTTTTATCAAGAAACAGAAACGAAGCGGCGGTTTTATCGACAGTAATATCCCGAGACCTTGACAAATAGCCGACTATTTTTATTGCATCTAAATTGCGAGTTTATTTTAGGATCAATTCGTCGCGACTTAATTTTGGCATTAATAATCTTTGATTATTAATGCCAAAATTGTTGAGACAAATTGTAAAATATACGAGAAATTTAGTAGCAATAAAAATAGTGCTAATTTGTCAAGGTCGCGTTATATTTAATAAGATTATTTCCCGAGTCAAAAAAAATTCTGTACATACGTATAAATACCGTCCTTCAGGTGAATATTGAGGACGATGATCAAATAGCCGACTATTTTCCACCAAGGTGAATAGTCGCTTTATTTCATTTTGATTGGCTGCGTCAAATCAGTTTCCAAGCACGTGATTGGTTAACAATTGATATTTGACAGGCGAGGGAAATAATCAGTCTAAAACTCAATGATTGGTTAGGATCGTGACTTCTTATTGGCTGAAACCACAAAATCTGACTGTTTTGATGGATGAAAAAAATAATCACTAAGGTAAACTTGGGTAAGTGTGACCCCATTTTCGGTTCAGGCAGAACTTTTACTATGTCGTCATTGACCATATCATCTATTTCTGGCCAAATAAAAGTATTCTGCTTAAACTTAAGTAAAAATACTGTCCATCTTTCTTCTAAACTTGCCCCTATACTATAGGTCACAGTTACCCTAAATGTAAATTTTCTCGGGGTAAGTGTGACATATGCTTCAAACTACTTAAAAAATGAAAATGCATAATATCTTTCATATTACCACATAAAGACAATATCACTCTATATAACTTCGATAAAAAACAATGACTTACGGATTATTTTACGCCGATTACGTCTCTTTACAAAAATACTTGTTCACTCATTCAACAGGTAGCGCACACTGCGTTTGAGTCTCTGTCAAATATTTTTGTAACTTTGATAATACAGAGTTTGTACTTAGGTACCGCGGTAGAGACTAATTTTATGCTACTGTCTGCAAGATGTCTGCATCAAGCTATGTTTCCAAATGTAATTAAAATGAAAGATCACACTTACCCGAGCTTACCTTAGAAAAAATATTGGAAATGAGATAAGTAATAATCACTATTCACATGCAGCTGTTATTGAGGTTAAAGGATATATTAGTTATCTAGTCTATCTATTTTGTTTGTATTTTGTTTTGTCTAGTAATTTATTTTTATCATTATTAGTTTTAAATTCGCTTTGTCTATAAAATTTTTGTAATTTTTCTTTGACAATAAAGCATATTATCTCTCTCTCTCTCTCTAAATATTGTCCTGTGTATGCTGACAGTATTTCTTGTCATAATTTTAAATATTCTTTCTTATTTTACTCTAGGTACAGATCACTGAATAATTTCACAAGATATGATAACAACCTGAAACAAAGAAATGAATTTTGAAATTTAAGATGTCAAAGATGTCCCAGAAATCTCATGGTTCGTGTATTCATTGGTCCTTTCATTATTTTATTTATTATCCTGCGTTTAAAATATTTTATTCCTGCTTATATCATATTATATATATTATAAGCTTATATCATCATGGTTAGGCTATCAATAAACAGGGTCATAACTTCCTAGGGAGATTAGAGGTGCCTTAATTTCCCATTTTCAGGCTTAATTCCCGTTGTTAGGATATTTTGACGTTTGTTGAATATTGCTGTCAGTGTTTCATTATATTTAGTGAATGTCATTGCTGCTTATTTTATTAAAACCGATCAGAAATAAAATAATCTTTGTACCGCGGGAATTAATGAGCCTCAATTACCTTTGCCTTCGGGAATTAAGGCCCTTATAATTCCCTTGATACATAAATTACTATAGTTTGTCTTTTTCTTTATCTCTAAGTGTCATTTTGTGTGCTGCATGTTTCAATTGGCATAGGCTGAAAGATTTCGTTATAATAATTATTTTCGCATGCCTTTCGCGACTGCATATTATATTTATTAGGTAATCAGAACAGATAAAGTAAGTATGACACAGTTTTAACTCAACAACCCAAACGGTCAGGTTACAGAAAAGAAAAATTCCTTCGACCACACGCGCGTACTTATAAGAATAGCAGGCTCATGTTTTTTTCGGCTTAACAAGGATGTTACCTGTCCAAATAAAAGAATGTCATACCCGTAACACTCACGAGTTCCGATAGTTATACCGTTTCTCTTTCAGATAAATCAGTATCGAATTTCAGGCCATTAAGTTTTTCATGATTTCACTTAAGATGCTATCGAGAAGTTTTCAGTGAATTGCAGGGACGGGCCCGGAGACACAAATTTTACCAAACTCAATCTGAAAAGTGAATTTATAATGATTTTAAATCACTATCTATAATTTCTTAATGTTTGTCTTTTCTGAAGTAACGGAATTATATAGAAATGTGAAATTTTGCATACATATATTACAAGTACCTGTGAAGGATACTTTTACTGCATTTTCTACATTTTTTTGTAAATTTCGGTGCAGTATTTATTTGAAATTATTTGTATTACTTCTTGACTTCAGAATCGATTTTAATTTTTTCTGTTGCCTTATTTTAGGAATACTTACATTGTTTTAGTAAAAACTTTGAATGTAAAAAAGTGACATACAAAAAATCTGACAAAATATACGATATTAAAAAAAAATTGACTTGAAGACGACACCTTCAAAGAGCTGTAACTTCGAAACCAAAGCTGCAAGAGCACATCTTTATAAGAACTTTTTACACTATTTTTGTATGCCCTAAAACTCTGTAATACGTATTCATTAACACCCCGTAGGTTTATTTACTTCCCAAATTTCTATACCATTTTAATCGTCCTTTTTCTCGCCATTAGTTGTTTCATTTTTATACGTTCCTGTTTTTACTATTTGTTCAAAGTCCAATGGATTGAAAATATTTCGTCTTGCCTCATACTTTTTCACCCTACCATTGGTAATGGGGTATCGCAAAATGAAATCAAAATAATTCAACAAAACACAGCTGCAGATATCGGCCCTCACTGAGCATTAAAATACATCGCAATATCATTCTTAAAACTTTCCAAATACATTTACCCCAATAAGTTAGAGAGAGAAATTTCGATAACTAGTGAGACAGACGAACAAAATATTGAAATACGAATCAAAACTACGCAATTTCTTCTGCATAGCAACTAGATTTAATTATTCATTTCAACGTGTTAAACAAAGAAAATGCGCGTGCAAAGGGAGATAAAGATATATTCGTTTCGTCTGCCCATACCTCAGTAACCCTTGTGCGATAGCTTTCAAATCCAATCCTATGATCCTATCAATGATTTCAAGGCTAGGTTTAAGAGTTTGGTAAGAAAACAGGCTAAAATCTTATAGTCCAGTAACTGAAGGAACAAAGCTGTAGATAAGTCTGTCCAGATTTCTTTTGTGGCTTAATTTCTAGGTCTTGACGGTTGCTTCCAAGGACGAAAAATTTCACTACGGTTCCGACTTGGGAGAGGGCTGAAAATTGCCCCTAAAAATGGTTTCCCGCTAATATCTGCCACAATATGCAAATTAACCAATTTTTGTTTAGATAAAAAATGAGGATCTTATCATTATCTACAAAAATGGTCCTTACCATTTTTTTCGGGAATTCGATAGTTTTCGAGATAACCGGACCCAAAAGTCCCCTCATTTCAGCGGCTGCTCTACCTCTTTAGGAATGCTGCTGTCTATGCATTAACTTGTAAACGGGCTGACGAATTGTTTCAGTTCATTGCAATGGGAAAACCCATAGGTATCGATCCATGTGCCTTGAAGTCCGTTCTTTCCTGTCGAGAACATTGAAAAAAGTGTTATTCAATGCACACCATTTTAAAGCTTACAGTGTCTACTTTTCGAATGTATTTTTTTATTTCGAATAAAGTTCCTCCATTTTCCAGAGGTCTTGTTCCACGCTGTTCATTTTTTGAGGATTAATACCAGACCGAAGTGAAGCTTTTATTCTGACCTTTCCGTTTATATCAATTGATCCCTATATCCGAGCGCGGTTATTAAATGTTCGTTAGACTTATGTCCCCCGTTTTTACGCTCTCCGCCTGAGATCCATGATATTCCACATAACCTAATCATAACCTAACGCATTAGTCGTCTGCTTTTATTGGTACACAATCTGTTATTTTTGGAGTCGTTGGCTTGCCCGTATTATTGAAATATTGATAGTATTTTATCGATTACATTTTTGGTTTTCACGAAAACGGCTTTATTTGGAAAAACCACGAAAACAAACTGATTGATAAAATCACGAGTGGTTTATTTGCCTGAAATAAAGGCGTTTGAGTATGGAGACCAAAAATTTAATCTATAAAATTTGTGAGGACGTGTGGTATTTTGAAAGTTATTTTTTGAATCATTTTGTATTAAAAACAGAGAATATAGTCATTTATGCAAAAGACACTTTACACAAAAATGTTCATTATTTTCTTTATCAAATTAAATTATAAACATTGCTATGTATTTTCTATTTTTATTAATAAAAGGAACTTTCTTATTTTTTCTGAAATCCTGGACCTATATTGTTCCGATAGAAGTTGGCGAAAATTTTGCAAAAAACGCAGAAAATATAAAGGACCTTTTCGGGTGAAAATTCATCACACTCTAAAACTAGTAACCCACTATTAGTCAAAGCGCCGGAATTTGAGACTGCCACATGAAAAAATAAATTTTTGCAATTTTTGCAATTTTCTGATAAATTTGCAACTCAAATTAAACAGAACATTCGCTAATACAATTGAAAGACCCCAAGCGCTACTTTACAGAAAAAAATCACGTGAAATCCGTCCAAAATTCGATTGGTGCCCAGATTTTCATTCATAGGTCCCATAATTTAGCGAGCAGAGGTATGCCACTGGCGCCATCTACAATTGGTCTTTAAAGTCCAAAAAATGAAAATCAATGTATTCCCAACTCCGTCGATGTAACACCCTATACGCCTATAAAACAAAATAGGGCTACATATAAAGTTGGGTTGTCAATCTCAACCTTATGCCTATCGGCGTAGCTCTGTAGTGGAGACGGTCGTGGTTCCAATTTTTAATATTGATCGAAAACTTACTTTTTTTTAAAGTGCTCGGGAGGCGCCAGTTGATTTAAATTAGCTTATCTGACCTAATTTACCTCTGAAAATATACAAAAGGGGTAAATGCAAGACAAAACTCCAATATATCACCGATTTATTAAAACAAATAACCCCAATCCCAAACAAATAATTAAATATATACAACAGTGCGAAAATTAAATATAAAAATGTTCAAATGGCAATTTCAAAAAACAAAAAAATATTGTTCAAAAAACAACTAACTAAACAGAAACGTTCTCATTTAGCTGTGGTACCAATGCTGAATGGAATAATAAAATACTTAAAATTAAGGGCGATAAAAAGAAAACTACAAAAACGCAACTCAACAAAACATTGACGAAAGAATACAAAAAATAAATTTATCAAACCGTTTGACTTCTAAAATCTTCTATGTACCAAATCTAAATCAAATTATTTTCCAGTAGACCAAATCCAAAATAAAGTTTTCCAAATAATAAAATCCAAATCAAATTTTCCAATAGTCAACAGAAATCAGCTAGGCAGTAGAGTTGTCTTACAAGTACGGCAAATTCTTCCAATAATCCGACGACAGTCGAGCGAACAAAGGCGATTATACCAATACTTAACAGTATATAACACACCAAAATGTCGCCTACAATTTGTTCGCAGATTGTCTCGATTTGAAAGTTGTTCTTCAACAACACTTTTCTAAAACAAAAACCGCGCATCCTCCCCAAATCTCTGAAATTCCGTAACCAATTGGAAAATTTGGCGTCAGTCATGTGACCTTTAGGACCAATCCTAATAGCAACTCGAAAATAAAATCTACATTACCGACTTTCCAAAAGATCCAAATCAAAATACAAACGAACTTGTCGTCAACGTTCGTTTTACAATTTTTACTATAAAATCTAAATATTAACGAATACCAAAAATTAAGTACCCTTTTAAAACTAAAACGGTGGATATATTGGAGTAAAACGCAAAATTACAATAAACTAGAACAGTTAGGAATTGTCATCCATTCCTAACGTCAGTCACTACTGTCAAAATAAAAAAGATTGATACCAGGGGCATCCAAAAAATAATTTAAAGTTTGGGGAAAAATGAAACCGTTACATCGAGCGGAAATTCAGTGAGAAACTAACATATCTATTCAGTGCAAAAATTTGGGATTTTTCGAAGGCCGTTTTTGCAATATAATGATACAATGATATAATGATGATGATATAATGATAAACTTTCCTCACCTATAAACCACATTTTGGTTGTAAATGGAAATTTTAGTGCCAGTTAAAAGTATGTAGGCTAAAAACATCTACAAATCTTACCCAAAATATTTTCCTGGCTACTGTTTTAAGGGCTATTAATATATATTATATAAAAATTTGTTGACTTTGACTTGTAATTTTGCATTTAATATCATACTTCTATATGTATATATTCAAAACGTGATCGTAGACGGCGTATTCGCTAGTAGAGAATGCGAATGTCACTTTTGACAGAATAATCATGCCTTAAAACGCCTACTATTAATAGAGTTTTTAGAAAAATGTATTTATTTATTTCTAAGGATAAAATTACCTTTAAAAATGCTGCTTTTTTGACTCTACTCTACTATTGAAATCCTAAAAGGTAACATCGGTATCCAATAAAAAAAAACTCCCAATGAAAAAATTTTAATAAATCCTTTGTTCGTTGTTAGTTCAACTAAATTATTTTTAATTATAACCGAACCCGTCAAAACTTGAGTTAGTGATATTGTAACACCTCCACATGGTTAAGGTAAGCGGTCCGATTATAATGGGGTAAAAGCGTCGGTTACCCCCTACTGCGAACCTTATAGCAGATCTAATGAACCTTTGGACCTGGTAACAATGTTAAATGAACAAAAAATGCGTCAATCATGGCTTGTGTCCCGTCACAAAGCCGCTGCTTCCAAAAACCCGAAGAAGAAAGGAGAAGGAGAAGAAGAAGAAGAAGAGAATGGGGTCTGTCACGAGCCGGCGTTTCTTCCTGAATTCGTCCAACCCAAAACGAGTCTTCGTTGAAACAGGGACGAATTGGCCTTCTAAAAAATCAGTGAACTGAGGTTTTTTTCTTGATGATTAATGATTATACAATAAAAATCTAAATATTTTCGGAAATAGATTCATTCTAAATAATTTATTGATTCTAGAAAGAAAGCGGGTTGTCAAAAATGTACAAAATTTGGGATATCGTAGTTTAAGGACATGTCGATTCCTGTTTTATTTTTACTGTTACCAGATTGACAATTTTCACTTTGGTTTTATTGTTTCATTTTTTCACTCTTGAACGATGTAACAAACTTGAGATTTCAATTCAGTTGCTTCATCGCCACCGATCCTACATAAAGATTATGCATAATTAATAGTCATCTACACCAAATTTTGATTACAGTTCAAAGCTCTATTGTTTATTTACTGACAATCTCCGACGTGAAATACCTCGATACTAAAACAGAAACGGTTAATTGCAAAGAACCCGTATCACATGAATATCAAATGAGAGGGATGTCCATAGAATATGGTACATTTCAAATCGAGTGAATGATGAAACAAATATTCTCCCAATATTCTACCATTCCACCAATGACAACGTAATAACATAATCTGATAATCAGACAAGGATAACTCGATAACAATATGGGCATTTAGCTGAAATCACGATCCCTGCGGCTCACCCAGATACAATGGTCTTTAATGGACGGACTTCACACTGTTTCAGAAATGCGCCCATTCATTCGAGCCTGTTCATCATTATTAGATTAAACGATTCGGTATTTCATTGTGCCTGTTGGAATTTTCGGAATTTTTCTCGGTATCGACAAAGTGTTGTTTGGCATTTCGATCTTCGATCAAATGGATCGTTTGTTTTTTGGAGATAGAGTCACAGAATCAATTTTATAAGCTTTTTTCGCCTACCATATATGAAAATGGATCATATCCACCCTAAAAATCAGACTGAAAGTAATATTTTCTGGCCTTGGGCCGCAAAAATCATAAAGAACACGATTTTGTAGTTTTTCACGATCTACTCACCTTTGACTTTGACGTTTCACATAAATTTCCATTAAACGTCAGTGTAAATCAAAGTCTGGAATCATGAGAACTAATCGGGCGAATTTGGGATATCAAACCTAAAGTGTATTATTTACTAAATCAAACAATACGTATTTTATTATTATTATTATCAAGAAGAGTCGAGAAATGAAAAGAAAATTCTAGTTTTTTGATTTTCTCTTACGCTTAACCTTTAAAATGTAGATTTTATGTTTAAATGACAACTTCCTAAATCATTGGATAGGCAGAGGAGGACTTCACAACTGGCCGCAAGGGGGTCCGATTTTAATCCAATGGATTACCATGTTTGGGGTTATTTAAAATCAAAGGTTTACTCAACTAAAGTAAATACTAGAGAGGACCTTCTACGGAGAATTGAGGACCCATGCGAGGAACTGAGAAATGACCAAGCTATAATTAGAAAGTCAATTACAAATCTTACTTCAAGAGCACGGAAATGTATTGAGCAAAATGGAGGCTATTTTGAACAACTGTTATAAGTTACGTTGTTTACATTTTTTTGTGTCTAATTCTTTTCGTTTAACTTAATACAATTTGTTGTAACATTATTTTTGTTTAAAATAAAGTTATATGCTTTTTTCGGAATGGGCATTTCTCCTCATTTTTAAAATTTTTTTACGCATACAAGGTTTTTGAAAGTTAGTTATTGATAATAATAATTTGTCACAAATACGGATCTGTCCTCTCGTTTTTCAATAAGGTTGGGATCCAGAAATTAGGAGAAGAAGAAATAGTTGATGATTTTTATGGATTAAAGCTGGAAAAGTACCGTTTGGAGCCGATTTTTTTTTAAATTTTGTGCCACCTCATTATCGAAACATCTAGATTTGACTCAAGTTAATAAAAAAATTGTAAGGGGAAACACCAAATACATTTAGTCTTACTTATTTTTTTGTGCTCTATCCAAATTTGTAAATATAATTTTAAAATATTGATATACAGGGTGTTGTTTCGACTAGAATCCTACTTATTAAATTTTTTAAGTCCGGATCTGGAATAAGACTTTTTTTATTATGTTAATCGACGCCACTGTGGACAAAGAACATACGAACCAAATATTATAAAAATGTATAGGATGATTAATTGAGAAAATGAGGAAAATTAATAAATCACCCTGTATCTTGGTTATAAAGAACGATAGACTCATAAAATATAGGTTATTTAGAAGCACCTCGGTGTCCTCCATCTACCCTTACGAATGCGCATTTCCCAATGAATCACCCTGTATAATAAATAAATTGGTAATTATTACTTAAGTTTCTCATTAAATTCTCTGTATTTATAAAATTAAAGATTTTTGTTATATTTTCCTATTTTTTGTTTTCTTTGTAGACGAAAAACAGTTGTGTGTCACACATGCAGAAAACGTTTTAGCAGCCATTGGCTATTAGCTGCCCTCGCTTCGCTTCGCTCTCTCATGCAGCTAATAGCCTCGGGTTGCTAAAGCTCATTTTTTGCCCTTGTGACACAATATACTATTCAAAAAAATTGTTTACTTCGATAATTACTTTACACTTTTTTTGATAAAAAGGTGGTAAGCAATCTGACTCTATAACAAGTCTTCAACGAATGATTACAGTCACAGAAATGAATAGAACGCATCTTATTCCCTATGCTGATTACTCCCAGCTTAAACTTCAACGATTTTAGGTTAAACAATGTTCCAACTGGCATAATTGGTGGACAAGCAAAGACCTATTTTTGCAGTTTATAAATCAATTTGTAAGAATGAGAGACCGTGTAAAGATTCTCCCTGTATGGTGTTTTTGGATAATAATCAACGTTATATTATTACACACAAATCATAAGTTGATTCCGGGATATACTCTGGCTATCTATAATGAAGCAGTTTGATACTCTTTACTCCATTGAATAAATATTATGCTAATAAATCGGACTGATTTAATATCTAGTCAAGAAACTAACGCTGAGCCAAGATCTTTACATTTAAAGATTGTGACGCCATCTATAATGAGTCTACGCTCAAAAGATGCTCACAGAAAAACTACTGGCAATGGAAGCGGCAAAAAAAATCATGTAACACTCCTAAACAAAATTGGATTGAACAGATGAAACTAACAAAGCTAGAAGAAGAGAATAATAGTACCTAGAAAGAATCAATCACAAGAGAACTAACTACTCTCAAGAGGAACGTTTTTGCGGAGTTAGAGGAAATCCAACACCTTGGACACTAAAATCCCCAGATTTTATGCATATTGATATTTGCATGTGACGCATATAATCTGGGTTGAATAGTTCATCGAGAAAAAATCTACATGATATGATTTGCATTTTGGATGGATTGTAAAACATATTTTTGTCCTCCTGAAAATAAATAAGATTTCTGAACACTGCACTGGCTCAGGTACACAAATCAACACCTTTACATCTAAACAGAAAAATACGGAACTTAAACCATTTATAGATTTTTATGTAATAAATTATCCATAATCGTATTCAGACACCATAATTTCACTAGCAATACTTTCAATTTCAACTGTAATTTCGCTGTGATTTATTTATTTTCGTGCACCGCTGATACATCTGGAGAATTTAGTTTTCACTGAAGCGTATTTGTTAGATGTAAATAATATAAAACAAATATTTTAATTTTAAAAGAATATAGATTTGATTTTTGTGCACACAAAAAATTATAAATTCTACATTCCAATAAAATTGCTCATCTTTAAAGGCGACATTAATTTCAGACCTAGAGAATGTCGTATCATGGTACACCATCACTCTGGTGAAATATTAAGTGATAAACGAACATTCCATTATTTAGGTAGCGAAAATTCCATTGTGAAATAAACATATCCAATTTTAAAAGCGAGATTTTTTGGTTGGGTTAGACAAATTGATTGTTGATACACCGGGATTGTAAAAAACAGGATTTCGGACACGTCAGTGACCGCAACATATAAAATTTTTGATAATAAATCAGCGAATGGGAGTCACAGATGCCGATTTCAACAGAAATTTCTATAAAATGAAAGAACTTTGCGTTAAGATAGTGATCGATAATTAATTTTACATTTTTACTAGATTATTAATCAGATTTCTTTTATAGTTTCAAGAAAAGATGATCGGTTTCCAGTATGAGACATACTGTGATGCACGGAAATTTTAATGCATCAGGATTTTAGCTTTAAAGGACCACACAAGCCTTATATTTATTTTATGTCATAATTTTTTTTCAGCCAAACGTACCTATACTTATATATCACAACTTTATCAGAGAGGTACTGGTTTTCTTTTATTTTTTTTTATTATTTGGTATTTTTCCTACCAACTTTCCTGCTAACCTCATCACAACTAAACTGCGAAAAAAATAAATGAAGTAATTATAGTTTATACAGATTCCCATTAGAGGAAACAGAAAAGAGATTCATGATTTCATACCAGTGGGTCATAAACACAAAAAAAAATACAGAAACAGATAATTTAATTCGTAATTTTAAACTAGCGAACAGCAAGAACCATCATACTTACCGTACAATAAGGAAAAGTTTGTGGTAGTTAATTTAAAACCCTTTAATCGCAACTGCAAGGCTCATATGTTTCACAAAACCACCAAGGTATGAAATATATCGTTTTGGCAAAAAGAGTATTATCTCCCCGCTGAAATAGTATCGTTTTTGAATGGGCACCATGATTTATCACATTGCGGGGGTTCCGCTTATTAGATTAACTTAATCTGTTACAGTCCGCGGGAATTTCAACAACAAGACTTAAACTTAAATTCCCAAGCAATTATGTACCAACTAAGATAAAATCTGCTATTGAACGTTAGTATTGGCGGTACAAAAACTTCTAATGTTTTATTGTTGACAGTTTTTTCCAGCTGCTTTCTTTTCTTCTCCATATCAAAGTTATTAACTACCTTAAGTCGCCTTCTTTTCATCAATCCTTCCTTCCATGATCTGTTTTTTCACTTAATTTCATCAACTTATCTCAACTTGCATAACCTTAATATTCTTACCAAATAATATAACATTGTTGTTTTTAGGTTAGTTTTATATAGAGAGTACCATCTTCATAAACTCGGTGAAGTAGAGACCACGCGGATTGTATAGAATATGCCTTAATGCAAATAAAACATTGGAAAATATCTTACATAAGTGCGGGACATTTAGGGAAAAACTAGCAAAGATGGAGCAGGTGATCCTTATTTCTGTTTGGCAAATGGATAGCGTTTATGCGATTAATGTAATAGTGTGGAACTCCAATAAAGATATACAAGGCACTGGGCATCCACTAAAATCAGCCTGGTACTGTGTACTTATCATCAGGGTGAGGATCTTTCCCTATGTTACAGATTTCTTTAATATCTTTTTACAGCTATGATTTCTGTTATAATCTATTGAATACTCTTTCAGTTAGATCCTGAAGTCAACATAACTCTTATCATATATTCCTCGTTTATTCTATATCCCAGATTAGTTTTTTTTTTTGTCTCTCAATTTTTTTCCATCTTTCTGATTCTCTATGTACATTTCCAGAAGTTTCCGTGTCTTGTAGGCACCTGATTCAAAACGTATTCTAGGGTCTTCACTACTTCTGCAAATCTGCTAAAGATTCATCCTTTAGAAAGACATTTTCTACAATTTTTTTCTTAATCCTAATTAATAATGCAGAATAAGTCTTACCCAATTTTATTATTTTTAGGGTAATCAATCATATTTTTTGTTCCAAAAAATACAATTCTAGCATTAGATCATATATGCTACGCTAGATACGGTACTCAGGTTATTTGTTTTGGTGTACAGGGGAGAGTTTAGAGTACTAATCCATTGATTGGTCGATTTCAAATTTCGACGATACCCGCTCATATCGTAAAGTTTGACAGATGTCAGATATTCTGTTTTTTGGGAATTATTGTGCCAATCGGGTGTATTTTTATAGTTTTTTAGAAGTTTTTGCTATGTACTACTTTAGAGAACAGTGGTCGCATTTCTCAACAAAATGCCAAAGTCTTGTTGTGTACAACATCAAATTTGATAAAGGTGCTGTCATCGGTATGTATTCCATAGGCGTGCTGTTGGATAGGACAGGAAGTGAAAATAAGAACTAAACGTAAATTATGTATACTTTATTTGAATTGTAAATGAATTGTTTAAATATCTATCTATTGTATGTCAATTTATGTTTTATTAAAATAAAGCATGTTCATCAGCAAATTTTTCATTTATTACTCACCCCAATCTGTACGAAGTTACATTTTTGACGTAGGTATCTTCTGTATTAATTAATATATGTACCTACCAACTTTTCATTTTGTTTTTTCTCTATTAACGAGTGAATCATCAATGGGATTTTTAATTTGCTATAAAAAAATATTTACTCGTTTTCAACGCTTGTGTTAACTATTCAGTTGTTGATTGAATTGACTTCATCGCTAGGTTTACTTATTGTTGCCAATGATGATTTGAAACCAATAAAGGCGATCATTGATATCATGATAAAATTAGCCAAGAAAAAGTCACAACGTGAATAGAATGTATGTATGATTATTTTCAAATATATGGGTCTATTGCTGGTTACCAAATGAATAATACAATTATGTATGGCATAAACATAACATCTACAAAATTAATACTAGATACATAAAGCATATTATATGATGCACTTGAAATAAACAGAAGCGCAAGATGATGGTATTCAACCTCTCAGATTATTCCCATTCCAAACAATTTTTGTAGTCTTTGTAGAAAATGAAATATATGTTGTATAAATATGACAATATATTAAACTCTAACAAAATATTCCAAATGGTACGCCACTGTATCATAGTACGCTATTGCCCCTTCACCCCCTCTCGTCATTACCCCTCTAGAGCCAAACAAACACTATAGGACGCCGTATCTAGCGAAGCATATATGATCTAAGATTCTAGCAATTGGAATTTCGTAGGGGGGCCAGTTTAAATTTTAATTCTTGTTCGTGATGATGGATTCAGATTTCGTCTATGGTTTAACCTAAAAAAATTGTTTTGGCTCAGCATTTAGTAAAACGTTCCGGATATTTTTTCCTCACATTCAAAAATTTTTATCTCCAAAATTGAAGCAACCATCTATCTATCAAACATAAGAGTACTTACTTAATATTATTGAAGTTTTTCATTTTACCATTCTTTCGAAGATTATGATTGCAAGGTATTAAACAAATGCCTGTATCTCTGATACTATTAGAAATATTATATCTGGTGACTACTTGAAATAAGGCTAAGAGTATTGCACTGCTATGATAAGTGATTCTTTATTTTCGAATTAGTAATACGCATAAGTTTTTGTTTCAGAGACGGCCTGGGAAAATTTCAAGTGGTCGGGGGTCCGCCTAATGCAATGACTGAAAATTAAATGTAACAGAGTGATGAGATTGTGAGGTCGGTCGTAATTAGGAGCAAGAAAGATGTAGATACAAAAGGAACATTTAAAAAACAAATTCTTACTAATGTACAAAACCTAAACCCGGATAAAGAAACTGATTATTTACTATAGAAAAATACAAAAAGGTTAGGAGAGCTATAATACCATTCCTTCTATTAAAAAACGTTGATTAGTCCAAAGAAGTTTTTAAATGAAAATGTGCAGCAAGTGAAAGGCCCAAAATTGGACCATATTTTTTTTCTTTTTTGCATTGAAGTATATTTTTTAATTAATCTCATGTCTTAGAGATAGTTGGGAAATTTACAACTTCCCAAATTACTTGGCTATTTTTTATTAAAATGTAACGTAGTTTTAAAAAGTTAGGGAACTTTCAACTATTTCAATTCAGTTTCCCTGCTTACAAATGCACAGTCAAAATGATAAATGTTATTTTAATATACCGGGTATATCAATGATGCGTGAGTGGAAGATAGCTGCTTCCCTTTTTAAAAATGTTTCAAATAAAAGTTGTAGAGAGCAATGAGCAATAGTTCACACTATGAGCTTTCAGAAAATGTAGGGTTTATCTACTTGATTTCCACCGGTAATGGATCTAATTCTTAAGAAGTATGAAAATATTTGTACTCAATGATGGACAGATACGGTAACAAAATAATCTCAAAAAATGTCAAAAACGACATGTTCAAACAATCTCCCATTTTGAGATATGCATACATTAAGTCTATCTACGATGGTTCTTCGAACTCTTAAATCTTAACATATCCCCAGATAAAAGAAATCTTAAGGGCATGAGGTCTTGGGACCTGGGACCTTGCTGCTCCTCCCTTCCTCCAAAAATGTATCATTCGCAATTTCCCTTGTAGTTACGTGAAAATTCACGTTCACGACATCATCGCTAATTCATACTGTTTCTTCCACGTTTTGTTCACTTCTTGTGCTTCACATTTCTTATTTCCCCCAACCTCTCCCTCGAAAACTCTCGAGTCGCACATTCCTTGAATCAGGATATCGAATTGCATACATTCTACAGGCCAAATCAGCTTTTGTATCTGTAACATCTACCCGGAATGTAGATCATTTTATTAATTATATCAAATAACACTTGGAACATTTGAATGTTACTGTAATTATCAACAAACGTGACATTTCATTATCGAGGTGAATATTTAGGGGGTATATCATTATTGCTTTTATGACATTTTTCATACTTTCCTTAAGAACTAGTTAGATTACCGGTGGAAATCAAGTAGGCAAACCCTACATTTACTGGAAACTTATAGTGTGGACTATTCTGGTATGGCCTTATTTACAGGGTGTTCCATTTGAAAAAACTGAGAAAACAGTGATCCTGAGTTTTGGTTGGCCCTGTATGGGAAAAGAGCCATTTAGTAAATTTATGAATATGAAATGAAAATACACCATTTTCGAGGATATTTGGTGAAAAAATTTTCTTATTCGTAATTATTGATTAGTATTACTGTTGACAATGTTTTCAATATTATTTTAAAAAGTAGAATCCATTTTCCATAATTTCCGCATAGAGATTTTTTGATAAAGAAGAGGTAATCACAACAAGGAGTTGAAAGAGACAGATGGTGTTAAAGAAGTAGACGAAGAAATCGCAATAAATATTTGCGTTATCCGGCGTGCGATTCGTTCTCGCCTAAACATAATTTATATATAACGAATGTTTTAACGCATTTACGAAAACATTGATACGTAAAAGTTACATCATAATTTTCCATGTAGCACCAATCATCGTCCGGCTAAAGATAACACGGAGACTTGTCTGTGTGTGGCAGTGGTTTATGGATATTCAGAGTGCCATGATTTAATACCGCGAACGTTTTATGTTCAACCTACGCGTACCATCTTCCTGGCCTTATTTATGGGCAGCTTTGGTTGTTTTAAAATTGTCAAGTCTTCGCCAGCTCATTTGAAGCCATCACCGCACTTTTTTTATCTACCTTGCCTTCAGACTTATTGTGGTAATGATAGCGGTTGACAATGGCATAAATTAAGTGAATTGTGTGCTTTACACTTTCGGTGGTGAAACCTTTATTATGTATTAATAAAAATTTCTTAAACCATACTGAAGAAATATTAAATCCCGAAATTTTTTAATACACTAAAGGGTCTTATTCAAGACAACTGTTCTTTTTTGTTATATTGTAATGAAATAATCACCTTTTATGTAGAAGGTAACCAGGTAACAAGAGAAAATAAAAAAATAGTGACAGAAGATTTTTTTGAGAGTTACTGAAAGAGAAAAAAAAAATGTCAAAAGGTTTTTCTTTGGGAGATTTGAAAATTTTAGAAAAAAAATATTAATTCCACCAGGAGTTGCAGAAAATTGCAATAGAGGAAATCTTATGTTATAGTTGTTGTTTATTTTATTAAGTTGTATGGTACACGGAAGTTTATAACTAACAAGAAGAGTTTGCCAATGTGCGAGGTTTGAACGAGGACTTTTAGATAAGAAGACAAGTTTAATATGGATTAGAAGGACCTTGACATACAGGTCAAAGGTATTTTCAGTATTTAGTATTAGACTATTTTTGTTATTTTTATTGTTCAATATTATATTATAGAGAGTGAGTGAGTGTGAATGTTTTATTAATAATTATATTTGCAATTTTCGGCAATGTTCAATGTTATCATCTAAAATTGTTTAAATAAAATTTGTAACTTTTGACATTTCGTATCAATATATACAGGATGTACTTGAATTACACGGCAAGAAATGGGTTGAACGCCTCAAAATCATTAGTCATTCTTTGACCAAAATCAACCGAAAACCTTGCAACCCTCAATGTAAATTGGGAAGTTTCGCTTTGTAAATTTGTCATAACTACTAAACGTTGTGTACCTATTGAACTTACCGGTGTTTGGAATTTGATTTATTTGATTCTAAAGACCAAATGACGAAGCCGAATGTCAGAAACCGGTTAAATCGAATACTAACTAGATTTACTAGTTAACATTTAATTTTTATTAAATAAATTTAATGAAAACTACCTTCTTAGGTATTCATTTATCTATTTTTTTAAATTCAACGTTGCCAAACCGTCAAAATAATCTTGGAAACATCTGCCATGACAAAAATTGGATAATGTTTAGTATAAACTTGCTTCTCTAATGGTAGTTAAGCACCATTATTTTCACGTTTTTTTTCGAAATATTGTATTAAAGAAGCAACAAGCTTCTTGTAGGGGGTATTCAATTGCTTTGGCATTTTTAGAAGAGCGAAAGAAACTACACTATTTAATTAGTTTACCTATTAACAATATCTTTGAAGAGCACTCTAAAAAATGGTTGTGAAAAAACTTTTCTAGTGTCCACAACAAATCTTGTATCACTAATGCTATCAATATTTTCTATATTAGAAACCAACTACGATACTTTATTTTGTATATCTGGAAAAGACAAATATAAATGATAATGGATATGAAAATATCTTGATTTTGAATATAAAATACCTCAAGGATTTATCTACAACCTACAACTATGGAATTCATACAGAGAATGTTCCTTAAGATGCAAGAAAAGTGTCAGCCGTTAAAAAGAAGGTTTTTAATTTCATTAAGAAGTTAGTGGCTATGTGAATCATGTATTCACATTAGAGTATTGGTATTTTTCATATAATAAATATACTTATTCTGAATAAAATTACATGTTTCTTTATATTATGTGTTTGAATGTCACTGTGAATTCACACCAAATAATTACCAAGTAAATTCACAGATTAATGAAGAAATCACAGTATCATTTCGTAAGATTACACAATAAATCTAGTGAGTTTCCATTATATTTGTACAGAATTCATAAGGTAATAGGATTAGTACATAAATATCTGTATTTTCAGATGATTTTACCTTTACTTTTTTATGAGTGAGTTTTTTGATAACCAACCACTTAAAACCTAGAAAAAAGTATAAAATAAATAATACGAGACTCAATAAAATGCTGACAACGTTGTAATTACAATAACAGCTCATACATATAACAGCAACTATGATCATAAAAGTAGCTGTCACATAACAATTAAAATAACGATGTATCAGAGGCGTACATAATGTCATAGAAACAATATGATATGGTAAAAAATATATTTTTAATAATGTTAATACATATCCCAATAGACGTTTGCGTTCATTCGTTAAATTTCCAGCTATTTTTCAGTCAGATAACTTCAAATTGTAATATTTCATTTATTGGTACCACTGGCGTCGAACAAATATGTTTTTAATAATAGGAGAGCTGGTGACCGTTTTTTTTCTTCAAATCATTGTATGACGGTTGAAGTTGTAAGATCAGTCTTGTTGGAAAGTCCCGATCAAGAGTAAGCTGTTAAATTTTCGAAATTTCAGGAAAAAGTATTTAATACATTTTAACTATAAAACCAGTTGAGAATGCTCTTCTAGCATAGATTGACAGTTCTTAATTTTAATCAACACAGTCACAGTCTACGCACTTTTACCAAAATCGTCATTCACTGTGTGTCTACTTTAACTTCAATGTCATTTTAAACTTCAAAATTTTCCCATTTTGATGGTGTTCCCTAAGAGGTATGGAGGGACACATCAAACCCTAAGCTTACTTTTTGATGCTCTATCAAAATCTGAAGTCAGAATTTTAAAATTCATAAACACAAAGAACCAACACACACGCACCCACACAGAGATTAAATTCAGTTACCGAACAAATTCGTCGGCGAAAATTATACAAGAAGTTTTGGTGTTTAGTAAGATTAGTGCAATATTTCATACAATAAAATAGTTACTAGGTCATAAGTTAACGTAATTTTTTTAATACAATTAATTCCCATAAACTCATTTAAAATTTTATAAAATTTATATATTTTTAAATAAATAATAACCAATTCAAGAGATAACAAAATTTAGATACGAATATAGACGCGATAGCAGTTTATCCTAAATGATATTGATTAATACATTTGAAACGATCACCTCAGGTACAACCGTAGGAAATAAAGCGAACCTGCTGAATATTTACGACGGCCTTCCATCTGATAGTATCACTAGAGGTGTCAGACTCGCTGGTGGGTCGTCTTATTTAACATTTTATGGGATACAGTACAATAAAGGTGTTCAAAATTAGTTTTCTAGATAAAGTTTCTGTTAGTTCACAGTTACTAATAGCTTTAGGTTGTTAGCTGTAGAGATACCTACCTGTTCAATTGATTTGTCCCAAGTAAGTGGATATTAATCAACGGGCTCGAGGGTTTCTGTAAATTGGTCGAGTTCGGGTGATAAATTTCTAGTTTTTGGGATGGTTTATCTGTTTTATTGGTGATATCCGGTAATGAATGGTGGTAAAGGAAGAAGTGAATTTACCGGTTATAAAATTTTTGTTTTAATATGAAACAATCTTTAAAAGGCGGCACAAATATTTTCATAATTTTCTTGTGCCACTTTTGACGTATTTGTAGTTTTGCAAATATTGCTTAACTTATATATTTTCCAAAAAAAAATTTTCCCAATACAAAGTTTTTTGAATTTTCTTCGTAAGTGACATTTCGAATCATTTTAAATAAATTATACTCTGTTTGAAAATTATTGATATTTATATGACCCAGAAGATAAACCCCAAAATAAAATGTTTTATTTGTTCCAAAATGAAATCTTGGGTTTTCTTCCTAAAATTTTTAAAAATACCAATTTATTTCAATTCTCGGTAAGTATGTAATCTCTACAGGTAGAAAATATTTACAATTCAAGATCAACTGAAGTTGCCTCAACTTTCTTAGAAAGGATTAAAATTTCTAATCGGCAGAAAGTGTTGTGCAGATTGTAAATTATTTTCTGTAATAATAGGCGATAAAAAGCAATATTGATCAAGTGAATTTGTGCAATAAAAAAGCACAAACGTCTAATTATGTTCCTGGGACTCGATTTTTGAAAGTAGGAGAATCAGTTCTCTAGAGAAAAAATTCACAAACTTAAATTCTCTCAATAGCTAAAAACCTTATTTTTGAGTGTCTAGAGAACTTATTTCTCAAGAGAATAATGATAGTACCGTAAGTCTATGATAACTTTTTTCTCAACCAATCAACGAACGGAATGTCATCGAATAATTGTATTTTACCAGTTTGTGACCCTGTTTAAAATTGACGTTTTACGAACAAAAACAAAACCAGCAAACACTAACCTATGCAGCAAACATTACTTCAAAAAGCAGAAATTTTCGTTGTTCCCTAATTTGCCGTTATTTTTTGAACTTCATTTCTAATAGGAAATTTGTTAATCTTTTAGATAACCGGAATTGCTTGATAAAGTGACCATCAGATAATGTATTAAAAGGATCATTATCACGTAGAAAATACCGCCTTTCGTGGTTAGCAACCTCTGCAGCTTCCAAGTTATTTAGTATTCCAATCTGCAAATTAAGATTTCCTGGATTCATTTTAAGATGCAAAAATATCTGAATAATCAATTCACAATTAAGGGTATAATATATTAACAAACACAAAAATTCTTCAAAGTAAACAACTTTGGATATTCGTTATGAACTAAACTCTCCCAAATACAGATAGAAAACAGCCCCTAAACTTCTAACTTATAAATACCATTTCGAAACATTTTGTGTTCGAAACAGCGCATGTGCTAAAAGGAAATAGGTCTGTTCTCCTACAAAAACCCTGAAGAATTATTTCTCTCGATATCGGGAGAACATTTTCCATCGAAAATTTTCAAAAATTGATATAACAGTCTCACATTTTCAAGAGAATTAATTCTCACCCTTTCAAAAATCGAGTCCCAGAGAAATTAAAGTGCAATTTAACTGTGTATAGTTATAACGCAGTATAGTTTCTAAGTTTTCACATATGATCGGAGTTGGAGAAGCAACCATTTATACAGTAGCACCTAAAACGTCAACTGGGAGAAAACCCACTCAAAGAGACGGTACTATGAAACAACTGATCCGAAGAAAAGTGCATTCGTTTTATTTACAAAAAAAGATACCTACTTTGGATAAACTTTTAGTAGACATTAATGGAGACGAAACTTTGCCAAACGTTAAAAGAGGCACATTGTGGAAAACTTTACATGAATTAGACTTCGTTTGGGAGAAGAACGATAGAAAATCTGCGCTCATAGAGAAAGATGAAATTATTTGTTGGAGGAGGCAATATTTAAGGGAAATTAGAAAATTAAGACGAGATTTTTTATTTAGATGAAACATGGATAAATGAAGGACATTCTGTAAAAAAAGTTTGGAAATATAAACAGGTTACAAATGCTCGTCAGGCATTTATAGAAGGATTGTCTACTGGCTTAAAATTTCCAAATGGTAAAGGTCGCCGTTTAATTATCACTCATATTGGAGGAGATAAAGGATTTGTTGATAGAGGCTTGTTAGAATTTGTTTCAAATTCTACGAGAGACTACCATGAAGAAATGACTGCTGATGTTTTTGAGGAATATTTCAGTCAAATGATAGATTTATTACCGACCAATTCTGTAATAGCTATGGACAATGCCAGTTACCATTCAAGGAACCGTTACCTAACACAAAATTTAAGAAGTATAGTGTAGATGAAATAGCAAAAGAACATGGAGTTAAAGTGTTGAGGTTACCACCTTCTCACGGTGAACTTAACCCCATTGAACTAATCTGGGCAACATTTAAACTTCAAGATGATCGTCAACTATTATGTGACTCCATATCAAAAATTTCACCAGACAATTGGCAAAACGCTATAAGACATGTCATAGCAGAGGAAGAGAAATTCTGGAAACTTGATAAGTTAATAGAGGAAACAATAGAACCAATTATTATGATGACTCCTTATCGGGAGAAAACGACCTACTTGTTTAGGTATGTAACTCTATATTTATATTAATTATAAGTTTATATGACGCTAGTACCCGAAATACAAACAAACAAATTTATATGGAATCACCCCGTATTTCTAAAAACGAGATATGAGTGTTTTATGAGAAAATATTTTTTGCAAAGATTTTTTTTAGTATCTATATCATATAAATTTGGTTGTGTGTATATTTATTTTTAATTTTTAAGGAAATGTCCTAACCTAATATCTAGTAGGTATACTATTTTTATAAAAATAAATGTGGGTACTTAATATTGACAGTTTACTATTTTTTATATAAAAGTAATTTCGTGTTCCCCGTCACTGAGGTATAAAATTATTGGTTAATCTCTTATTTACATTTTATGATGTATTGTATTCGAGATTTTTCGGGGTGGTCATACTAAAATCTAGTGAAAATTCAGATAAGAAGGTATCAACATTTACTTTTTTCTGCATTGAATAGTCCAGTATAAAGACCTTTGCCATAAAAACTGTGCTAACATGCATTTTCAAACGGAGTATAGGTTTTTTCTAGAATTACGAGACAGTGTAAAAATATAAAAAAAATTGAAATCAAATAATACTGAGTTAGCCCCACAATATTAATTTTATTTCATTTATTTTTGGTTTATTTTCCTAAATCTCTAATCTGGGAATCCGTTGATATTTCAGGGGAAGGGATTTAGCTAAAAGGATCATCCAAGATGTCCAGGACATCCCGATGAAACTCGAAGACCTTCTAGAAAACGCACCCCTAAATTTAAGATAAACACATTTAACCAACCATTTAAAAAAGTGCGGAACTAGGTTTTCTGTGGTTTCCATAGGCCATTGCACACTATTGGTTACACGGGACCAATGTGACTAATAATACATTGTGGTTTGTATTTTAATTTCTCTCTCTTTCCACTGGATTAAAACCACTTAGTTGTTAAAAAAGTTTTTTTATTGACGTTTCGGCTTTCCAGATCGAAAGCCGTTATCAAAATGACATAAAATAAATAAATTTACTAGAAACAGAACACTTGATAATCTTGCAAAAATATGACTAATAATACTTTATTTCAGGCCCTGAAAACGTGGAGAATTCCTACAGTAGGGTATTAGGACAAGAAATCTCCAATAAAATTATTAAATTATAATAGTATATTACGTAACAAGTGTTGTAAAAAGCATTTTACGCACGAATGGAAAAATTGCGCACGGATTAAATTAAACGTTTTTGATATCTGTTTATTATTTAGCTCATCCAGACTCACCTATAGTTTGTTTGAAAAATAAAGCTAAATAAGTTTGTTTCGAGAATTTACTTCACCCTTTTTTTCAAACACACTATAAAATATTTTCTTTTTCCATTTTATACATCTTTGTGATAGAACAAAAAAAGAATGGATTAAATAACACCGACAATACGATTCAGTTAACATTTGGTGGAGATAATTTAATTTCAATTTTAAAAATTCCGGACACATTCTAAATCTTGCCAAAGGAAAAGATCCAAAACATTTACACGGTGATGAGAGAATAATCAAGTTTGTAAATGAAAAGGTCACGTCGTGATCGGAGTGGGCTGGGAACTAGAACACGACTTCGGGAGAATTCAGGAAGCTCTAGGCAATTCGGGTAACCCCAGAGCGTTTCGAGTTCTCTTTAATACCGTGAAATTAACTGACAATGCGGAAGCCTTTTTATAAATCATGATAAAAGCTTTTTTCCTGAAAGTAAAAATTTCTGATGCTGCACATTTATGTAAAATACCTGTTTGCTTTGTGAAAACGATTCACGCTACACACACAGATGTGAGTTACAGGACCGTCCCAAGTCTGGAACTCTTCTACTTAGCTTTTTGTCACTTCCCATATTGAATTACTCAACTTTTAGTATAATGGATTAAAGAAAACACGCAGATTTTTTAACATTCTTGAAGGCAAGGTAGATTTTGAATTTTACTTTATTAATTTATTTAAAAAATTTAAGTAAGGAGATAATCTAGAAACTACAATAATTAACATACAATCAAATAATTGAATTTGCATTTAAACGTGAAATACATTAATCGATCTGAAGATTCAGGAAATAAGCAAAAACAAGCAAGTCCTCTATCAGTGACATCGAATAATTTTAAATAAACTAGGTTCTATCTAGAGTTACGAGGCAGTGTAAAAAGATTAAAAATATTGAAATATTCAACTGCATTAATGAACATAAAATCAAATAATACTGAGTTAGCCCCACAATATTAATTTTATTTAATTTATAATAAAAAACTAAAATATTAAAATAAAAATATTGTCAAGAAATTCTCATTCGGCAATTTTAGGCCAATAGCCAGAGAAGGATATTGACCAAAAGCTAGTACAAAATGTGATATCGATGAAACTTAGCACTTAAGTACCTGAAATGGTGTAGAAAACGATAAAAAAATATTTGCTGCTCTAAAGTGTATGCTACCTTCACAATTTCGAAAATAAAATCGAAAATTTGGTTTTTCCATTATATCTCGACAAAAAAATTCAAAAAACTAATAGCACCACGTGAAGGCATTCGGAAAAACTAAAGTATCTTTGTCTAATATGTACGCAAAAAAAAACTAAAGAAAGAATTTTAAAGAGGAAACTCTAAGCTTTCTCAGGAAGGCATTAGTTTTTAATTGTTTTTTGTTTTCTCATAGAAAATTTGACCGGAAGTTATAATTTCAAAAATTCTCACTTAGGCATAACAAAAAAAATCCTTGTAATTATTATACTTTTACTTTTGATTTAAATATAATTAAAATGATGAACATTATCTCTGTTTAATAAAACATGTTTTAAAAGATCATTTTTTTACAAAATTCATTCGACGCAATTTTTATTTTTATAATAGTGTTTATTTATTTATATAGATACATCAATTTCTAAATTATTTTTATCGTTATTTAAAAAAAAATGCGTCGAATGAATATTGTAAAAAAATGATAATTTTAAAACATAAGTTTTACTATGAGAGATAATGTTCATCATTTTAATTATATTTAAATCAAAAGTAAAAGTATAATGATGATAAATCTACAAGGATTTTTTTTGTTATGCCTCTATTAATAGATATCTTCAGTTTTATAAGAATCAGTGAGAATTTTAGAAATTATAACTTCCGGTCAAATTTTCTATGAGAAAACAAAAAAAAATTAAAAACTAATGGCTTCCTGAGAAAGCTTAGAGTCCTGAATATTTGTATTCAACGCGTAGAGTTTTCTTATTTTTAATAATTTTTTTATAGTAATACAAATTTTTTTTAAATAACTTATAATGTAATTTTTAGTAAAATTTTCCGCTTTTTCACGTGGTGCTATTAGTTTTTCGAGATTTTCGATTGTATTTTCGAAATTTTGAAGTTAGCATACACTTTAGAGCCGCAAAGATTTTTTTATCGTTTTTTACACCCATTCAAGTACTTAAATGCCAAGTTTCATCGATATCACATTTTGTGCGAGGTCGAACTCTTTGACAACTGGGCTATTTTTGGTTTATTTTCCTAAGTTAATCTAGGAATCCAATATTTCAGGGTAAGAGATTTGGCTAAAAGGGGGGTTTGGGAGTAGGTTGTGGTCATTTTGTTTGCGTCTCTCCTTAAGTAAGGAGATAATCTAGAAAGAAATAAATGGAGTAATTTTTAATACAAAATCAACAAGCCATGCCAAAAGTATGAAAAAAAAATGTGGTAAAGGGAAAAAAAGGGTGGGAAATAGTGTGTAACATTAAATCAAATCCTAAAATCGTTTTTTCTACGAACCAAAATATATCAAAAGTTTTCTTCTCCTTTATTTCGAATCGAATCTATTTATATATTTCAGGTGAAGGGATTTAGCTAAAAGGGGGATTTTGGGAGTAGGCTGTGGTGATTTTGTTTGCGTTTCTCCTTAAAAAAAATGTAGAAAAATGCGGAAAATAGTGTGGAAAATTAAATCAAATCCTAAAATCGTGTTTTCTTCGAACGAAAATTTATCAAAAGTTTTCTTTGAAGTACATTAATTGATCTAAAAGCTTCGGAAATAAAGCAAAAACAAGACCACCCTTAGAGATTACAACCCCAACAACGGTCCTGTGCGAAAAGGAGCGTTTTAAGTAGCCGGTTATGCATTTAACGATATAAACAAGACCATGAGTATAAAAGTGGGTTGAATTCGTGAGAAATAAAAATTGTTTTCAGTAGCATAAACTACTGGGTATTTCAGAAAACGTGTTGAGAATATTTCAGTATTAATGGTTTTATGTAAATTTCCGACAATTGCACCCATATTCGTAATGATGGTTTTCATAATTCCAATTCGGTATTCTTTATTTCATTACGTATTGCGGGTAAAAACTGTTTTTACTGAAAATGCGCGTTTATAATACAAACAAACTGGATTTTAATGTAACGGTTACTGCATTTACACAATTTATTTTGCAATGCTGAAGTTTTTCTCCCACGGTACCGTCAAATCATTTTACAACACGATAATTTTCTTGAATCGATGCCAGTAAAGGACTTAATTCAAAAGCGTTGGTTTTATTTTACATATTTTTTACATTATCTCCCCTATTTTGAGGTGCTCTTACTTAAACCACCAATGTTATCTTCTTCCTTCACTTCTGCATGGAATAAAACAATTTTTGAAAAGCGAATTTCGGGTGTCTCTCTGGTTCATTATGTTTGAGTCTTAATTCAAAACCAATTTTCCAATTTGACACCGTTTTGGTTATAGAATAGAATGATGTTTATTTGCAAAAAAGACATATATAAATCTTCTAGCATTGCCATAGATCGAACAAATTGTAATGAAAGTATTAATAGAATTTTAGATTTACTGTTCAAATTCTAATCGACACAGCCACAGTCTACTCACTTTTACCAAAATCGTTATTCACCGTGTGCGTACTTTAAATTCAATGACATTTTAAACTTCAAAATCATTTTAAAATCAAAATCTGTGCGGTAAGGAAACAGAAACAGTGACACATATACTGTGTAGACAGCAAATTTTTGGGCAGCCAATAGGTGACCCAGAACTATACAACTCCCACCCATTACAGGACCTGTACAAGCTTGTACAGGGCACTAAGGTACTGGACTGGGTATTGTAAACAGAGAGGGAAGATACAATGGGCCGACAGGCCTAAGTGTCACCGGAGGCTTCGGTCAGACGGACCCAACCAGGGGGTGAAGTTTTTTAGTGACTATGCCTTGAAAGGAGAGTCTCACAGTAGACCTTGAGATTTTAGGCTCATAACTTCCCCATAAAAAAGGGTTTTCCTTCACCTCCGCAAAAAAAAACTTCAAAATTTTCAAATTTTGGACCCCATTTTGAAGGTGTTCCCGAAGTGGTAAGCTTACTTTTTGATGCTTTATCAAAATCTGAAGTCAGAATTTTAAAATTCATAAACACAAGAAATCAATACACACACAGATCGAATTCAGATACCGAACAATTTGTTCGGTGAAAAATAGCAAAATGTGCACATAAAATGTCTCCCTGAAGTTTTCACTTGTTAGTTAGATCGGACATGTGAGTGTACCAGCAAAAATACAATTTAATATAAAAAAAAATGATTTTATTAAAGAGAAATCGGTTTCTACATCATTTTTCAGAAGGGTCCACTCTTCTCCTTTATAAAAGATTGCGGTATCATCTGCAAAAATGTTTATTTTTCCTTTACAATCAACTGAAAATAAATCATTCATTGAATATTGGGTCTAACACTGTACCTTGATGTACTACACATTCTATTGTTCCAAACTCGCTGAACGTTTCATTTATTTTAACGCACTGTTGGCGTTTTTCAATGTAACTCTTAAATAATTTGAGGCACTTATCTCTTATACCAATATTCTCGAGTATCGATAACAATATCGAATGCTTTTGCGAGATCTACGAAAATAGCAATATATGGTTTTCCCTCATCCAAGGCCCCATAAATATATTTTATAAGTTCTAGTATAGCATTTTCGGTTGATTTTCCTTTCTTGAAACCAAATTGCATATCAGATAGCAGTCCATACTTATTCATATAATTAGTGAGTCTATTTTTTCAAATTTTTTCAAATATTTTACTGAAGTTCGTGATAAGTGAGATTGGTCTATAGTTTTTTGCATCTGTAGTATCTCCTTTTTTAAAAATGGGTCTCACCACTGAAATTTTGAATTTATCCTGAAATTTTCCAGAGTCTATACATTTGTTAATTATGTAGGTGACTATGTGGCATGAATAATAATAATAATAATCGCAACCACCCATTAAAATGCTAAGAGAGTTTTTATCATTCATTTTTATGTTTATTTAAATGTATATTGTAACCATAAAATTTACCGAGAAGTTCAAAAAATCAAGAAATTGATCATTAAGAAGTACTTGGTTTCATATAGAAAACATTAAAATTTCCAATGGACGCAGAATATTATAGATGAATTATTTTAGATGCCTATAACATTGATTTTCGTTAGATAACTTTGTGTAATGGAAATTGCATCAATATCTAATTTTGACCTGTGAAATTAAAGTCAAAAGTGAAATAATATAGAGTTTACAATTTCAAATATCTCTGTAGCTCATATTTGCTTTAATTAAATAAATAAAGAAAAACGCAAAAGAAATTGGAAATGGCTAAAAACAGCTAGAGCAAGATGGAAGAGATGTGGAAAATAACTCATATCTATAATCTTACATCGGAAGTAGAAGGATTTTCATACCATGATGTTGTTATGCCTTTAATTGTATTTTTTATCGTTTATCTTTAATGTTTGTTCTTCCTCTTTTAAATTCATCAACCCAATTTTTATGGAGGCATTTGAAAGGATCCTATAATATATTTGCAAAACTGTTCTTGCCGGGCGGATGTAATTTCGGCCGGAAAAAGGGCAGGTACTAAAAGCCGGTAGGTAAATTCGGCCGAAGGTTTTAAGTTGCTTCCTTATCTCATAGGTATTTTCGGCCGCAAATCAAAATCAAAGTGACGTAGAAAGTGAAAACGAAGATAATACGGAGGCTCCGCCTCAGACATCACAACAACAACAGCCTGCGGCTATTGATAAAAAAATTATACCTCAGCGGGCTACGCAGTCCTTTGCTCCGGCTACGCAGTCCGGCGTTGAAGCTGGCATTGAGGGCCCAAGTCCTAGTTACTCCCCAATGATTGACGAAGGAATTGATACAGTAGACGCCTCGGCCGAAATTACCCCTGTCATAAATGGTACCCCTTGATTTATGCAGGTAGGCCAAGGGATTACCGGCCGAAATTACGCCCGCCGTTCTTGCCGGTAACCACCTTCGGTTCTGTTGAACAAAAAGTTTACAGGCTTAATTTTTTAACAATATGGAGGCGTACTTAAATAAATTTATTCTTCCTCTTGCCACTTTTTCGTATGTAATCAAATGGATTAAACGGGGCGAGATATTGTGTTGGCGAGAGTAAATGTGTAAGAAAAAAAGTACATATTACATTGTTAATACAGCGGCGCCAGAAAGTTAAAAAAAGGCGCTCATATTTTATACAAAAAATCAACAGCTAAAAAAATTTTAATAGGCAAAAATATTGGCCCAAAGAATGGTCAATCGCAGCGTGCAGCCCAATCACGTATAAATGATCAGACAGTCACTAAAGAGCGTTTTAACGGCTCATTCTCGAGTGAGACAAAGACAGCAAGTACGGTCTCGCGGATGAATGGAAGTTTTTGAGTGATTCGGTGGCCTAGGGCTGCGAAGTCGAAGAAGGCACTGCGACGAACGTTGTGAACCGGGCGCGCGTCGCATTCTCACACCCGCACGCTTTCTACTCCTTACAGTTCTCCTCTTCTTCTTGCTTCGATCGGATTTTAAATGTTCATCTAAAAACAAACGGAGGAGTATGTTTGTTTATCTCGAAATTCGGTCACATATTGAAAACTCTTTATTACGATACTGGATTTAAGACGTTAGTGATCGAATCTTCAATTTCTAGGTTAATAATTTAGGCGCTTATCGAACTAGTCCCTATCTATGCCTCTTTAGCGAAGCATCTATTCCACCATTAAAATACAGAAGGGAAGAACTACTAACTAAGTACTATACAAACAGAACCACCCCGTTTACAAAATAACCGATAAACCGATCAACCATCACTAGACCCGCTTGGTGCGATTTTGACAACTTAAATGAAACTGTCCCAAACTTGTATAACTCTTAAAACTTTGAAGTTGCTCCATGGTTGTACAGGGTGGCCAAATAAGAATGCGAGGTACTGTATCTTGAAAACCATCCATCGTAGAGGCTTGCGGAAAAAAAAGTTATTACTAAAACGGCCAAGAGAAAAACCTGGAAAATATTTTCAAGTTTCTGAAATGGCCGCTGGGGGCGTAACTAAGAAAGTGATGTTTCTGTGAATTCCGCTATATTAACCTAACAAAAAAATACCTGCTCTTTAAAGTCTAGGATAATCTGAACCTTTTTTGTTTAACAATTTTTGCTATATCTCTAAAAATAAAGTGGTGGGTGGTATTCAAAGGTTTCAGTAAAAAACACCCTGTATATTCGAAACGGCTGAGCCGATTTTAACAAACTTGGGCTAGTTGAAAATAGCTATTCTTGGGCTACAAATGCTATAATATTTGAAGTTTTGTTAGTTTCAGATGTCGCCGCTAGAGGGCTTTTTTCGACATCTCGTCAGAAATGGTTAATTTTCTCAAAAAAATTAAACGCATTGGTATGATTTCTTTTTCATGAAAAAGTAGCTAAATGATGCCTAAACAAGCTCCCGAAAACCGCATCTCGATATCTTGTTCCTAACCTAAAATTTAGCCCAAAGAAAATTTTATACGGAAATCCCTTAAATTTTTATTTTTTAAACTAATTCATTCCTTTTATTATGTAAGTTGTGGCCCTAAAAAGGACCGATTTAAAAAAGAAAAGTTTTTAGTACCCCCGTAAATGCTCTAAATGCTGATCATCGCGCTCTATGCATTGCTGAAGCCTCTCATGGGTAGACACCTTCAATTTCGGCTCTCGGTATGTTACGTAATGCATTAACGAATCCGGTTTTTCATATGTATCTGGTCGTAGGTTGAGTCTGAAAATCAAAACAAGTTAAGTCTGGTGATCGCGCAGGCCATGGAAACAGACTTCCTCTTCCAATCTACCACTGTTGGAATACTGCATTAATATGCTCTCGCACAATAATAGCATAATGTGCTGGGCAACCATTCAACTGCAAAAACAAGTTTTGACGTGTTTCCAGTGAAACATCTTCCAACAACAACGGTAATTTATCGGCCACAAAGTCAAGAAAGATATTGCCACTTAGGGATTGCCAAAAAAAATAATTCTGCCTCCCAGTATGCCACACCACACATTTAAACTCCAACGTTCTTGGTGCTGAACTTCACGCAACCAATGCGGATTTTCTGCAGACCAATAATGCATATTGTGCAGATTTTAAAGGTGGCTTCATCGGTCCAAAGAATTAGAAATAAAAATTCTCCATTATTGTGTGAGAGCATATTAATGCAGTATTACAACAGCGTTGGATTGCAAGAGGAAGTCTGTTTCCATGGCCTGCGCGATCACCAGACTTAACTTGTCTTGAATTTTCAGACTCAACCTACGACCAGAGAGATACGAAAAATCGGATTCGTAATGCATTACGTAACATACCGAGAGCCGAAATTGAAGATGCAGTTTTGTCTACCCATGAGAGGCTTCAGAATTTCGAGCATTTACGGGGACATTAAAAACCTTTCTTTTTTAATTCGGTCCTTTTTAGGGCCACAACTTACATAATAAAAGGAATTAATTAGTTTAAAAAAAAAAATTAAGAGATTTCCGTATAAAATTTTCTTTGACCTAAATTTTAGGTTAGGAACAAGATACCGAGATGCGGTTTTCGCGAGCTTGTTTAGGCATCATTTAGCTACTTTTTCATGAAAAAGAAATCATACCAATGCATTTAATTTTTTTGAGAAAATTAACCATTTCTGTCGAAATGTCGAAAAAAGCCCTCTAGCGGCGACATCTGAAACTAACAAAACTTCAAATATTATAGTATTTTTAGCCCAAGAATAGCTCTTTTCAATTAGCTCAAGTTTGTTTAAATCGGCTCAGCCGTTTCGAATATACAGGGTGTTTTTTACTGAAAGCTTTGAATACCCCCCACCACTTTATTTTTAGAGATGCAGCAAAAATTGTCAAACACAAAAGATTCAAATTATCCTCTACTTTAAAGATCATGTATTTTTTTGTTAGGTTAATATAGCGGAATTCACAGAAACATCACTTTCTTAGTTACGCCCCCAGCGGCCATTTCAGAAAATATTTTCCAGGTTTTTCTCTTGGCCGTTTTAGTTATAACTTTTTTTTCCGCAAGCCTCTACGATGGATAGTTTCCCAGATACAGTACCTCGCATTCTTATTTGGCCACCCTGTACAATAATGTCCGAATCCACCTTGAGTGTCTAAAATATAAAAAAGATGAAACACCAGCTGTATTAATCAAACAAGAATTTCATTTAATCGCAAATAATTACCAACTTAGTAATATTATATACACTGATGGATCAAAAAGCCCTGAAAGTGCTAGTGGTGCATTTAGTTTTGAAAATATAAGGTCTTCATGGACGTTACCAACAGCAGCTATGGTATTCACTACTGAACTCTACGCAATTTGGCAGGCCCTACGATTTATCGACCTAAATTCACATCGAACAAACTCAGCTTCGTCCAAGCAATGAGCAATCTCTTTAAAAATGATCTACTTGTTAACCAAATCCTGGCAACTATCCATCATCTGGAATCCACAGGAAAGAGAGTAATCTTTATATGGATCCCAAGACACGCTGGAATACTAGGCAATGAAAATGCCGATGCTGACGCAAAAGAAGCCCTGAGTAAACACCAAGAAGATATTCCAATAAGATGCGATGATTTTAAGATTCATATAAAAAAAAATAATACTGTCCAAATGGCAAGAAGAATTGAACCAATACCCATCCAAACTATTTAGAGTTAAATAATCGATCAATCCGCGGATATGTCCTATCGCACTAAATAGAAGACTCTTTTGCCCTTACTAGACTTCGAATAGGCCATAGTCGAATCACCTCCTCTTACTTAACCAAAATCAGCCTAGGTGTGATTCATGTAATAGAACCCTTACAATTAATTGTTCACTTAATTGTAGAATGCCCAACCTGTTCCCAACTCAGAACACGAATGCTAATACCAAACAACATAAAATTGTGTCTAACTAACAAACTGTACATCAATGCCTAGACTTTCTTAGAACAATAAAAAAAAGTGCATTCATATATACTTTTTCATATATAAACATATATGCCAGATCGAGGCCAATGACCTAGATGTCGACGCCTTAAAAAAAATTCTTTACCAAAAGCTTTTTTTTGTACGACTAAAAAACAATTATTTATAGTTCATAGGTCACGTGATAATGAGTAGGCTCCTTTTCCCCGGTTATGACCATATATAGTCTCTCCTTGAGTAACTTCTACCAGGACCTCCTTTTGGGACAACGGAACCCGCACGGTACTCTGAAATCGATATATAGGGTGGCTCATCACGTGGTCGTAAAACAAAGTTATATATTTTTAAATAGAACACCCTATATTTTATTTCAAATTAAAATTTAGTTCACACAAGTAATTTTAAGATCGCCACTTTAACACCAATGTTCTTCCTATTGTATTTTAGGAATCTCAGGTGAGTCCGGCGCCCTAGGGTTGTTACTTCCCATACCTGGACTTTAACGTGTACCTCAACACTGGCTTCATCCTCACATACTAATGTGACCTATAATACCCATGTACGGTTGGAAGGTTACCAGATATTTTGTCTACCATCTTCAATGGTTCTAAATCCAACTTTTGCTTCTTTTTCGTTTTTATGAAATTTTTGATAGACCCTTGATCTGAATTTAAAGGTTAATGTGACGACTTCAAAAGGGAAAGCCGCGTGGGAAATCTTTAAGGCAGTAGTTCCTTGGGAATCAGAGAAATAAGAGATGAAATGTTCAAGAATTACTAAAAATTAGATTTAATTAATATAAAATTATATTTTCTTGACTCGCATCTAAGTTATTTCTCTGAGAATCTAGTAGAGTTCAATGAAGAGGAAGACGAGGAATTCGATGAAGATATCAGTGAAAGAAAGATGGGATGTCAATGATGGTATAGACACCAAGAGGCACATGAGTGAAAAACAAATCCAAAACTATATGATCTCCAAATTCTTAATGCGTTTTGAAAGGATGATTGAAGAGTCCATTCGATTGTATTCTAAATAAATCACTGTTGGGAGTAACATCTACAAAAACTTCATATATTGAGGTCCAAAGCGAACTCGCAATACATGAGGTTCTATCTATATTTTCTACCAATTCCACCAATTTTGACGTATAGTTTGTAAGGTTTATTTTTATTAATATATATTTTACAGTTAATTTATCAATACAACATAAAGGCAGTTTTTATTTGTTACTTAAAAATTAGGTTGTTACTAGGTAATCCTTTAATATTTTTTGTAAAATCATCTACCAACCATCTGCGATCATAGTAACTTTTCCCAACTATGAATAGGATGTGAATTGTACCACAAAACCGCAATCTAAACAAGAAACAAAAAACCGATCATAATTTATAAATACCAACATCATGCCAGGTTAATAAAAAATAATAAAAATAAATAAGGATCTGTTTCTCTTTCGTGTAGTGTGTGAGAAACTTCTGATGATTCACTCTCTTTTCTACCTTTGCAAATAATCGTGATTCTAACATCCGTTTTAACGAAAGAAAACTTAATATTAATGATTATATCAAAAGAGATAAATTTTATAAGTAAAATGTTAATCGAATGTCGATGCGGTAAATTTATTGTCCGTTGTTTAAAAACCAGTAGTTGCATGAATTAATGTTACGAGAATGCATATTACGTAATACAGTAAGTGTACATTTTGAATTACCAACCTTTTATGAATCATTATTTGTTATATGGTAATTCTTAGTTTCTGAAAGCTCAGTGCACATACATATGTATGTGGGTAATACTCGAATCTAGAGTGTAGGTTTTACAAATGATCATTAAGCAAGGGTAGCTCAGCGAGAACAAAACAAAAAGTAGATTCCAAGGGACTATTAATTTTATCTGAAAATTTCACACCGCCATTTTTAAGCCAATCAGAATCTATTTTTTTGTTTGGTTACAAAATAAGAGTTAAGAATTACATCTATTAAATGTTTTTCAAAATCAAAATTAAAAAAATCTTTTTTCTTCAGTGACGAGTAAGAAAGGACACTCGTATTAACTAAATGTATATGTTTAAGTAAATAAATATAATATTTTGAAACAATTCGGTTAAACGTAACTTTACAAATCCGAGAAATCTTGGTAGACACATTGATTAAATTCTTTTGTATTGTACTAAACATATTTTCCTCCGCATTTTGTAAACTGCACTCCAAACTACATTCATCAATGAGGGCCATACTCTTCTAATATTTGACTAAGTGCTTCAATTGAAACAGACGGATTATTTATTAATATTGTTCATTACAAAACTGCAAAAATTGTTTCAACTCTCTTTTTTTTTTGTATTTTGTGGCACTAACTTTTCTACTTGTCACCGAATTTACGGCCAATACGGGAATGTCTGGCAGCTTGTACCTCAAGTACGAGTGGAGGAACCACGAGTGTCGGATTTTCATTCCAACAGAGTAACAGACTGTACTTTCTCCACGGCCACAGAAAGTAGAAATTAAATATAGTAAAATGAAACCTCAATCTCTCAACATTGTGTAGGTAGTATTTTTATATTCAAGCTTGGGTTTTTGCGCTAGCAAATTTTGAGTTATATTATCGGCAATTTTTTTATTTCTGGAGGAGTATTTTCAAATTCTACATCTGAATCGTTTGATTTTCTTCTCCTTTTAAATAAATTAAAAGTTTTTACAAACCAATATTAAGACCACGTCAACTAATGCTGACATTCATGGCAAACCTTATTTTTGTAAACAATCACGGAATACAGATTCTAGCTCTAGAGATAGAATGTAATACATATAAAATACATAAGAGACAAAAGTTTCAGAATTTTCTTTCAATCTCAAGAGCGAGAATGTTTATTTTCTGTTATTATAAGTGGTTTCAGAATAACTACATTCAGTAGTGGCCGTGGAGAAAAACTTTTTATTTGATGTAAATTGATTTTTCAGTTAGTTCGCGAGTCGACCTGATAACTATATGGTTTTGAGAAAAACTGTTTAAAGATTTGCTTCCAGAAATGTTTACTTTTAATTTTATAATCTTGAATTGCTTGTTGGTTGTAAAACCAAAACTTGCTAAAAATATTAATAACTGGAAATTTCCGGTAATAATCCAAGCACTTGGGAGATTACACGTGACAATTTGGCGAGATGAGTTACCAATTCAAACAAATTTGGGTTATAAAAAATGGAACTTCTTGAGGATCGAGTATTAGAATTAGAACAGAAACAGAAATAGGGGTTACAAAAAGATCTTAATCAGCCACATAATGTGGTATCAGACAGCTATAAAAATCCTGTTATTAAGGATACGAATTTCATACTGTGCAAATGCAGGAAGTACCATCAGAAAACAGAGACTATTCATCCTTCATCAAAAGCTGTCAACAAATATGGACTTCTTTATGACCGATTTGTTATCATTGACAGGATGATGAATCACAGACCAAATATTCTGTTAGTGGATAAGGGAGCCAATTGTGTACCACTTATTGATTTTGATGTGTCTAATGACAGGAATAAATACGAAAAAATTAAAGCTCACAGAATTAGGTATACCAACAGGTATTTTCCCACATACTCTACCATCATCTAAGTTTAGATTATAATAATAGTTTCTTAAGATTTAGGATTTAGTAAAATAAAGTTATAAGTAGCTATTTATATTACAAGTACATAAACAAGGGCTTTATTGAACGAATACTTTTATGGCCGAGCGAGCTTGTGAGAGAGGCTATAAAATGATGAGTCCATAAAGCCTGTTTATGTACGCGTTATATACATGTTTTATGTTCGATTGTAATTAAAAAATAATAATAAATTGAAAAAATAAAAATTTGATACGATTTTGACTGACAGCATTTGCGATGACAAGTAGATGTTTATTTTTTAAACATGTCAAATTAGTTGTCTTGCAACTTGTCAGTGACGTGCTACTTTATTGACGCAAAACTGTTCTATAAAGAGCGTTTTATGGGTCAATCGTACATAAAAAATAATACATTAGAAGTAAATATATAAAGATTTTAGTAATGGACTCCGTGGAAATTAACAATTTTTAATGGGCGGCTAAAAGTTCAATTGGTGAAGGACCAAATTTTACAGGATGTTTTACATAACGGACCTCCTTTCGTGTTAGGTAGAATTTCTGAACTAGACTATAAATATATCTAGACTTCTAATGCTATTTTACTTACCCTTACTTAATTTCAGTTGTCTCAAATAAAAGTTGTAGAGAGCAATGAAAGCTATGTTCCAAAAATAACTACCACTAACAGCAAATAACTCAAAATAAATAATTTGTAGTAAGAAAATTTTTTCACCAAATATCTTCGAAAATGGTGTATTTTCATTTCATATTCATAAATTTACCGAATGGCTCTTTTCCCATACAGGGGCAAGCAAAACTCGGGATCACTTCTTTCTCCGTTTTTTCAAATGGAACACCCTGTAAATAAGGCCATACCAGAATAGTACACACTATGAGCTTCTAGAAAATGTATGGTTTGCCAACTTGATTTCCACAAGAAATGTATCTAATTCTTAAGGAAAGTATGAAAAATATAAATAAATAAATATAAAAAAATGTAACATTCACCTCGATAACTGATTATTGCTTTTTTCATACTTTCCTTAAGAATTAGATACATTTCCGATGGAAATCAAGTTGGCAAACCATACATTTTCTGGAAGCTCATAGTGTGGACTATTCTGGTATGGCCTTATTTACAGGGTGTTCCATTTGAAAAAACTGAGAAAACAGTGATCCTTTTGGTTGTCACTGTATCGGAAAAGAGCCATTCGGTAAATTTATGAATATGAAATAAAAATACACCATTTTCGAGGATATTTGATGAAAAAATTTTCTTATTCCTAATTATTGCTTTTGAGATATTTGGTGTTGAATGAACCCATTTTGGGACATAAATGTCACCATAAATTCAGAACCACCTGGTGTAAACCCATACAACCCTATATTTTTGAGAAGGACTCTTCCGAAGGAATTCAATCGAGTGAAAATATATAGGGTGTTTGGTTTAAAAAACGTAACTTTGATAAGTCTCACAGTTATGGGACACTCTGCATGCAGGTAGTTATTTTTGGAACATAGCTTTCATTGCTCTCTACAACTTTTATTTGAAACATTTTTTCCAATCTTAAAAAGGAAAGCAGCGATCTTCCACACACGCATCGTTGATGCACCCGGTATAATGGTTCATAGACTGGAAGATCATTGTCCATTTGGTACTTCTAGTTGCTCTATTAGTTAATAAAAAATTGGGACGCGATGGTATATAAATAGAACTGCATTTTTCATCAATTATTATCCTTTTTTTACGCTGATCTGCTTTCTGTTATGTCATAAAATATTTTTCAGTCTTATGTAACAGTGGGAGTAAGTTTGACATCAGTAGTAGATAGATGCATCTGCTGAGACCTTTTAAATCAGTAGAATGCATTGATGCAACACATTTTGTCGAAAGAATGCGTTGTCAGATTTGCAGGTACCGCGTCAATGTCCTTTAATTATGACATTATTACTAAAATCTACTGATTGAAGTACCAAAATGTTTCGTTTTGATATATGCTTCATAATCATTGCAATAAACTTTTTCAGTTTTTTCCATAATAATAATTAGTAGGCACGTAGCATGGGCGCTGATACAAAAAATGTCAGGGGGGGCACATTTTTTCAAATCAAAGTATTGCATTAAATTGAAGTGAAGATCCTTTTGAACCATACTTTCTACGAGTGTGGCTTAAAAAACATTGACTAATAAATCTAAAATCAAGGGGGGCCGGCCGCCCCCCTTTCTCTTAAGTAACGGCGCCCATGTTATGTAGCCTTTATTAATACCACTACCTAATTTAAGCTTCGTTGTTTTTCTTTTTCAATAAAAAGGTTTCTAAACTGTGAATAAAATAATAACTTTATATTCCAAATCTGAAAAGGATCAGTATATAAAATACAAACAGTTTCCGATTTAAGGATTTTAAAAATTCTATTTCCATTAACAAATAAATAAAAACGTATATTTTATTTGTAAAATTTTAAATTTATATTTTTTTTTACGAAACTGGCAACGCTTATGAAGATTCCTAGAGAATCTGCAAACCTACCTACAGAATTAAAAAAAATTATGCTTGTATATAACAGCGGTACATTATAATTTTTTTTATAAAAACTAATTTTTTTCAAGGTCTATGTTAACCTCAATCAAAAACATGTTTTTTTAAATATAGGAAGATCATCTTAGTATTGTGAGATACACTAAAAAAATAAAACAACAGATTCGATTAAAATTTTTATTTTACAAATTATTAGGTACTGCAAATGTTATTACAATTTTCTTAATACCTTAAAACTGTTGAACTTTTTGCAATTCCACGAAAAGGACACAGTTTTAAATAATAATTCTTTCAAATTCGCACAATTTATTATTAACTTTCCTCAATCGACAAAAGCAATATAATATTATTAATTTTACTGTACAAAATCTTAAAATAAATCATTGCACTATAACTAATATTAAAGAGTGAGTCAGTTAAATTTTCAGTAGATATTTTTTAATAACATACTCAAAATATTTACATTTTTTCTTTTGTTTATACAGAATCACTGGTAAAGTTAAAAGATTAGGAAAAAAATGTTCAAGGCATTTTTAAAAATGACTTTTTTAAGTTCAATTCAATTGATATATTCGAGTGTATCAGATTTTAGATATTTTACTAAACATCATTTCATTAATTTTGCTTTTAATTTTTTTTAATTAAGAAAAAATAAAACTGCATTTTTATATTAAAATGTTTCGACTTTTTTCTAATGAAAAGCATTTTAATATAAAAAAGTTGAAGTTTAACTTTAATAATATCGGCCAAATAAGTTTGGAATAGAGTGGATAAAAGAAGTAAAAAAAATAATAAAATATCTAACAACTAATAGTAATTGTGGGGTAGAGATTGAACAACACTGTTAAAAATTTTGATTAAAAATAAATTTAATTTTTAAATACAGTTCATCGTTATTACAATTTCATATTTTGTATTTTTCAAAACATATTTTTTTCTTACACTTACAAATCCTTGTAATAAAGGTCTCACTCTTTGCAGGATCACAAATTGTATTCGTTACAATTATTGTTAATATTTTTACGCTTCTATATAAAATAAAAAATTAAAGAATACAATTTTCAGACTAGACATTGGTAGTCTTTGCTTATTTGCTAATATTTAATAGTATATTTAATAATAAATATTATTAATCCTAAAGATATATTTACAACAAAAACACATTAAAAAACGTAATAAATACTGTGTGAAGATTTTGAAACGAAACTAAGAAGTACTAGTATCTGCTACTAAAACAACTGTATGTTGTGTTGGCTGGATAATGTATACTCCTAAAAAATAAAAAAAAAATAAAATAAATGAAAAATACAAATTTTATATAATAATATTATTTATATGATAGTGAGTTCTTTAGAAAATATCTAAAACAATAGATAAAAGTTAAAATTGTTATATAATCATGCAATGTTAAAAATATATAAAAAAATAGAAGAGACTCACTGTCATAAAATATAATTCAGGCGATTCTGGGATAAAAATTTAGATAAATATTTAGTAAATGAAAATGTCAAGCATTAATCATTATGCAAGAAACGTTAAGTTAAAGCTTTTTTGAAAAATTTGTACTTTTTTTTTCATTTTTATTAATTTAAAAAAATAAAATAGTAATTTTCAATATGATAAATAATAAAATACGATATTTTTAAATGTTGGTTATAGTTTTATAGCAATAAACAGGGTGTTTTAAAAAGTTTAAATGCAAATGTAAATTTTTGTTTTATTCTTGTATAATTAATTTTATATATTTAAATGTCACCTGTATATAAGTTAACTGCAAAAGATAAAAATATTTAGAATGAGATTAAAAAAAGGATTAAAATGTTTAAAAAGACCTTTTTACATTTAACAAATCCTTATGATGTTCTATTTAAGAACAAAACGTTGACATACAGAAATTAAAAGAATATTATATATTTTACACGCCCTGAACTTTAATATTTCATTATGTAAAATTGAACATATCCCAAAAAAAAATAACTTTGATAATTGATCATATTCTGTAAACTTCTTACATTATAATTATAATTTTTAAACACTCTTTCATTGCAATAATACTCTAAACAAGCTGCATAAATGATTAATAAAAATACACCATATTTACCAACCATATTCAAAATATATTAGAAATATTGGTAACGCTGAATTCTTCAAAAAATAATTTTCAAAAAGAAGTGAACATTCCAGTTAAAAATGATTAGTAAAAAGTAACTGTGATGAGTTTAATAGATGAAATAATTAGTCGTATTAAAAATATAGTGTTAAAAAGATTGTCTTACATTTTTAAAATTAAGACAGGACCGGGTTAGCCCTTTTTCACCAGAGGACCCCTTTACCTCCAATAGCACTGATTACATCTAAAATAATAGGTAAAAATAAGTAATTATGTACAACCTCCAGTTAATATATACCAACAATTACAACCATTTGTAAGTATTTACAATAGTAGAGTCAGTTTAACAAAGAACGTATAGTGATAAAATAAATTTTTTATGTTTAAAACACTTTATTTCCATGGCGAATTTTTGCTTATAATTCTTTAATTTTTTCGAGTTTGTATATAGTAGACTTAAGATAATTATAAAAAATATTCTGTACCAGTTTAAACGACTGTAAATTTTCAAAAATATAGAAAAAAGAGAAAACAAAAATTGACTGCAATGTATTAAGACCCAATATGGTTTTAGAAAGAGAAAAAGAAAAAGATCTAATATTTATATTAATACAGGAAAACCTAATTAATAAAAATAATTAAATGCGTTTGTTTCAAAGATCTACAGGGTTTTGAAATATGCGTGCGACAACACTCTAGATCTGAAATACAATCCATATTTTGGGAAATTACTATTTTTGCGATACTTTTGCATATATCAGTTTTAGCCCAGTTGTCAGAGAGTTTGACCTCGCACAAAATGTGATCTCGATGAAACTTTGCACTTAAGTACTTGAAAGAGTTTAGAAAACAATAAAAAAATCTTTGCTGCTATAAAATGTATGCTAACTTCACAATTTCGAAAATAAAATCAAAAATTAGGTTTTTCCATTATATCTCGAAAAAAACTTACAAATTTCGAAAAACTAATAGCACCACGTGAAAGAGCGGAAAATTTTACTAAAAAATTATGTTATTTTAAAAAAGAATTTGTATTACTATAAAAAATTATTAAAAATAAGAAAGCAAATTCGAAAAACTAAAGTATGTCTGTCTAAAATGTACGCAAAGAAAAAAAAAGAAAGCGTTTTAAAGACTCAGGAAGTCATTAGTTTTTAATTTTTTTTTGTTTTCTCATAGAAAATTTGACCGGAAGTTATAATATCTAAAATTCTCACTGTTTTTATAAAACTGAATATATCTGTTAATAGAAGCATAACAAAAAAAATCCTTGTACATTTATCACGATGTTACTTTTACCATTGATTTAAATATAATTAAAATGATGAACATTATCTCTGTTTAGTAAAACTTATGTTTTAAAATGATCATTTTTTTACAACATTCATTCGACGCAATTTTTATTTTCAAAATAGTATTTATATAAAAAAGAAATTAATATTTTTTTTAAATAAAGTTAAAAATAATTTAGAAATTGATTTATATAAATAAATAAACACTATTTTGAAAATAAAAATTGCTTCGAAGGAATGTTGTAAAAAAATGATCATTTTAAAACATAATTTTTATTAAACAGAGATAATGTTCATCATTTTAATTATATTTAAATTAAAGGTAAAAGTATAATCATGATAAATGTACAAGGATTTTTTTGTTATGCCTCTATTAACAGATATCTTCAGTTTTATAAAAATCAGTGAGAATTTTAGAAATTATAACTTTCGGCCAAATTTTCTATGAGAAAACAAAAAAAAATTTAAAAACTAATGACTTCCTGAGAAAGCTTAGAGTCTCCTCTTTAAAATGCTTTCTTTTTTTTCTTTGCATACATTTTAGACAGAGATACTTTAGTTTTTCCGAACGCCTCGCCTGAATATTTGTATTTTGTAAATTACTTATAATTTTTTAGTAAAATTTTCCGCTCTTTCACGTGGTGCTATTAGTTTTTCGAAATTTTTATTTTTTTTTCGAGATATAATGGAAAAACCAAATTTTCGATTTTATTTTCGAAATTGTGAAGTTAGCATACACTTTAGAGCAGCCAAATTTTTTTTATTGTTTTCTACACCCTTTCAAGTCATTAAGTGCCAAGTTTCATCGAGATCACATTTTGTACGAGCTTTTGGTCAATATCCTTCTCTGGCAACTGGGCTATTTGTAAAATCGGGTCATATGGAAATTGTTATTAATTAAACTAAATTTTTAAAATATCGAACGAAAACAAAACATTATGCTGAAGAAAGAGGATGGTAAGATAAATATGAATGGAAATGAAAGAAAGCAGGAAGATTATAGACATTATAGTCGTTATTTTTGGGGAAACAAGTGGTACGGTAGCGAAGCATAGATAACCTTAGAAAATTTGAAGAATAACAGAGGTAAACAAAAAGACAATTTGCCAAAATGTAAAAATGGTAATGGTGGATGGTGGAATAAAGTAAGAAGAATTATAGAAGAAGAGAAGAAGCAATAATAGAGGAATTGAAATAAAAGAACTGTCAAAATTGGAGATATAAGTTAAACCATAAACCAAGAAATACGTCAGTTTTGTTTAAAAAATGCATATTTTTCGCCAAATCTAAATATTTCGCATAATTTGTTGTATTTATATTTATAATAAAGCAAATTTAAATAATAATAAATATGTTGGTTAGTAATATTTGAAAGTCTTTCCTAATAAAAATTTAAATGCGATTTCTTAAGAAGAAAAGTATATAACAACAAAATGACCGCTGGTTAAAAACCTATAAAACAGCCATTCTCATATGTATCAATAGCGCATATAGTCCGTCAATCAGCGCAAAAGCTCGAGCTTTCCGAGGAACGCTTTTATGGCCCGATTTATTTTTTATTTTACACCTTTTGTCGTCGACCGATGGAAATTCGTCACAGAAAATTAAAAGTGTTTCTACTATTGCCAAATAATTGGAGACAGTAAATTTTTTGAGAATAAATTTAAGTATAGACAACCAACAGACCATGCCAAATTATGTTTATTACTTATAATAAACTGCGTTTCTGCTTTCCACTGTTACCGATGGTCTGGTGTTGTCAACTTTTATTTGACATGCAAAAAAAGGACAAAAGTTCAGATACAATTTTGCATTCTTCGTTTATACAGGACGGTGTTAACCAGTACGAACGCTTTGAAGACAAAAGTTTCAAATGTTAAAATTTCTTTCTTAAAAAGATAGAAACGAGTCTTTGGCTGTAGAATCAAATATATTGAATTCCTCAGGTGGTTTCTCCTTGAAAGAATACGAAGAAGAGAGTGACAATTTGCCCAGAATTTTTTTATGTTGGCGAAACTCTCTACTTGACTACATTTATTAGTTTTACTGTTAGATAATAGCACTACATCGTTTATCTAACAGTGTGAGTTTGACTATTAGCCAAACTCTTCCTAAATTTTCTCTTATCTTCTGTTTCTATTTTGAATTCCATTGCTCTCCCAGAGATATAAATTTTTGTTTTATGTAATCCGTCTTTCAGAGCTTTCTTTTATTTCATTATCTATTGTATGCTTTTACGCTATTTATTTTCTGAAAGTTATTTCTTCCCTTACGTTTTTAGAGCTTCTGTAATTTCATGATTTACTTTGGCGGGCATTTGAGGTCTAATATCTTCATTTCTGACTCGATCTATATTTGTAATTTTTGTAAATTACTCTCGCGATGTTACTGTTTTATTTAAACCATCATATCCTAAATTTTCGTTCTATCTGGTTTGTCTACATCAAATAAAAATTGTATTTTTTTAATAAGTAATTTTTTATTTTTAAACCACTTTTTAAATTGTAGTTAACATTGATCTTTCAACATTTGCCACGCTATAGTTTTATTAAATAAAAAACAATTAAAATCTACTTTTAAACTCCTACAGATCATCACGATATTCACGATATTTTACGACTTCCTCGTGACATAAAAAAAGTTTTAACTGTTTTGTAATACCGTCGGTTTAAAAGGTTTAGGAAACAACCTCTGCTTTTGTCATCATTGATGACGTTTTTGATTTATGTACTTATGTTGTAAAAATGTAGTTAAATTTTTTTTAACAATCATTCATATTTTCACTTCTGTAGCAATCGCTTTTGTTATGTGATCTACATGCAGTGGTGCCAATACTAAAAGTTCAAGATCAAAGTGAAATTCAATTTTAAATTTTCCAGATCTAAAAGTGTTATTATCTGCCTTTTTCATATGCAAAACAATAGAAAGAGTTAAAAGTGGTTAGCAGTACGTCGCCAAAGCTTTGAGGAACCCTGTATATTTTAGAGGAGCCAATAATTATTCACAAGAGCATATTTGGCGCGAAGAATCACTGTGATCTGTAGAAGGCCCAAATATATTTTTACTTTACTTTAAAAATTAAAATTTGTGCTAAATGAAAAATTTTGGATGCCCTATTGAGGAACATTCATGTATTTTTTTCATTTTCTTTTTGTGCCTCAGAATCCACCAATCTATGAGGCACTTTTTCGTAAGCTGATTTAAATTAGAAGTCAGTAAAATTCAATCATGATTAAAGCTCAACACAAACATAAAATATCCCTATTTTCTTTCATCCTTTTTGTTTCCTTATTAAATGGAGATAACGCATGATTCATCTAGTTTTATTTATTTACTGACTCCTAGTTGAAAGTAGAAATTGTCATTTAGAAATATTGATAAAGGTTGATAAAAGTGACTACTGCGATTTTTCTATATATTATCTCAAATAAGTAAATGGGTAGTGTCATTTATTTGGAAATATTTATATTTGAAACTGTTTTACGCAAATAACAAACAATGAAACATCGATTTGGAAATGTAATTCTTTTCGATATTACATTTCTGTTTATTTATTTACTTATTCATCTTCAGAGTCATCCATATAGGCCGGTACAACGTAAAAAAAATAAAAGCTCTATTACCAGTGCTAGATGAGAAAATAATCTAGTAAAAGAAGACAGTATTTATTATGTCTGAAGTCGTTTTCAAAATGACATAACAAAATATGTAATAAAAAGTTACTATAGAAACATAACACTTGATAATCTTACAAAAATATGAAATCAACATAGGACACTTAGAAAAAGATTTTGAGATTGAAGATGTCAAAATCTGTTTGAATCATATTTTTGTGACGTTTCTGGGAACGAATTTTGAAAGGATAGCGCATTTGCATATTATAAGAGAATTTATACATTGTCATAAATGAAGTTTTCTTATTAATATTATCATAAGAAAAAACCAGATAAAAACTTTTGATACTATCCCGATATAGAGGGTATCCTTTTTGCAATGAACTCTTTTTGTAAAATAGGCATCCAAATTTTAGAAATATCGACCGAAAAATTAGAAACACATTTGTTATTATTTAAGCATGTCAATGCTGCTTCTTTAACTTTGCGGTTATAATTATTCGGTTCTTTTAATAATCTAGTTGAAGAATTCCATTGTATTTTATGACCAACATCCCATGCATGTTCTCATATTTTGGATTTTTCGAATTGTTTATTTTTAATGTATGATTTGTGTTCATTAAGTCTAATATGAAAAGGTCTAGATGTTTCTCCTATATAACATTTATTACGTTCGCATGGAATTTTGTAAATACAATTTTTTGTGTTTTGAATTTCATTCAAAGGTTTTGTATTTACTATTAAAGATTTTAATGTATTATACGTTTGAAAAATCCCTCAATAATTCATTCAAATATAGTAATCCCTTATATTCCAAAATTATCCGAAAAAATTAGAAGGATTGGCAATAAATTTATTTTAAAAACAGTTTTGTATCCTATGTTGATGTCATATTTTTGTAAGATTATCAAGTGTTCTGTTTCTATAGTAAATTTTTATTATATATTTTGTTATGCCATTTTGAAAACGACTTCAGAATTAGAAGTCGAAACGTCAAAAAAATTAAAACTTTTCCAAGAAAATAAGTGGTTTTATTCCATATAAAAATAAAGAAATTGAAGTAGCAAACCACTATGAGCTTCCGAAATGAATTAAAACTATTAATTTTTTACATTTTAGGAACTTTTTTCCATAAAGAGTTATTAAGTAAAATATTAAGATAGTTCTGATTTTTTTGATTAAAATTTTTAATACGATTTTTTTTAACATCGGTACTTTCAATCAAAATATTAATAAATTAAAAAACCTACAGGGTGTCTTATTTAAAAAAATATAACTTTGTGCTACCTCCACGTAATGAAACACACTGTATAATAATTTTAATGTGTAGGTATCTTTCAAATTAATAACTTTTTCTCCCTACTCTTAATATTTCCTGTATAACATTCGTGACAAAATTAATAAAAATTTGTTTTAAAAATTGTAATGTTAATGTTAATTAAAAATTTGTCATTCCCGCCTCGTTTATCCGCTTTTAAATATTATATTCATTTTTATAAATATTTTTGTAGTGATTAAATTAAAAATCTGCGACAAATAATGTTTTACAATGTTGTCGCTGGTAAAATTAAAAATTAAAACATATAATATGTAACAACTATTTTTTAAATATAAATTTATATTTAGAAAAGCTTGAATTAAAAAAGAGACTTAGTGAAATTGAAATTTAGAAATCTAGTTGGTTGTATAATATAGGTGATAAATATTTCTTTCAAGATAACCCGAACAGGAGACGTGGTCTAAAAATAAGAAAATTAGTGGTAAATATCTAAACAATAGTTCATTCTAAGAAGACCACACGTCTCTGTTTTAAACTGTGTGTGATTAAGGATAAAACCTAGATACTGTCTAAGTATAAATGATTAAAAAACTATCTTACCTATGTTGTTTGAGATTATCCTGCCGCTTAAAACTTTTTCCGCATATTTCGCAGCTGAACGTAACCTCAGGACTTTTATGCGTCCTCTCGTGGATCATGAGGTTATAGGGTTTGGTGAACCTCCTCTGACAGTACTTGCACACAAACTCACATTTAGACCTCATCTTCCTCCTGAACTGTCCACCGCTTACGTCGTTGTCGATCTGCATAATCGCAAACATCTTGGCTTTTTATCTTTATAGCCTCTCACTTAATTACAAAGATAAAAATCGAAATCTCGGGTTATCTCAAGTTCGTCCCAAGAAAGATGAGCCAACTAGGATACACGTACACGTAATTGGTTTTTTGGTTCGCCTTCCGTAAGTTATTTATTCTATTATTAATCGATTAATCAATAGGATATGTAATCAATTGTTTAGAGAAGATAACGCAAATGCATAGTAAGTTGCACGATTTCGGTGTGGGAGTATGCGATGTCTCAATCTGAAAAGAAAGTTATTATTAATAATGTGAACGTAAGGCGGGCATACAAGGTGCAGCAAGAGTAATAAACAAATTAATTCATTTTTTTTCGTGACCCTTCTTGTTTAACCCACCATCAGTCGCCTCACAGCCAAACATGATTAGTTGCGTGTTTGACTTTTTTAAATATAACCAAAAGAACCGATAAGTGAAACTCTTGTTTTAAATGTTTAATGCAAGGGCGGCTCCAGCCCAGAGATTTGGGGAGGGGGGGCAACGTCGACGGCTTTTAGGGTTATATATATAACAGTTTAATATTTTGGGCTTGTTGAGAAATATCCGCTCATTGCCGGACTTTGGGGACTGTCGTTGGTTTCTTATACAAAATTCATTCTGATTAAACCAAATTTTAATTTTTTTGAATTTTTTTTGTAGATTCTAGGTCCATTTATACCCTAAAAAACTCACTTTTTGTATCAAAAATGTCCCAAACATTTTTTTTTCGGTAATTTTGACATTGCCAATCGTTTCTTATACAAAATTCATTCGGCGTAAACTATTTTTTTAATTATTTGATTTTTTTTTGTAAATTCTAGGTCCATTTATACCCTAAAACACTCACTTTTTCTCTCAAAAATGGCCCAAACATTTTTTTTCGGTAATTTTGACTTTGCCAATCGTTTCTTATACAAAATTCATTCTGCTTAAACCAAATTTTAATTTTTTTTGTTGATTATAGGTCCATTTATACCCTAAAACACTGACTTTTTCTCTCAAAAATGGCCCAAACATTTTTTTTCGCTAATTTTAACATTGCCAATCGTTTCTTACAAGGGCAGCTCCAGCCCAGAAATTTAAGGGGGGGAGGGGCAACGTCGTCGGCTGTTAGGGTTATATATATATAAAAGTTTAATATTTTGGGTGTGTTGAGAAATATCCTCTCATTGCCGGACTTTGGGGGGGGGGGGTGAGCAATTGGAGCCGCCATTGTGTTTTAAATACAAAAATCAGGCCTAAATTTATTTTTTCAGCCCTAAAGTGATTAATGAGTGCAATTGTTGTATATGTAAATGAGAGAAAAGCTCCTAGAATTTTATGTTAATATTTATACAAAAATCTTTTCTTTTAGATATTCTTACCGCTTTATTATGAATTTAAAATTCGATGTAATTTAGATTTTCTCTAACGTAGCAATAATCAAGTTGCATTTGGCGAGTCGAATTTTTAAAATAATCAAAATCAATGGCATTCACGAAAAAAATAGTATATTAAGCAACGCATTTCAAATTTAAAAAACGAATCGCGCAGATGAGTTTTTTAAAGGACGAATGTCATAACAGCCATATGAAATAAGTTGCTTATAATACTTTTTATATTTTGCCATTTTATTAATTTTTTAATAAATTTATGCTTTGCATATTATAGAAGTTTGCTTTAAAAAATATGAGTTGTAGAATTTTTAAAATTTGACAGATTTATTAGATACAAATGACAAGACAAATGTCAATTCATGTCATTTGTTGATTGATATTACCAACCGTATAACACAAAAAGTTGCGTACTCTAATGAAACATTCTCAAATGCATAATGTAAAATATTATAAATGTAAAATATAAAAAATATTTTAAATGTCGCGTAAGAGGCGTCTTCGACCTTACCTTCTTTAAATTCGAAGGACAAGCAATGTATGTTTTTCAAAATGTAAGTAAAAATGTTTTTTTTATATTATTTTATTGCAAAAAAATCGATTTTCTTCTAAATTATTCGGTTATTGAGTTACAGAAACGTGTTAAAAACAAATAGCTTCTATTTGGTTACTTGGGAGGTCACTATACGTGAAAGAAGAAGAAAAACAAATAATTTGCATATAATAATTACTTACGTTTATCAACGAAGTCGTGACTATCAGTAGATCCTCGGGAATAATTTAAAATACGCAAGTAAACAAAAAAAACCACCAACATCTATTATCATCGTATTATCGTCAGTATAAAGTAGTTAAAAATATTTTCATATTCCACGGTCGTGAAAAGTTATTAACGAAAGGAAATTTGGTAATATATTGTTTTATGATATTGTAAAATAGTGCTGCGAGATATGTGGGTATAAGAAGAAGGTTAGATGGTACAAACATAGCAAAAATTAATATACAAAAAAAATTGTTTTTATTAGTTCGTAGAGAAAAGCGTTCGTATTTTTTATGGAGCACGTTTTAATTGGAGTATTTCAAAAAAAAAAAAAGGTATAATATTTGAAAATCCAGAAAAGAAAGCAATATCGTTACTTCCGCGAAAATATATAGGGAATTGTAAATTTTCGACGGACTTGGTCTAAATAGCCCAATTTTCGATAATTTTGTTACGAGAAAAACAAAAATGGTACAAAATTAAAAATACAAACAATGGTATTGAAACTTGCGATGAAAATGCAATAAAAATGTAAAATTGCTTGGAAAATTAAATAGAATTGGAAAACAGATGTCAAAATAACTTTTTTGAGGACAGTTTATAGGAAATTATATATTAGAAACATACAGATGTGTAACAATCTGAATAGAGAAGATTATTTTCAATTCTTTTACAAGATAAATTAAAATTACACATTAAACATTCACAAAAAAAGTTAATGAATATTTTTTGTAAAAATTATTTAAAAGAATCAATAATTAAATACAGAATTGAATATCGAGTAATTAAACTACAAAAAGGATTTGTTGTAAATTATTAAATTAGTCTATCATCCACTCCTGATGATGCCAACATAGTTGTCGAAAAGCGCGTAGAGTGTTAAAATTGTGTTTTGGTTGAGTGGTCGACGATAGTTTTCAACTTTATCAAGTTAGAGGCTAATAATCTTTCTAGAGTTCTAAATTAATTGGCTGCCATTTTTAGAAAGACAATAGTAGAGAAAATTTTTTTATCTTAAAAAGGAGGATTTTGTGTTTAATTTTGTCTAAGAAAATCCAACATTTTATTTTTTTATTTAAAGTTTCCAATTTAGGGAATAATAAAAATAAAAATTCGATTTTCATTTTTTTCCAATTTTTTATCGCGATATTTATGCTTGATTCTCCTAGAAAAACTGTATTTCAGTCCAAAAAATGTTTAAAAAAATAAAAATATATTTCAGGTTCTAAAGTAAGGTTTTTGTGAGGGAACGAATCAATATAAATCAATATAAAAAATGAAAATCGAATTTTTATTTTTTTATTATTCCCCAAATTGGGCCCTTTAAATAAAGAAATAAAATGTTGAATTTTCTTAGACAAAAGTACACACAAAATCCTTCTTTTTAAGATAAAAATTTTTTCTCTACTATTGTTTTTCCAATTTTTAAGAAAATACGAGGATTCTTTGGTTATACATTGCCAATTCAGTAAAAAAAAAATAATGTGCGCGAATTCGTTTTTTGAGGTTAGGATGCATTTTAAAAAAACCCTGCCATTCGCATCGATACTCTACTTTATCACGGTCATTTTAATTTTTTTTTATTTTTCCAAGACCCTTAGAGCCAGAGATATTTAAAAAATAGTGAAGCAATCCACTCGAAAAATACCAAAAATGCCGTTTTTCGCACATATCTCGCGAAGCTCCAGCCCAAATTAATTGACAAATTTTTTACAAGCTTCTCTTTATGTATAAACTCGAGAAGAAATTTAAAAAAATTGACTTAGCTCTTACATCCATATAAAATTCTAATTTGACTCCGCTATTAATTTAATAATTCAAAAAAAAAATGTTTTCCTAAAAATTTTTAAATAAACGTTAAAAACGTTTACACACAATAAAATATCACCAAACAAAACGATTGAAAAAATGTATACTTTAATTATAAAATAAATAAACCCCCATATCTCAGTCCAAATCCTCGAATTTATTTCTACCATATCTAGATAAAAAGAATTGAAACCAAACTTTTTTTATTGTTTATTATTATTTATAACCTTAAAAAGTATAAAAAAAAGTTCAAATCAATCGTTTAAACAAATGACTTACATGTATATAAACTAATATCCACAAAAATATCTTGAAGATGTTCACGAATGACACTAAGGCCTTAAGAGCTCAAGCACTTCCTCACCCACTCACCAAGAGCACAGTGTTATCTCGCGAAGTCGCAGGAGATGTTACAAAAGTGGCGCCTATATCAATATAAGTGGATTTTGCCACCGATTGCAGGATTCCTCATAGAGTGAAAGGAGCTGCTCGCTGAGGCTGATGATGCTTCCCTCTACTCTTCGCACAATCGTGCGAAACACTTGTTACAGTCATTTGTTTCTCATGTAAATCAATTTTTCGATTGCATCGCACAAGCACGGAGGATTTAATGAGCGTCAAACGGATTTTTTAAGGAATTATTAAGGATTGTTTACCTAATTAATTTTTCTTTTTGAATTCACGAAAAATGTCTTGAGGTGAATTGAAAAATTGGATCTATTAGGAAGTTTTTGGTAGGAAAAACAGTGCATTTTTGTAATTTTGTTTTTGTATTAAAATATTTTTTCTACGGATGATATTGAAATGTATCATTTTCAATTTGATTGCGATGGTTGAAATTCTCAGACTACTGCAATTTCGACGATTTTACGTAATTTGACATTCAAATATTAATAAGAGAAATGTCACTGTCAGTAATTTTCTGGAGATTATAGTTTTAATTTGTAAAAATGGGTGATACTAGTATGGATAAGTAATAGTGAAATAGAACCAGAGGAAATTATAAAAGAGGCTGAAAATGCTAATTCATTTTCGGAAGAAGTCTTTGGTGCATATTTTGCAGAATTAGCTAAAAACAACACTTTGGGCCCAGTATTCAATGTTGAAGACAACTATCTCCATCAAAAACAACGTTGATATTTCCAAATATTTCAAATTACGATCATTTTTAAGACAAAAATCTGATGGATATTGCCCAAAAAATTTACAGATAAACCATCAACTAGTTTAGTTATTCCTGATGGGTGTCAAATGAATACAAATTCGTCATTTGTAGATAAATCATATACAAGCTTAAGTTCTTATACGAATCCTTCAGATAAATTTATAAATACAATTGGAAATAATTGCACAAATTGTTCTATTACAGTTAATGTATACCAGAAATAAAAAAAAAATAACAATGGTTTATTTTTTTATGAGTGATTTAATTTTTATCCGTAGAAAAATAGTGTATGCAACTCGTGGTCGATAAAATTTTAACGTCTCGACTTAAGTTTTTCAACTCTCTATCGCCCGCTGAAATTTTATTTCAACCACTTGTCCCATAATATATAATATTTGTCTTTTGAATAAATATTTTATAGAATTAAAGTTATTTATCACTCGTAAGTATCAATGTAACTAAAAATTAAAATTATAAATAATAATACCTAGAGTTAGGGGGTATATTTTCATATTTTTAACCGATAAATAATTTTTAATAACTTCCAAAAAAATATTTTAACTTAAACATCTCAATAGAAGATAATATTAGACCCTATTATAGCCAAAATTCTCAGACAACGTCAAAAACATAACTAAAAAGATTGAAAGTTGAGAGCCTTATTTCCAAACAAATTGATTCTAAATTTCAAATTACCAAAAACAATATGCAAGTCACTAGTCTTCAACTACTGTAATATTCCCTACTTGCCCTATACAAGCAAAAATATTATACAAATTATATGAAATAATTTTGGTCGATTTGGTTTTTTATATCAATTTTTATACTAATTCTGTACATTTTGTACCATTTCATCTGTAAAGCTGAGCTTTGGAGGATAATTTAAAGAGTAGCAATGGCTAAACTTTACCTCCAAATGCTTTCACATTTACGTGGGTACGTCTAAACAGAGCATTATCGGAAAAAGTTTGGTATACCTACCTATATTTTTTATTAATCAATTCTGGCATGTAAAAAAATGAAAAAAGACGAGAGTCACGCTGACGACGAACCACCTGAGATATATTGGCTCGATGACATCAAAAAAGTTAAATAATTTTATCTGATCGAACAAGTTCAGCGTTAAAATTGTTAAGAGAACGCTCCCTCAAAATGTCACCGGCCGACCGCCACAAAAGCCCGACAATACAACATATATTTATGCTAATATAATCAATGACGATATCCGCCTCTCATTGTTGAAAGTTCATTGAAATTCAACGTTGTCTGAGCTATTATTCACTCGCCGAAGAAAGAGATTCGACCGAAGATTTCTATTATTTTCGAAACAATCTCCGGCGATGTTGCGAAATGCCATTCGCCCAGATTTTGAAGATGGCTCCACCTTCGACTCGGAAATTTCTTTTTCTTCGGTTCTCACAGGGTGAATCATCTTCATGAATATATGTATAAATAAAGGCATACCCATTGTAAACATATATAGGTACCTACATTCTAGATCGACACAGATAACAGAATTGTAACGTCAAACATGATTGTTTCGCAGGGGGTTGGGTGAAATGGTTTTTGTAAATTGAGGGATGATTCTGCAAGTCTGATATAAACCAAATTCAATCAAGTCGAAATCAGACTCAAGGAAGATGAACTTATTTGTTTGTGATTATTGGTTTTACTGAAATAAATGTATTTTATAAAGAAATTCATTAATTTTTTTTTGTCCAATTTCTTACAAGTTTTTACAACATATTCATCTCAAAAAGAATCTATAAACTATTTATCAAAATGATTCGCAAGGACTTTAATGTATTTTTTCTCAAAATTTAAATTATCATATTGATATATATCTAATAAATAAACACAGGCCTGCAAAATATAAGTAATAAACAACTTTTTTTCGTGTTTTTTTGGTGCTGTGATTACGAAAAAAAGTATCTAAGAAATTGCATCACATATAGCATTTTATATTGTGATCATCCAGTTTTTTGGGGTTTTATTGACTCTTCTCCTGAGTTAATCTTATATGTGCTAGATAAAAATGGAGTCTGTAATTCATATCCAAAAAACTCTTAAATCAATTATCAAAACTCCAACAGGCATTTCGGAATTTACGTTTACAAATAATTATTTGTTGAACTTGAATTTTTAACTCAAAGAATTCCTGGACGCCAAGAAACTGAGCTTTATACGCCTTTTTCCTGATTTTTATATCACAACAGTGAATAAAGTTAGGGCACAGAACTCAATTTTTTTTAAGGGACTACAACAATACAATAATTTACCAGAGTCTATTAAAAATTCAACCTCGTTAAGCAATTATAGGAGAAACCATAAACAATATTTGCTAAATGGGTAACGTTTTCAATACACAGGGTGGTACTTAAGTAATTCTACATAGAAATATGGTAGATTGTTCACTTTAAAATATTAATATTAAATATTAAAACGGAGATCATATTCGGATTCAGGAGTAATGGTGTCAGGGCCAGAAAAAATTTTTGCCATTAAGCTGATCCCTAAAATGCGATTATCTCGTAAACCGTTAAGTTTTGAGGTTAATATCAAGTATACTTTTTTCTACAAAAAAGCGCTAACTTAAAGAGCAAAAAAGTTTAACGCACATTTATGTCACAAATGTGGCCTAACAAGCCCCCTCTACAAAATACATCGAAGTAGGTACCAGATTATGGTTTCTTCGTTTCCAAAAACCCCCAGTTCCAAATTTTTATGTATACATATCCAAAAAACGCTAAAGGTATTGCAAAAAATAAAACTGAAAATTTAACCTTTAACACCCTGTATATTCCTTATTAGCAACATTTTATTAGAGCAAGTTGGTTCAAATCGTAATATTTTAAAGTGAGGAATCTACCATACTTCTATGCATAATTACTTAAGGACCACCCAGTATATACATATATATGTATAGGTGTTATAATATAACTTAGAGGTATAGGTATTTATTTTAATAATTTAATTGATCGTATTGTATAAGTTTATTGTATTATTATATATTAGTTTGTATTGACTAAATAAAGCATTTATATTTTTAGCTTCAACAAGATCGGTGGATTTGAATCGCCATTTTAAGGAAAAATATCTGACATAATAGTATTTTCTTATGTATTTGACATCTGAATTTGAAATCTTTACTCTAAAATGTCCTAGATATCAAGAAAGTTTTTAAATCTCGGAAAACCGAGCTCTGAATGAATAATCGACTAAAAGTAAATTAATGAATGGGTGAGTAAATGAGTGATTTAAGAATGAATGAATAAATGAGTAGGTGAATCATTGAATAAATGAGTCAGTAAGTAAGCACAATAAAAATGAAACAGTTCAGTTTTGAGCGATTTAAAAAAATCCTTGATGTCCAGGCTCTTTCGGGGATGAATATTCGGATTTAGCATCTCAAAATACATAAGAAAATATTATTACGACATATATTTTTCTTTAAAATTACGACTTAGAGATACATTGAGGCTGAAATTAGTAGCTTGCGATTTAAAAATGTCGATAAAACAAATCGTTTACTCAAAATTTGCTATTTAATAGAAAAAACCAAACAAAAAACTGGAGGAAAAGCAAAAAAAATGGCCATCCATTTTATCATATAAGTTTTTTCTTTTTCTTGGTTAAAACATTATTCTTTTAAAGTAGAATGTATATATACTATCCTTTCCCCAGAATTCTAACGTGTCTACTTCATTAGCACAAACTTTTTGTTTGATACATACACTGAAAAAATATTTGTACGTAAAATCAATGATGTATCGTCGTCAATTTTTTGGACATTAATTCTATGATTCGGTGATTGGGACAATGATTTCACGTCATAAAACAATGAACTAGTGCATTAAAACAATAACCGAAAAATCGTTAAATCAATAAACGCAAAACATCAAAAACTAATTAACTGTATCCTTAATATAATGTAATTGTATACAATTCTAAAGGTGTCAGATCAGGAGACCTTGCAAGCCAATGTATTAAATCATCCGCTCTTCACCCAATCCAACGTCCTGGAAAATTTTCCCTCAACTACTGCATATTTGAGATTAAAAATATGGTCAAATTCATAATACTTCCAAAGTTATAGTATGTAAAATTATAGAATTAACCCAATCAAATTTCCTTCGCAAGTTCTGAGTAAACTGTTAATTTTGACGTAAAATTAATTAAAAAACCAGAATTTAATTTTTTTAATTAGTTTTTAAAAAAAAATATTAGAAAATTTAAAAAATCAATTTAAATAATAAAATTTCTGTCCTAAAAGTTGGTTTAATTCGTTTAAAAAGTTTTTGAGATATCGTTAAAAATACGGCAACCTTTTAGCCCGCTTGAAAGAGACTACAAAAGGACATATTTTCGGACAAATGTTTAATATGCAAGCTGACTTATTGACGTAATATGGTGTCAGTAAGATTTTATAAAATCCCCTGAATAATTAAAATTCAACCCCTAATATCCAATTGAAATAAATAACATTAAAATTTCACTTCCAATATTCAATCGAAGAATTCATGAAACAAAATCATCTGTCACTATTAAAACAAATGATTGAAATTACCATCGTTTAATCTAAAAAACAACTTTAATCCTACATACCCAAGCACACCAGTTAGATACCCAGTCGTTCTTGACTTTAAACTTGTCGGTTAACGATGCCGTTGGTTAAATTGGGGCGGTTGCAGAAACGGCATAATAATAAGCTTTACCATCGACAACGCCACCTATTCTAGTAGCTACCAGCTTTACTGACACCCCGCTGGGTTGCTACTGGTTATATTCGATGTGGTGGGGGTCATGTAAGTACCAATCTCGTAATAATCGAGTTGCTACTGGGTATCCTGCTACGAATTATGTACACTGGGTGTTTGTTGGGTTTGTTTAAATAAGGTCTCTGCGGTGTGATGCACGTGACGTCAGAAGAAACCAGATTATATATCTACTTTATATTATGATTGCATGTATAACGGAATATTAAATTCGCTAACAAGAAAAACTACTTTCGTTATGGTTATACCATTTTTACCAATTTTTTGGATATATTTTAATGTGCGTTACTTTAATAAAATCAGTAAAAATAACGCCGATTTGATACATTTTTTATTAACAAAAAAATGTGATACTTGAAGGCTTCTCAATCAACAAAAATAGTTTTATATACATTGATTAGAACTTACCGCACAAAATGTCAGACAAAAACACTTACAATACCCCTATAACCCCTATCTACCCCAAATTACTGATAATAGTTTTATTTTATTTTCATGAATTGTTGTATTTATGAATCAAAACAAGGGTGAATGCTCTTTCAAATATTGGCGAAGGCGATTATTTATTATTTTGCAATTAACTTAAACACAATCGTTCCTGGAACAATATATTTAATAATTATTATATAATTTTTCACGAGTTATACGATTGAGTAAAAATTTAATAAAAATCGCTTTTACTTTTAGAGTTAATTAGAAAAACACTTTTTGCGCTTCCGCCAACATTTAAAAGGAATTATTATTTTTCTTTTCTATTTACCTTTCCAGGAGTCTGAATAATAGGGTATGTTATTTTAATTTTATCCATATCTTCCACTCCCTTTAATCCTTAATCATTCTCTTGATTCGTTCTTATTGTGCGTGTAATGTTCTTTGTGAAATATATTGTTTTATCTATTATTGTTCTGTCGTTCTTCTTATTCCAATTCAGCGCTTTATTCTATTTTTTGTCTTCTTATAATTTTCCCCGCTTTCTTGGTTTGATTAATTTCTTCTTCTGGCTTGGTTTATTTTCTATTTTCTAGCCTATATCCTTATCTGTTCGTCTTTTCTTGCCTCCGTGTATTTTATTTCCCTTACTTATTGTATTTATTTTATGCCTGTGGTCTTCTTCTTTCTTAACTCTGTTTATAAAAGTTCTTGATATTTATTTCAGTTTATTTATTTTTTAATTTCTGATACTTCTTTTTCAATGTTACCTTCTTTTTTTCTTGTTTGGAGTTTTCGTTTTTAAGTTTGGAGTTGATGTTCATTGAAGAAGAGAAGAAAACAAATTTTGGTGAAAACATTTGTTCAAATTATGGCGAAGGCGATTTTTAGAACAACTTTAAAAATCATAAAAATTATTTATTATATATGTTTAAATTTGAAAAATAAAACAATTACAATGATTTCTTATTAAAAAGATTTATCTAATTTAGTATCATTGTATAAGAATAAAACTATGAACTATAACATACCCAATATAGATAAGATATCGCCCCCCTCCCACTAAAAATATCTGGAACCGCCTCTGTGGTTCCCTAGATAAATACCTTTATTATTTCAATTTTTCTAAAAACGAGGTCAAAATTATTTATGCTTTTCACATTATGTACATCTTTAAATAGTTCACCTCAATGGCAAACGTTGTCGAATGCGAGAGAGAGAAAGCTTTTTTTCAACTTCTTTGGAAATAACTTTATTGTGTGGTGTCATAAATTAAGTTGCGGCACACTTCAAGGGATCGTAAAACGGGAATATGACAGATAAGAACGGCATTTAGTTTTTAAATGATGTTATGAATATTTTTAAAAGACGACTTATGTAATTAAGCGAGGATTAGTTTTAGACATTTGTTTACCTCTATAAAACATTGTCATCGCAATAATTAACACATAAAATGTTATATCGAATAAAGAAATACATGGTGGTTCTATATTCAACCATTATTAGTTCATGTGTGTATGTAAAAACAAAGTTTCTAGTAATAGTCGAGTCAATACACAACACTTTTTTATTCTAAAGAACATGGTAGGTACAATTTAAGTAGGTACCTAGTATTTATAATTAACCTTTATGGCACAAATTGAGGAAAGCACCAGGAAAGTCATTGCACTTCATATTGGTCTATATTGACTATCCTATAATCTCCATAGATGCAACGCTGATCCTTTAGAAATACTTTACAGGATCGCCAACGAACGAGGATTCAACAGAGGCTGGACTAGGACACTAATTATGGATACAAGAAACTGTAACAACCTTTCAGGATGTTACATTTCTTTTATATTACAATATTTCACCTAACTTTCGAAAATATTCACCAAACAAATTGTTCGGTATCTGAATTCGATCTGTGTGTATGTATGTTGATTCTTTGTGTTTATGAATTTTAAAATTCTGACTTCAGATTTTGATAGAGCATCAAAAAGTAAGCTTTGATTTGCCCCTCCGCTCCGTACCTCTTCGAGAACACCTTCAAAATGGGGTCCAAAATATGAAAATTTTGAAGTTTAAAATGACAATGAATTTAAAGTAGACACATAGTGAATGATGATTTTGGTAAAAGTGAGTAGACTGTGGCTGTGTTGATTAGAATAGATCAGACATTCTTTACAGAATAGGTCAGCTCCTTTTTTTGAGCTCTTCCAATTCTTGGCTTGTGATGAATGACTCCTGTTGAATTTCCTACTCATAAATGTTTGTTTTCTGGCTTTATTTACTACTTCTTGCATTATTTTCTATTATTAGTTGATTATTTATGTTTTTATTTCTAATTTTATTATATCTTCTTTTACTTGATATTCCCAACTTCTTTTTGGTTATCATCTCCACCTTTCTTCTGTTGTTCTTCAGTCCTTGATTTTCTTAATTCTTGTTTCTTTCTCCCAATTTAATCTTTATCTTATTCTTCCATTACGTCTTTCATTTCAATATTCCAAAGCAACCTGTTTGCCTCAGGATGTTTTTAAATATTTTCCTTTTGAATATCCTTAAATTTCCCTCATCCTTTCTTGTAAGGTATGTTGTTTTGGCAGCATAGGTCACTATTGGTCTGATTGCAACTTTGTAGGTAGGTCTGTTTAGTTTTCTTAGTTATATTTCTATCTTTTCAAAATGACCTGCTTGCAGCTTATAGTCTTACATTTTACAATGTTTGTAAGTGAGTTCTTTATATAGGAACTTTGTATATATACGAACATAGTGTGAGAAGATGGCTATTTAGCTGAAACTAGTTGCTGCCCTCCTTTTTTAAATATAAATGCTGTGGTACATGACTGTGTTTTTTTTTAAATAAATATATGATATTTAAATAGGAAAACCTACTTCCCCAAATTTAAATAAACATTGAAATAGTTATTTTATTAAAAATCGGCCTTTCTAAATGGATTTACAAAGATTTGGAAGAAATATACCCCAAATTATAATTAGGAATCTAGAAAAAATTATACCAAATAAATTACACTGACAATGCACTGGAAATCTATAACAATCTAAAAATCTAAAATTTTAATAATACTTTCATTACAATTTGTTCGGTCTATGGCAATGCTAGAAAAGCATTCTCAACTGGTTTTAGTATAGTAAACTCTATGCATATTCGAGCTATACTAGTAAAGTAGAAGATTCGCCTTAAAGTTTTCATTACATTTCATTCATAAACTGAATTATTATTTAAACATAATTTGTAATTACAAATCTAGCACGCAAGTTCTCACTCTGTTAACAATCTTTAACTTTACGAATTTATTTGAATTCCTTTTCAAATTACGTCATAATAACATTTGCTAAACGATTAATCTTGCATTGTTTGTTTTTAAAACTTTGTCGTTTCTAATAAAGACATTTTCTAATAAAGTAAGGACTAATTGTAATAAAACAAACCCATTACTTTAATGAACCTGTCACGTTGTCAATAAAACCATCCATTTGCTGAAATTTCCATGAAGAAATTCGTGATTTTATATTATGACTTATGTATACGAGGGGTTTCTTGGTTTAGATCTATTTTGATTAAATTCTTGAAAGTAGTTCAATAACTATTGAAATATCTTAACCATTTGTATTATTTAAAAAAAAATATGTTCATTATGTTACTCTAATATATTTGATTGTAGTTATTGATAATGTAGTTTTAAGCAATATTAATTATAATTTGTTTAAGATTGAAATATAACCTATCTTTTTAAATTTTAATGCTAAATACAAGGGGTGTTCTATAGTTAATACTTAACACTTAGACTGAATCTATTGGTCGTGTTTATATTTATGTCATTGTACTTGTCACATTGAATTTATATGGAAGCTGAGAATTTACAGCTGCAGATGTAGAGGGTATCTCAAAACTAGTTTGAGCTTCATCTGAAGAAATAGAAATTAACAGTATTAACATGATTTTGACTGAATGTTTCCTCGCTTCTTCTAATGCTCGAGATTGTATAATAGCTTTTTTTAAGTCTACGGTATTGCTCTCTAAAAGGCGTTGTCGGATTTCATTACTTAATAAACCACCAATGAATACATCACGGATAGAGTCATTTTTATTTTGTTCAGCTGTCACAGTTTTGAAATCACAATTCTTGCTCAGAGCTTTTAAAATTTGGACGTACTGATCAATATTTTCAGTTGGAATTTCCATGAGAGTACTTTCATCCGTACTTTCATCGAGTCCCTCAAGTCCCTCAACTGTCACACCTGGTAAGAGTCAACTGTCTCACTCAAGCACCTGGCACCAAGGGGAGATTTGAGTTTGATCAACGCAGTTGACCCTGAGCCGAGTTCATTGGAGAGTGCTCCAGGGGTGCCAGTTAATGCAGTTGAGAGACTCGATGAAAGTACGGATGAAAGTACACTCATGGAAATTCCCTCTGAAACTGATCAGGAGTTTTTACCCCGTCGATCTACAAGAGTAAGGAAGCCGCCTATATATTATCCGGCGGAGAATGTTCTATAGTTAATACTTAAGACTTAGACTGAATCTATTGTTCTTGTTTATATTATGTCACTGTACTTATCACATTGAATTTATATGTAAGCATTTTGGTAATTAAAGTCTATTAGTTTGAAAGGTTTTGTTATTACAAGGGGTAAACCGCGGGGTCCATTTTGGTGTACAGACCTCGTCCATTAGTAGCCATTACTAGCCAATAGTGAATCATTACTAGCCTTTACTAGCCATTAGTGGCCATTTTTATGACAAAAATCCATTAGTGTAAATCCAAAGATTTAACTCGCGGTTTACCCCTCGGCTAAATAAATAGTATAGCTTAAAAATTAAAAATATTAAATACCTAAGTCTAGAACTCGTAAATGAAGATTAAAAGTGAAGTTTTGAGAACTGTACAAAGAAACGAATTCCCAATTTACATTGGGGGTTGCAAACCCAATTTGCATTAGGGGTTGCAAAATAATTTGACCGATTCTTCGTATCCCTTTAAGGGAAAATTGCAATATAAGTACTTGTTGTTGTTGTTTTGTTGTTTGTTAATTTTAACGTCTCTTTTCTGACCTAATGGCCTAAACTGGACGGTACCTACAGCTTATTGTGGGCTCTGAACCACGGTCCTCAATCACCTTAAACCCAGGACTATGCCTTTGTCATGCAGGTGATCTACCGACTAACAAGTGTGTAATTGTGTCACCAACCCCTATTAGTTCCACGAGATATCCGAACTCATCCGGCCTGTTTACCGGCATGAATGAAACTGCGTATGATACAAATACCTTTTTGCACTTGCCCAAAGTCTTATCTGGCTTTAATTCCACTTGAATACTGCAGGATTCGAACCTACTCCCCGAACACTGACCAAGCTGAATCGGCAGATGCCTTACCAACTAGGCCACCGTGTCCGGTAAGTACTTGTTCAAACAAAATATAACTTGAATATAAAGTAGGTACTGATATAAATTACTTACTGACCATAAAAAAAAAGGTTCAAAACAAAAATAATGTATGAAAAGGGATGTAACTTACTCATGGGGTTTACTAGAACCTTGTCGATAAAAAGTAGGCAGGCGATAATGGATATTTTATTTTTGGTTACTCAAAAGCCCTGTCAAAAACAAATAATACGAAATAACTGTATAACCGAAACTGTTAATGTTTATGGCAATTTCATAATAAAGATTAAAAGCACCTAATATAATTGTAAAACAAAGATTATATATATAAAATTATTCTACTGACTTTACAAACAATTCTTATCAGATATGTGCGTACCTCTAAGAATTTTGCATATTTAGTTAGAACATTTTAATATCACGTATACAATTTTCTTTCTTTTAAAAATTAATAAACTTCAATTCCTTAAATAATACCATTAAATGCAAAATTTTAAAGTACTAGTAAATGAATTTAAAAATCCGCCCACAATAAGAACCTGCAGATTTATTTTTAAAAAAGTAAAAAAAGAAATATAGATTTTAAAGTCACATTTTAATTATTTATCAAGTTGACAAACAGAAATTAATTTTTCTGATATTTTATAACCTGAAATAACCAAAATACCAAAAATCACATTGAAAGTTTTAATAGTAGGCGGAAAAATCGAAAATACTCATAGAAACTTAAAAAAAAAAGAATATAAAAAATTTGTAGTTCTATAATTATGAAATTACTTAATCAAACAGATAAAATTGATAAAATACCCAGACTCTTGGTTATAAAGATATGTTATATTTAGAACCACATCTGCGGTGGCAAGTGTCTACCTTTAACGTAGAAATGAATCACCCTGTATATCTATTATGACGTAATTTTAAAAGATTTCTTATTTATAATAACTCATATTTTTAAACTAAATTTCTCGCTATAAACGTCGTCCACTTCCTATCTTTAAACGCCATCATACCCGTCTTCGACTCACTTATCTAAATAAGGAAACATCGTATACTTTCAAATATTTGCAAAACCGATATTTTGTGTCGGTATTCCACATCCCGATGTTTTTACAGTTTATCTCAACCTATTAGTGAGCACTAAAAGGTAAATAAAAATTTTCAGCAATTTTAACAGCGTTCTTATCTGTTTGGCGAAGGTGTTGTTATAGTAGGCCTCGTCGATAAGTCACGAAATTTACAGGTAGCCTAGTTCTACTAAATATATTTTTTAACTAAACATAAATTTGCAAATTCGTTTACAAACGACCGCTGTTCCGGGTTCTAAAATTAGTTCTCCTGTAGCATCTGAAAGCTCAAGAGTATCAGTAGAAAAATTCTTGGGGAATAACCTGAAATTTAAGTACAGAATTTGCGGAGATTTGGATTTTTATGGAAAAACTACCTTCTCAGTAATACACGGAAATTCTCCAACGAATAAAATATTATTCAAAATAAATTTTCTAAGCGAAACATCAGATACAAAATAAATAATTTAATAGAATATTTTTGAGGTTAGAAAAAGTTTTATTGAAGTTCTTTTTGGTGGTCAGGAGCTAGTTGGAGATCTTGAGGTTGAATGAAATTAAAAAAAAAAAAAAAAAAAATCGGACCCAAAAACATATTTTAAATTTTAACTACAGTATATATAGTCCTGCCAACTACCGATCGCTCTGGAACAATCAATTTTTTGTTCTGTTACACCATATAGAATTATTTAATTAAAACAGTATCAAATAAAATTATATGCTTATTTATTAAATCATCTTTAGGGTGCTGCGTCATTGTGGAACCACCAAGTTGGTGGTACGAGTGGATTTTGGAAAGACGATCTCCCAGAATTTAATTATAACGTCATTAATTAATCCCTTGATTGAAACGTCAATGGGCAGAATTTAATGAAAAACGATAATTGTTTAAAAACAGGTTCATTAATCATTGGTGAAGACTAGTAGTTTTAAAAATTTGAAGAATTCAAAAGGCAGCTGCTTCTACTTTTAGTCACTATTATTTTATTTAATTTTTTTATATAATTTTAGTTTATTTGAGGCAATAAAAAAGCTCAGAATACTCAGAAAACTTACTTTAGAAGGCTGACAAAGAGACCTTTATCCACTACCCTCTTCAACTAAGTGTAGTGGAAAACTCTGAGCGAAAATGATATAAATACAGATAAAGAAAATTATACAGACAGAGAATGGATGGATCAGTGGTAGAGCACTAGATATATGACCCAAGGGTAGTGGGTTCGAATGCTATTGAAGGCAAAAATCACTTTCTGATTTTTTAATCAATAAAAATTTTAAAATTTCCAAGAAATCTTATAACAAACTCAAAACAAAAGCCCATGAGTTGATTTTTGTACCAGTGGCGAAAAAATACATAATACATAATTTAAAAAAAATTAAAAATTACTTTCTAGAAGAACAGCAACAATTTGCAAAATGAATTCTTTTAAAAATTACAGCGATAAGGAACATAACCTGCCATCTATGAACAAGCGATCCAATCCTTACACGGTTAAAAAATAAAGTGTTCTTTCAATCTCCATAATTGATTTCTCGTTACCCGTTTGATGAATGCTAGAAGGAAAGAGGTGCGGAGTCTCTAAAACAGTGGCGTATCTCAGATAAGGCGTACTGTTCCTAAATTAAAATATTTTTGATGTATTTAAATAATTTTATGAAGTGAAAAGTCGGAAACGGTAGTAAATCTTAAGGAAAATAAAATATTTTAGAATTTCGATAATTAGATGGTGTAGCAATTTTAAAAAAGCAGGGGGCGTACTTGAATGATAAGTAGTTTATAGAGTAAACCATTGAATTTGTTTCTAGAAGTCTTTGCGTAATTTCTTTTGACCTTTTAGGGATTGAAAAATGTTTCTAAATATTTAAAGTTAATGGTTTTATTAAGCAAAAATGTTTCACTTATTAAAAGAAAAGCTGTCGTTCTTCAAAAATAATCAAAAATAGAAAAAAGTTTAAAGTAATTGAAGAATCATAATTTAGGTTCAAGAATGGGCAAAAAGTAGTTTGAAAATCAAATCAAAATTGTTAAAAATGAGTTTTTTTGCATCTCCACCTTTACATTTATTCTTTCAGTGTTTCATTTGACTGCATATTATTCTCTCATTGTATTTTGAGTGCTGTGAGTTCTATATAAATTTAGAACTAAAAACCGTCTATTGCTTTAATTTTTCTCATTCTCCCAAGCCATTTACAAAACCAATAATTTCATTCTTCTTGTGATCCCTCAAAAAAATACAATGGGTCAAGTTTGGATACTTTAGTAACATTAGTTTTGGCATCCCTAATAAATAATTTGGTTCGTCGTATTGTCATGGTGCAATATTACCTAATTTGCAACCCCATCGATTTTCGCAAAACTTTTGACAAACATTTAGTGATGTAGCATTTAGCCTTGACTGATTTTGACCACCCAGATGGCACACTTGAAGAAAAACAGATAATTTCTTCATAAATAAACATATCAAAAAAAATGGATTAAAGCAGAAGGAATCGAGGCTTTAACTTCCATGCCTGCAAAAGTAAGGATAAGAAGAATAACATTTTTTTTAGATATATAATTCAACTACATCCAAATTTTAAATATTTTCGATGTAAGTAGAAGCCAAGAGGCAGATCTCCAACTAAGTTGGGTAGACCAAACAAAACCCTTAATAGATATGAGATTGCATGATGCTGAAGGGATTGCACAAGATAGGCAAACATGGAATCAACTGCTGAATCAAATATAAATGGTGTCACATCCTTTGGAGGATAACGAAAAGGGGAGGAGAAGTAGAAAATAGGATAGGTGAAACAAGACTACAAATAAAGCAATACCTCTAATAACAAAAATGGAAGCTCTGGGAGGACTAAAGGACTATCGCAAAGAATAAGAGAAAAAGAAGAAGATATAACAGTTTTAATTGTTAATATTACATCTTGTAAACGTAAAATACGATTTTTTACACCTTTTAAATTTATAGGAGAATATCAAAAAGTTTCAAGTTTCTAATTTATTATTGTTATTTAGGGATTCCTCGGTGTTTTGATATTAAAAACAGTGGAGAAGTAGTTAAAATATGCAAAAGAAATTCCGCTACTGAATACTTTTGTTTTCATTAAAAATAAATTATAATAATAAACTACCTGTTAATTTTAAAATTATTTCTGTTGTTATCGAAATCTGACTCATTTCGAATAATTAATTATTTTTGGCAACTGAAATATGTGAAAGGACCTTCATCCTTTATCCGACAAGTTTTAACCTGTCCGAAAACAGGAGGTGCATGTCGTGGGTGAGTCACTTGTTTTTTATTAATCGTTTACTGATAAATAAAATAATTATAAGGTTTCCGACTCAATTTAATGAAAATACATGTTAAAATTAAATAAATATTTTGAGTTCCCCAAGGTACAAATTTTGAGAATTTAATAATCCCATAAACATTTTAAATCCTATTTGAAATGGATTATTTCTTACTAGAACAGTAATGGGATTTGGCACAAAAACTAATAATATTAACCAGTAGGACTTCTTGCTACCTGCATAAGAAGACAATTGTGCTTGCAGTAGCCGAAACACCTTTGTTGGCACCATATTTAAAAAGATAATACCTAAATATTCACTGTAAATGACTTGTTTACAGACTATAGAATTTTAACAATCAGAGTAACAGCAAATTTTGTTAGTAGAAAAAAAGAGGAAAAGTGTGTTAAATTTTTGATTTATTTATGGCTTAGACATGTTGGATTCTCTGTAAAATGAATAGTGTGGGACGAATTTTGAAAACATAATAGATACTTCTAGATTTAACTCAAAAACGTTGAAAACTAAAACTTTTATCTTTCTTCTTGTGCCTCATACTAAAGAGAGCAAGAGGAGATTTTTTGGGCCCAAATGTGGGAATACAAGATATCAAAAAAGATGCCTACTGGTTTAATAAACCTGATATGATAAATATGTTATCCAAATCTGACCTAATGTTTAACCCTTTCTTTGCGGCAAATTTTTGAAGAGGTTCGGAAAATGCGGCATTATTTTTTATTCCATTGTTTGAAGAGGTGCATAGGCCGCACAAGCGCGCCGTCCGTATTTTGCCAAACGTCAAATAGATTTCATTAAACCATCTTCAGTACCAAAAAAAATGGTAAAAGCGTCTTTTTTAAATAAAAGTTTTACCAACGCATCATAGAAATTTAAGTTATATACATTTTTTTATGGCGTTTTCACCATTTCATAATTTTCTTTAGTTACTGAAGATGGTATGCGATTTCACAAGAAATTGTATCGACTTTTTATGGGGAATTTATTCCTATAACTATAGCGTTGCCACAAAAGATTAATCCGTTACTTAATTTTAGCTGCTGGTTTCAACATTATTTACTTCAACAGATGTAAAATTTCTTTAAAAATCGAACGAGGTTAGTCCCAAAGTTGTATAATTTTTTTTAAGACAATCATAGACGATTTCCAGAAGTAATTCCAAATTTTATCAAAAATCTAGCACTTAATCTAAATTTTAAAATCTAATATCGATTTTCGGAAGAAGAATTAAAGCCAATCGTATTCGCAAAATATAAACGAATTATAACTATATTTTGAAAATCGTCAACCAATTCAACTCCCATCACAAAATTCTACAAAGTAACCGTACAAACCGTCCACTTTAGAAGCTTATTATTTATATAAGCTGTTGTTGAACACGTGATCGTCGGCTACCGGAGTTACGCCTACGGCCCGTTCGAAGTACCTACCGTATTACGCACGGCCCGAGGTCTGGAACCTTTTTATAGCTAACAGTTGTGTGAGCTTTCATTCTGACACTGAAGAGATTTCTCTTTCTCATGTGTGTCCGTCAAGTTTGCGTCGCTTTAATTTTGTTTCACTTTGTGTCAAAGTCCTTAATAATTTATGTTTGGGTCAGCGAAAATCAAAAAAATATATATATTTTATTGTTTTCATAGCCGAGAGGTATTTATTTATTAATATAATTGATGGGTCGATTAGTTATAGAATAATGGTTATTGCTAAACGCTTTATTATATTTATTTGTAGGTAGTTCGTTTTTTTTCACGGATGCAGACAGTTGCAACAATGGGTATTTAAGTTAATCAATTTTAATTGGTGTTTTTAATATTATGTCGATTAGATCATTATACTATTTTTGTTCTAGGAAGAGAAAAAAGAGATGAAATTGTGATAATTACATTTTTCATACAAGTGTCTTTCAAAGCTATTTAATTTTTATCATTTCCCATTAAACTTTGAATCCCTATTAAGTAAAAATATTATTTTTAGTTACCGCGTAATTTAATGATAGGGTTACTGTTCTGCGCGACTATTGGTATCTCCAGGTTATTTGACTAAAATACTCAGATTTATTGAAATTTACTAAACTTGTTGAATCTTGCAGATACAAAGAAAATATTCCTTAATCTAGTAGTTCCAAAACTTTTTAATTTCTTGATATATACCATTTTTTATGAGAAATAAACGAAAAATTAATAGTTAAGCAGTAAAAAAATAAATAAATACCAACTTTACGAATTTTATTGGTTTCCAGGACTATAATAAACCAAATACTTAAAGATTATAAACGAGGCTTTAAAAGTTTTATATGTAAAACTCAATTTTCAACTTCTTGTTCTAAAAAGAGACACACGATTGCACTGAATTTGTTTTTTATATAATAATTATTATTAAAACAAATATAGGGTTTCATAGAGACTCGTGTACTCTAATAAGACTACAAAACATCCTCTTAGGGATCCACAGCTTTAAGTAATGCGAATAACAATAATTTGTGTATTTTATTTGCTTATATTTTACCAAAACTGAGCTGATATGAGAATAAATGTCATAAGATAAAAATAATCATACTTAAGAAAAAATGTTTTCTGGTCTGTGTGACTATCGAAATCTTTTTGCAAATTTCAGAAATTACTCAACAAGTGCTTATTAAAAATGAATTACAAATTAATATAAAAACAAACCACTTCATAAACATACACTTCAAAAAAACACCGCATATAAAAAATACTTATATAGATATAAAAAGTAAAAATATCCATAAACATTCACATGTATCTATCAAAACATCAATAAAGCACGAAAATTTACATAAAACATGAGACTTTTTAGTTAATATTTAAGAACTACAATAAACTTGTAAGCACTCTTAACTATAATTTTCAATTAATTCACCATTTTGTATATTAAATACATACTCACACAAACATAAAAAATAAAATTGCACTAACCTGTTGATCCGTAGCGACCGGCAATGTAGATTCTAGCAAAAAAGTGTAATTAACCGTCAAATTGTCTATAACAAAGTGGCTGAGATAGTTGACTTTTGCTTCTGTACCAAACTATGGCTGGTAGCTCAATGATTCTAACAAGTAGTGAGTAGAATGGGAAACCATGGTACCCCTCCCGCGACACCACTAGCACAGCCTACCGAGATGTGCACCTTACGAACTTTTGACATTAAGGTGAGGTTGCCAGGTAGGAGAGACCAGAAGTCACTCGACTGGTAAGGGATTATGAGTCTTATAACGACTTGGTTTAAGAGGATGACATTGTTGGGCTTTGATTGAGTTTTTAAAATAATTCAGAATAATTATGGTAGGTAGGCACTTTATTTTGCGCCTTATGGATTTGTGTTCTCGTGCATGTGGGATGGGCGCTTTTGGTGGGACCTTCTTCGGTGAAAATGGTCTTAATTATTCGGTGAAGAAAGGGCACCACTACTGAAAAAACTATTTTTCATATACCTGAAATAAATTACTGGGTTTCTTCTGCATAATACAGATTATAACGGATTAAAAATAATCGTAATGTACGATAGATAATCTCCGTTTTTCCATAATTTATATTGTTATTAACATCTATATAACTGTATTTTTTGCTTCTTAAATGGTGATTAAAACATTAATCTTTTTTAATAATAGTTTGTTTACTTATTTATATTCTATTTATTTAACGCTCTGGGTCTTCTTGTTATTCCTTTATTGAGATCAATAATTCTTTTTTTTCTTCCTTATGGCTGTATTTATTATTATGTAATGTTGTTATTTTCTTAATGTCGCTCTACTTCTTACTCACAGTGGGACCAATTTATTTTTCTTTTTTCTTTTGATCATCATTATCAGTTGTCTTTTCATTATGTGTTCTTACATTCCAGGCTCAATAGTTTTATGTATTTCATTGTTTTTTCTCCTTGTAATGCTTGTTCTATGTTGATATTTCTTTTTAGGGTCTCTATTAATATTTTTTACTTGAAAACTTGATACCAACGTGATACTACATATTAGTGGAGTGAAATTAGACAAAAATATTTTGAAAATGGATGTAAGAGCTAAGTAAATTTTTTCGATTTTATACATAAAGAGAAGCTTGTAAAAAAAATTTCAATAAATTTGGACTGGAGCTTCGTGAGATATGTGCCAAAAACGGCATTTTTGGTATTTTTCGAGTGGATTGCTTCACTATTTTTTAAATATCTCCGGCATTAAGAGTTGTGAAAAATAAAAAATAACCAAAGAATCCTCGAATTTTCTTAAAAATTGGAGAAAATATGTATTTTTATGTCGGGAAGACAAGGTAAAAATTAAAAAAAAAAATGTATTTGTCCAGCCAAAATCGGCATTTTCTAGAAAAAATTGAATTGGCCGCCATTTTTGGAAAAACAATAGTAGAGAAAAATTTTTTATCTTAAAAAGAAGGATTTTGTGTGTACTTTTGTCTAAGAAAATCCAACATTTTATTTCTCTATTTAAATTGCCCAATTTAGAGAATAATAAAAAATAAAAATTCGATTTTCATTTTTTCCAATTTTTTTATCGCGATATTTATGCTTGATTCTCTTAGAAAAACTGTAAGATTTTTGTGAGGGAACGAATCAATATAAATCAATATAAAAAATAAAAATCGATTTTTTTTAAAGTACACACAAAATCCTTCTTTTTAAGATAAATTTTTTTTCTCTACTACGGTTTTTCCAAAAATGGCGGCCAATTCAATTTTTTTTTAGAAAAATGCCGATTTTGGCTTGACAAATATATTTTTTTTTTTAATTTTTACCATGTCTTCCCGACTAAAAAATACATATTTTCTCAAATTTTTAAGAAAATTCGAGAATTCTTTGATTATTTATTGCCAATTCAGTAAAAAAAAATGTGCTCGAATTCGTTTTTTGACGGATCGATATTCTACTTCATCACGGCTATTTTAATTTTTATTTTATTTTTCCACGACTCTGAGAGCCGAAGATATTTAAAAAATAGTGAAAATGCCGTTTTTGGCAAATATCTCGCGAAGCTTCTCTTTATGAATAAAATCTAAAAAATTAAAAAAATTGACTTAGCTTTTACATCCATATAAAATTCTAATTTCTCTCCACTATATTTTCATAAACAGCAGCCTCAGATGATATGTAGTCTAGGGATTTTTTGTACAGTCCTACATTATTATATCCTGTTTTAAAAAGTAAAATACCCATTATATTCTCTTGTGATTTTTAATATTTAAAAAATGGATATGTAAAATTCCTTGAAGCATTTATCTAATAATTAAGTACGTCTTGCCGAGGTTAGATTGTGGATGGGTGACCACTGACATGGTAAAACGCGTGTCATTTCTAACTCGGACGAGCCTCCTATTGGCATTTGAGGATTGTTTGTAGGGGGGGGGGCAACCAGGATGTCGGTAAAAACAATTTTCTTAAAGAAAGAAATTCTTGTAGAGCTGGTTTAGTATTAAAAAATGCATTTTCCACTTATTTACTCAAAATTCTATATAATTTTTTTACTATTAAAGAGAATCTTTTTTGTGATTCACGTTCCAACTTAGTATTAAAATTTACATAAGAATGTAATACAAACTTCAACAAAACACTAACACAGTAGCGTCTTTCAATGTCATTTACATGGGCCATACATAAAGAGTTATTAATATTTATGAAATAAATGCCGTCATTTTTTCATTTACATAAAAAAACAAGTTAATTATAAAATTTACTTTTATGTTCGAATATCATTTATAAAGCACTTAATTTGGCTTCCGTTAATGGTGTGAAAATTTTAATTATTCAATTTGCCAACTTTTAAAAATTTTAAAACACGTTTCATTAATTATTTAAAATTCAAATAATTAATTCAATATAAAAATAATCTTGCATTTTATACTGGCATATTGGAAAATTCAAGACAACAATTCGACACACCTTTACTTAGAGATCTAGATTTTCCTCCATCCAATGATGATAATAATAATAATAATAATAATAATAATAATAATAATAATAATAATAATAATAATAATAATAATAATAATAATAATAATAATAATAATAATAATAATAATAATAATAATAATAATAATAATAATAATAATAATAATAATAATAATAATAATAATAATAATAATAATAATAATAATAATAATAATAATAATAATAATAATAATAATAATAATAATAATAATAATAATAATAATAATAATAATAATAATAATAATAATAATAATAATAATAATAATAATAATAATAATAATAATAATAATAATAATAATAATCCTTGAACGACCAAGTATAAGCAGTTGTTTACTTATTCCTCAAATTTGTAGTAATAACATTGAAAATGTGCCAGATAGTTTAACGAAGGAGGTCTTAAACAACTCTATCCAGCTTACTTGATGTTACAAAATACACAAAAAAAAGTTTTACAGATCTCCACATCGGATTTAGAAATAAAAGTAATATTAGTGCCATAACATATGTTGGTATAAAGGATAACGAATGAACTGATCCATTAGTTACGGAAAAAATGCTATAAACAAATACACTCCCATACATAACAAAGATTAAGCAGGTGATTTACAAGAGAGTGGAAAGAAGCACTTTTCGGCCTACGACTTTTTTCGTACTTTTTCGGACGGTAAACTGTAAACTGTCCGTAAAGTAAAATATAGGTATTTGGCTTACCTTTTTCTTTTAGCTTTAAATTAATAGTTGTGTTCAATAATATTTGGTGTATTTTATTATCGGAATAACATATTTACTTGCTGTGGTATGTGTTAAAAAAAAGTGATATTTGTAGGTTATGATAAAATCTCAAAATAGTTATAATTTTTGTTCGAAATTTGACACTTCTTACACTGGTGTTCTATTACTTTTTAGTGTAGTCTATAGTACACTGACAGAACCGATCAGCTATTCGCATCCTTCATATTCAATGAAAAAGTTCTAATAACACTGGTTTAGTTTATCATAACTCAAAACATTGTGTTTATAAATTCTACATGCTATTTTGCTTCGAAAAGTATTGTGTATATTCTATTTATTTTAGTACTTTTACATTATACAAATGCAATAAAACGCGCATCAAAAGTTGGCATATTCTAAAATTTAAATAAATCCAAGTTAGCAAATGTCTATTTGACCAACAAATATCTAAACGTATTCCAGTTCCCAAAAATAAAGCCTCTAGGGATTAGTGAGAAGACTTCTACTTTTCTATTCCTTCTTGTTTTTCACGACCGGTCACTTAATGCGCAGATTAGCATAGAAATTCTATGCCTTGTTCTTTTGGATACAATTTGCAATGGGACCATTATTAGCTGGATATCCGTTTTGGATGGAGTTGCTAGTTCGATAGGTCTCAAATATGTAATGGTTATTGGAGCCTTGTTATATTTATTTGTTTTACAATAATCAGTGCTTGTCAAATTCTTTGGTGGTGATTATAGTGCATTAAAATTGTTGTTTTGTATATGAGGGCCAGTAAATGCTGTTAATTTTCGTAATTCATCAGTTTTATTATAAAAATACGCTTGAAGGTTAATAGATATCGGGGTTATCCATACAAGGTTGTATAGTTTTTATTGGGAGATTGTATAGCTCAATCTGAATTAAATAAGTACTAAATTCTTTCGTCGCAAGGTAGATTTTGTTTTTACTTTGAGAAAATATTTTTTTTTTGATATGACTGGATTATTTTTGTTTTGAACGAGGTTTTGAATGACCTTAAAATTATTTAATCTTGAAAGTTTTCTTGGACTTTGTGACATCCAATCTAAATTTGGAGAAGTCAAAACTTAAAAGTTTAAAAATTATTCTAATAAATTATAACTAAATAAAAATGATCGCGTTAGACAAAATCCAACAAACTAATGTTGACTAACTAATGAAGGAGAAAAAATTGACATCATTCTTCACATATGTTGGTACATCATAATCTTGACTAATTGGCCATCTTATCTGTTTGTGACTTATTCAAATAACAAAAAAAAATAATCAATGAATAAACGTTAACGAATTTCCATAAAGGAGGTAAACAAGACATTGAAAAAATGAAAAAGTATACTCGCTGACAGGATATTTAATGAGGTGCGTCTTTCGTCGATGGCCAGAAATCGATACATATAGCAAACAAAAGTGACTAATGGTCCTTTCAAAGAAAAAAACAATTTACCGACGCTGTTACCTTCGAGAGGTGTTATTTTGAAATATGTACTTACAATCCCAAATTATCATTGGGCGAAGCTTTGTTAGATTTTGTGATGTAATGATATTTTCAGAGAAGTCGTTTCTCATTAGAGATAATTTACTATTTTTTTTAAATTAGTTAGGCGTACTATTAATTAGCTCCCACTACACAAGAAGGATCTCTTGGTGTAGACTAAAGAAAAATTTGCTCTTCGGATAACATTTATTAAGGATAATATTTTACGATAGTTATGGTAAAATAGAGAGAGAGATGTGCTTTATTTTGGCTAATAAAAATTTACAAAAATTTTATAGACAAAGCAAAGTAAATTAAAAACTAAGCATACTATAAAAATAACTAAACAAAACAAGACACAAGCACAATAGAAATAACAATTGCATTGTATACAGTGGTGGATCCAGAGGAGGGCCCCGGAGTCTCTGCCCCCCCTAAGAGTCTTAAATTATTATTTTTTTCAATAGCGCTATAGCCCAGTCCCGCTTCCTGACACGAGCCTAAACTTCGTATTTACTTAACCCGTTATATACTAACATGGGTCTCTAAATAAGGGAAAAAGTAAACATGAGAGCCTGAGCAAAAAATTAAAAATTAAACAAATAATGTTAGACTAGGCTCCCTCAAGAGACGACCCCCCCCCCGAGCTTGTCTCTGGATCCGCCACTGATTGTATATGGAATATCCTTCATTATAACTTAAAATTTATATTAAAATTTACAATTTAATTAATGTTTCTATATGTTATAGAATTCTGTCACTGTGTAATATGGTCTTTCTTGAAGAAAAGCCTTAGTCAATCTTCGGAAGGTTATTATACAATTTTTTGGCACTGTAGATAATGCAACACTCTTATCCTAACAAAACCTAACCTTATAAATAATAATAATTATTATTTTCTGTCGAAGGTACATTTATAGTATATTGGTGTGTACAATTCTATAGGTATATGCCCGAGTGGCCCCCGTCCAAACTCATTAACCCAAAAGCAACTCGGGTATGTTAAGCTCATGGCCCAACTGGCTCCCATCGACCCTTTTGGATTATAGAATTATAGTGGCAATTATATCGTTTAAAAGTTGAATTCTTGCGATCAGTAATTAATCGAATGGTAATTAAAGTTCTATACTGGAATTGCGATCGAGCCGGAGTAATATATCTGTCAGAACAGGAAAGTTCAGATGTGGGTGCCTATATATTATTTACGGGCTACATAAAATCATCATTTAAAAATATATTTTTGTTGAATATGTATTATTGAGTATTATTTCGATATGCAGGTACTTTACAAAATGAAAATATTGAATTTACTAAGTTTACCCACGAAAAAAACACAAGAAACAAAAAATTGGCCTTAGCCAACCAAAAAAAATTTTTTTTCAGGGGAGAGTGGCGAGGGGACTCGCCTAAAACAAGCACCACGTCTGTTAAATTACAATTATTTAAGTTTAAAATAGCAACAAAAAAATAATAATACAAACAAATACACCCTAATTTACCCAATCGTGCGTTCATCAGAGTCTTAAAAACGATTAAAATAAGGATAGTCTATTGTTATGCCCAATAAAATCCGGGCAGCACAGGCAAAATTGTTAATTTTAACACACCTTTTAACTACCGACTATTTAAAATCGCAGATTTTATTTGATCCGCCTGTGCTGTAAAACTCTCATAAAATTTTGATTTATTACTCCCTGTCGATCGCGATTTCAGTATAGTTTTGTTTTGTGAGTGATTTAGCAAAGGTAAGAAAATTAAAAATATTGACAACTAATGAAAACAAAAAGACCATGTGCAGGTAAAATATACATCATAAGAGAAGAATTTATTGGAATGGAAAAGAAGATTTTAAAATTTGACCTTTAACTGTTTATATTTATAACCAGATTTTGTAATGTGAAATAAAATTAGAAAATAAATCTTTTAACCGATAACATTATTTGAGCGATTATACCAAATAAGAATATTTCCAAAGTTAACAAGTAAATAGTCGTCTGACCAAAAGCGTTTTTCTGTTTCTTTTTTCTTAATAAAGACAAACGAGAATTTCTTATGTTTGCTGTAATAACAGCCATTTCACAGCTAGTGTTCATCTATTTATCTTCATCATTATACATGGACGCTTTAATGTAGACTTCAGTGTTTCTTTTTTCGCGAAAATATGCTGCACCATCAAATGCCATCAACATCAACTCGAACATAAACTAGAAAAGCCAATTACCGTGAACAAAATTGCACGAAAAACAGGAGTTTGTCTAAAATATTTGATGAATTCACTGAAAAGTTTTCCGGCGGGCGTAATTTCGGCCGGTAATCCCTTGGCCTACCTGCATAAATCAAGGGGTACCATTTATGACAGGGGTAATTTCGGCCGAGGGGCCCTCAACGCCGTCAGCTTCAACGCCGGACTGCGTAGCCGGAGCAAAGGACTGCGTAGCCCGCTGAGGTATAATTTTTTTATCAATAGCCGCAGGCTGTTGTTGTTTTGATGTCTGAGGCGGAGCCTCCGTATTATCTTCGTTTTCACTTTCTACGTCACTTTGAAATAAAGAAATATTTTAATATAAAGCATTCTGTTATTTTATTTGATTTGCGGCCGAAAATACCTATGAGATAAGGAAGCAACTTAAAACCTCCGGCCGAATTTACCTACCGGCTTTTAGTACCTGCCCTTTTTCCGGCCGAAATTACATCCGCCCAAGTTTTCATCGGTTGAAAGAATATATTTATTTTTTAACTATAAAATATAAAATTGTTGAGTAATAAAATAAAATAATAAACGTTTTTCGATTTCTTTGATTTGTCAAGTCAAGTTTGATTTGACTTGAAAAATCAAATTTTTTTATACAGGGTGTTTCATGAGGAATTGTCAATATTTTAATCACAGGTTAAGGACCTCCAAATATTATTATTTTTCTTTACACTTAAGTGATTCTGAGCTGGCCGTTACAATCCATATGCCTGACTATCGATGCATCGAAATATTTTTCATAAAAACAAGATTTCTAAGCTTCACATTTTTTCTAAGTTAAAATTTCGTAATATTTTACTATCAAGCAAGCCTATCAAGACTATCAATTATTTCTGAAACTTGTTTGTTTTTTATTTTAATTTTATAAAAGAAAGTTTCGTATTTTCTGGAGCTCTCTAAATAGCAATTAATAATTAATTACTATGTAAACATCATTCTGTTTTTTACCGTATTATAATAATTTCTTAAGCTATTCAACAAAATCAGCGAAACCGAATGTAATAAATCACCGAGACGTTTAATAATAGAACTACTACATTATCTAACGTTTTTAAAAAAAACGTGCTGCTTCTAAACGAACCATAGCTAACTGAAATAAAATATAAATAACACAAGCGATTTGGAAAAAATTGGCCCCTTAGGACATCTGCGCTGTGAATGTTTCTTACAGTGAGCCATAACTTAGCTACAGAAGAAGTAGATCAACGACTAATATTAGTTTCGTAAGGAATTATTTAAACAGATACTGGGTGTACCAACTATCTTCAAGTACTGTTTGATTGTTAAAAAAATATATATATAAAAAAGTGTATGTTGCAATAAAATTGATACAATATGAAAATACAAAACTATGTGGTGATTTTAGAAAAATTGTCGGTAAATAAGAAGAGTGTGTTGCCCTGAGGATGATCTCGTAGAGGTCAAAACGTCAACATATTACAAAATTTATCACAAAAACATCCAGCAAAGATTTACACCTTAACACCTGACCGGTCTTTCCAATTCGTCATTCAATTAGTTTTTTTTTAGTAATTTGTACTGTTTAGTTTTTTACAACTTCTGAAACTCTATTGTTACCTTTCTACCATTTTTTCGTCGAAGAAAGATTCTTCATGCCTCTTAGTTTCCTCATTTATTTTCTACACCTTTTTCACTTGAAGTATATTCTCGAAGAAATTCTCAACCTTTTCTTTTATAGTGAAATCGAGTCGGAATAATGTATCTGTCAGAACAGGAAAGTTTAGATGTGGCATATTATTTACGGAATACATAAAATCTTCATTTAAAAATATATTTTTTTTGAATATGTATTATTGAGTATTATTTCGGTATGTTACACAGATAGCAAAATGTGGCAGGATACAAACATTCAATCTTCACGACGGGCTTTTTTGGTTGGATTATCTACAGGATTGAAGGTTCTTTCCGGTAAACGACGACGTCTAATTATAACTCATATTCAAAACGTGGTTCTTTAATATTTCAATCTAAAAAAACCGGAGACTACCATGAAGATATGAACGCTGACGTTTTTGAAGAATATTTTCAGCAGATGATAGAATATTTAGAACATTTACCAAATGGTTCAGTTATAGTAATGGATAACGCTTGTTACCATTCCCGTCTAATTGAACGTGTGCCAAATACTTCATGGAAGAAAGATGATCATTAAGTGGTTAACAAACAGAAACATTAACTTTCCAGAAAAATCAATAAAAATAGAACTACTAGAAATTGTGAAATTAAATAAGCCTCCAGTACGTTATGTAGTGGATGAACTTCAAAAACACAATGGTATTGATGTTGTGCGTCTTCCTCCCTATCACTGCAAACTAAATCATATTGAACTGATATGGGCACAAGTTAAAGGATATGTAGGTCGACATAATATGACCTTTAAGTTAAAAGGTTTAGAAGCATTATTAGAAACCTCCATATCACTTGTTACGAAGGAAAATTGGCAAAAGGCAATCGATCATATGTTAAAAGAAGAAGAAAACATGTGGAATCTGGACAAAATCTTGGTTGTCGATACTACAGTGCCACCTTTAATAATATCAGTAAATAATGACTCATCAAGTGAATATAGTGATTCAGAGGCTTTCACGTTTCCTGATATTCGAGAGTAGGTAAGCATATCTATTTTATATCAAAATGTTACAATCATATTAGTAAAAAAGGAGTAGGGTCTGGTGGCGCCGCGTTAAGACCACCCAATTAACGCTGCCAGAAACTAAACCACCAAAAAAAGCTCAAAATCGTTCAAGACTGCAAAAACGCTAGCAAAACCGGAGCATGTCAAAAAAATGGTGAAAATATTGAATTTACCAAGTTTACCCACCAAAAAACACAAAAAACAAAAAATTGGCTTCAGCCAACCAAAGAAAAATTTTTTTTCAGGGGTGAGTGGCAAGGGTACTCACCCCGGCGGTTAAATTACAATTATTTAAGTTTAAAATAGTAACAAAAAAAATAATAATACAAACAAATAAGGATAGTCTATTGTTATATCCGGCAAAATTCTTAATTTTGACACACCTTTTAACTACTGGCTATTTAAAATCACAGATTTTGTTTTAGCCACCAGTGCTGTAAAACTCCCATAAAATTTTGATTTATTACTCCGTGTCGATTGCAATTCCACTATAATAAGTTCTTAGTTGTATTCCCTGTATAACAACCTTGTTCCAACGCTTTTCTTTCTCTTCTACTTCTTCTACTCTTTTATTCAGCTTTCAATTCTCATTATTCCCTGTATCCCCTCCATTTTTATTTCTTGTGTTAGGTTCCCCAGCAAAAATTTTATTTTAATTTATTATAGAATCTTTGGTGTGTTAAAATTATGATTTCGTTAAGCCAAAGATAGCTGTGGCCTCCAATTAACCTGTACAAGCTACGGAAATACTTCAACCCTTTGCTGCAACTCAACTCGCCAATAATTGCCGGAAAATTTCATGCTTCCAGTAAAATAGTATGAAGATCGTCTCATCAAGTGGCAGTCCTATAAGAACATACGCCTCAGATGGACCATCAGAGGGGCAAAACAGTAGCAACATTGGCCAGCTACCGGGTACATCAAGACAACACCGTGTACCGCATTGGTTCGAACGGCGCACATGCCCACATAGAACAACCGCGATGGCGTTTCGGTTCTAAAACGAGCTCAAAAAATTTCAAACAGCGAGAAGAAGAAGGACTGTTACGATCATGGGCTGGTTTCAGTTCAAGAAAATTAAACAATCTCGGAAATTTTAGAGGAGCTAACAGAAAATTTTACTCAGCCGAGGTAGTTTTTTTTTTGGGGAAATTGACAAAAATATTCTAAATATTTGTATCAACAAGTTTATTGGTAAAGTTGTTTTCGGGACGTAAATTTTTGCATATGAAACAATTATGTTTATATCTCAAGATTGATTTTCTTGGGGTTCGGTAAGATTCCTTGCAAAACTCTTTGGAAAACAATTTTATTACATTTTTCTTATTCCTTCTAGATATAAAGCATGTCTTCTTCTAATTATTATTTTTAAGTCAGATGTTCTCCTGTGCCTAATTCTTCCAAGATATTCAATCTTCTAGTTGTCTCATTTTCGCTATAGATATTTCCCGTGTTATAGATCCTTCTAGATATAAAGCAAGTCTTCTTCTTCTAATTATTGTGATTTTTCAAAAGTCAGATTGGAATTCCCTGTCATTCTGTGCCCAATTCTTCTAAGATCTTCCATCTTCTACATTCTTGCAAAACTCTTTGGAAAACAATTTTATTACATTTCTTCTTAATCCTTCTAGATATAAAGCATGTCTTCTTCTTCTAATTATTATGATTTTTCAAGTCAGATTGGGATTCCTTGTCCTCCTGTGCCTAATTTTTCCAAGGTATTCCATCTTCTAGTTGCCTAATTTTCGCTATAGATATTTCCTGTGTTATAAATCCTTCTAGATATAAAGCATGTCTTCTAATTATTATAATTTTTCAAGAGTCAGATTGGGGTTCCACGCCCTCCTCTGCCCAATTCTTCCAAGATCTTATATCTTTTAGTTGTCTCATTTTGACTATAGATTTCCTGTGTTATTTCCTCTTATTTTATTTTATTTAGCCTTTTTGATCCCTGACCACTTTTGTTTCTTTGTTCGTCTGCATATATCCACTAACATTTTTGTTAACCTATCTGTTTTTATTCTTAAAAGGTAAACTTGGCAGGCTATTTGTTCATGTATCAATCTTTTTGATTATTTGTACCTCTTTTGTGACTTTTATGATTTTATTTATTTAATCGTGTCTGAGCTATTTAAAAGTATATAAACTGTATAAATGTCAACAGTTCGAATAAAATGTTCATATATCACTCCAATGTTCAGCACACATCACAGCATTTTCCTTACACGACCATAGGTCCCAGAGGGTACATGGAACTTGTAGGGATTGGCACACCAGGAGGTGTTCCATTGTCAGGGATTCTTGCATCTTCGCATTTGGCAACGTAGTTGGTTGAGAGTTTTCCAGGTTCCCCAGTCTAGGCTCGAGCATGCAAGGAGGTTTTCTCTAGGATCCCAGGTTGGGATATCTTTGTCTACTAAGCGCTGTTCCCATTTTGCCTCCTTCGTTGCAGCTTTAGAGACCGTGAGGGCCTGTGCGGATTGCATAAAGCTTCGTCTTGATTTTATGATGTCTTCATTCCTTATCATTTCTCCTTCAGTTTTTCCTACTGTCTTTCTTAAGTAGTCTCCAATTTTTGCATGGGTAACAATAAATAGATTTTTTTTTATATTTTACAGGCTTATTAGAAATTAAGCATGAAGATAAGGGAAAATAACGAAAAATTACAACAGAGTCATTAAAATACTTACGATTTCCAAAATTTTGCAAATTCTTGGAAGTACTAATAATAAACTATTGACTGCTAATTTTTTCATAACCCTTTAACTTCGATATAAGTACCTACTCTACTTATGTGGAATAATTTTTTAATTTGTTTCCAATTTTAACACAATTTAATAGAAGAATAAAGAATATTTTTGAATTAAGAAAATTTTCGATTAAATAACAAATGTTTTTAGTGCTAAATTAAATGTGATACAATTTTTCCAAAATTGGACCAGTCTATAACTTGACCCCTGAACCGCAGGACCGCAGCAGTAAGGGCAGCTCCTCGCTACTAAAAGCCCAGAGGGTCTTTCCCAGCATTCCACCTATGGCCCTGGGAAGTTCTCAAGATGAATCACATATTTCTTCGGCGGCTGACTATGGTTTACTGTAGGAGCGTTTAGTTATATGGCGGATGACTCCGGGGCAATATCTGTGTTTTTTTTTAAACGCGACTGTGGCCTCCACACTGGGAAATATAACTTGGGATACCGAGATAAGGCGGCAATTTGCGATAATAAAGGCGTATTTTCTTTTGGTTTTGTCGTTAATATGAAAAAAAAATCGGTAAATTTAAGGGTTATAAAAGTTTATTACAAAATTCCACTAAAATTCGTGAAAAAAAGTGGGGCTTTCCATCAAAAAAATTTTTTCTTTGTGCCACGAAGCAAAAATGTAATCATTTGTAATAACCGGAGCTTTTTGGTTATTTTTAGCTGCGTATCTACCAAAGTTTTGAGCAGAGTGGGATTTTTGGCTTATTGGTTTTTTACCTTTGACTAACAAGGTGTGTTTAAAACTCTCAGGGATAGTCTGATCTTAGTAAATAACTTGTTAAATGGGACTGGGATTTACTCAAATAAAATGCAGTATTAAAATTTAAGCAAATCTATTAAAAATTAATAAAATGGCTAACAAAAGAAAATAACAATCTTACAAAAAAAAAAGAAAATTAAACTACTTCTCAATGAATAAAACTAAAACTTGGCCTTATGCAACAAGGCTTAGAAATTAAGGCAAAATTCTAATAACTACAATGCCCGCCAAAATAAAAAATGAAAGAAAACTCTAGTTGCCAAAACGAAATTAATTTACCCCACCACAAATTGGCCGACTTTAAGCTACCTGACTAAAATTAGTCTAACCGTCAAAAGACAGATTAATTATTTTTTCCGTGAGACAAAATATGCGTTATAAGACCATTCAAATCCTGAACAAATTATAATGCTAAGACAAAATACTCTAGCTGTCAAAAGACAGGATTTTTCCAATAATTACAGACTACGGCTTTATATGAATTAAACAGGGTAGCTATCTAATGATCAAAGGAAAAATAACTGAATTTTTTTACCAACACAAGTCGACGCTATATGTAACAGTTGTTAGTAAAATAAAATAAAAATCTTACTCCCTTATCGGCTATTCCCAAATAGCGCTGACTGGATTGCAACCCTCTTTGTAAGCTGCAACACTTTTGGCACTCGGAACGAACTACCGATTTTCCGCGAATATGCCACAACAGAAAACTCAAAACGAAAAAATATACCTTGACCCAATTAAGGACCACTTTCCCTACAAATTTTAAAACGCGGTTTTGAGAACCCCTGGGAGCTTCTTATAGCCACAGGTGAGTTTCTCACTGACTGTCCCTTCCGCGAAAATTCAGTTTCTATAAAAATTTGGACCCTCCCTGATCCCTGAATGTCCTACAATTTTATAATATTGTCGACCAATTAGAAAGCTACTTTCCATTTTAATCATGGCCGAAATGTATATTTCTTAATGAATCGCAAGTGACAGAAAGTCTCTCCCCAGCAAATTATTTCTGGGAACAATGTACCTTCGTGACCGATTGTTTTATGAAAGTTAATATTTGTTTTCCGGTGGAATAAAAAATAAAATATGTTGCAAGTGAATTCGTTGCAAAGAATTTCTGACTAAATTCTGTTTCGAAAGATTTGCATTGATAATGAAAATTCGTATAGTTGCCTTCAAAATAAGTTGGACAAATTGTTTTGATCGGCTTAACTTACAATTTTTATTTCTAAAGAAATGCTATTCATATACATATATTTTTTTACATTACTTTTCTACAGATAAGATAACGACTTATAAAACACATTTCCTTTTTCAAGGAATAGGCCAGTAAGTTAAAACGATCAAAACAATGTGTCCAACTTATTTTGAAGGCAAGTATACCTACTTATTTGAACTTTTCATTGAAAGTTAAATAAATTTAGTTATACCGAGTGTCTCAAATAAAATCTAAAGTTTTAATCTAATTAATTCTCTCAAAATTCCTCTGCTTGTTACACATTTTTAGATAAGTGTCGATACTTTATCAATGCCAGTATGTTTTCAAAATCTAAATAAAGTCAACATTTTTATTCCTAAGCCGTCAAACTATGGTTAAAAGAGACGCAGAACAGGTTGTAGAGGAAAATCTAGCCCATAATAAAAGTCTGATATAAATTTAGTTTTAGTTGACAAATATTCCATAATCTCTAAAGCTCACAGAATAAAGAATAAGAAAAATCTGTACTATACAGTATTCCTAAACGTAGCACTTCTATTTGATAAAGTTTTTTTTAACTTAATTTAATAGTTCTAAAATGAACCATATTGTAAACATTTTCATCTGAACAAAAGTCTGCAAGTAATTTCTTTTACATTTTATTTGCAAATATCTACAACATCCTTTAAATTAGCTCTATCAAATATTATTCGTTTATTAACTACAAATAAACAGAAATGAAAAAAAAAATTCCTCCAGTGGCGTAACAAAAATTAAAGTAATGTTATTTAATATTTTTTCCAGTTTAATTGTGTTTCTTAATAATTTTAATTCTAAAAATTAAAAAAAAAACGATTTTCAAATATAGTTTTATTTATTTTTTAGGACGAAATAAATAGACATCTCGAAGTAATTCCAAAACTAAAATAACTTGGATCATAGGAAACAGTTTAAAAAACGTGGACCATATTGATATCTACCGGAATTTTTTAATGCGTCCAATTTTCTGCTTCAATATTGAGAAACCCAAATTGGATATAATAGTTATTTATGCACCAAGTGAGTTATAGAGATCCTAACGCCCGGAAACATTCAGCCAAAAAATATCAAAGAAAATATGCACCCAACGCAACCAAAAATGTATTGCCGGAGTAATCCAGACCCTCCTCATACAATTAGCAGGCGTTATGGCCATAACGCCCGCTCATTATGCCCTAGCATTATTATAGCAACCGTATCCAAGGTAAAATAAACAAATAATATATATATTTTATGTCTTAATTTAAAATATTGACCATAAATCCTTATTCCATTTAAAATGTTACGTTTATTTAAAATCCATTAAAAAATATGCGATTTTCACATTTTCTTATAATCATTTATAGCTATCTTCAATTCCCAAACAATTTTAAATATTTCATTTAGATAATTAAATATCAGTAAATATAGTAGTTAAATTTTTATTACCTATATAGGTACCATTAACTTTGATTTCATTGATTAGTAGCGCCACATAAAGATGATGTTTACCTGGTAATTTTACCAACAAAAAATTAACCTCAGATTCCCGATAACTATATAAACACATTATTTTTCATTACGAGTAGGTACAATGAAGAAATGCCATTAGAACTTTAATCATTAAAATATCTACGCTGAATATTTTCGAATGTCTGCATATTTATTATCAAAGAGGTATGACAGAAACTTCCTTTAATTTTGCAAAATAAAACGAACTTATTTATGAAGTATACGCATAAAAACTCTTTATTTGTAAGTATTTTTGAAGATATCAATATTTTTGTAACTCTTCCACAACTATAGGTAAAAATTAGAACGTACATTTAAAAAAAACCATTCGAAAATTCGATTAGAAAAGTCTATGGATTAAAAAAGTTTTACATTTCCCATCCAGGTGGCGTATAAATAAAATTATAACGGATCTTTGACATACATGCAGTAAAAAAATATATCTATTATTAAAACGTTCCTACTCAACAATAAAATTATCCATGATTGCAACCTCCTATTTATATTTAATTCAGACAAATGAATGTTAATTGATCAATTATGGTTATTGTATTTATAGAATCATTAGCAATAATAGCAGTTAGTTTTGCAACCGCAAAATTATTGTGACCGCCAATTGAAACTCGTGAATTTGATTCGACAAATGTCCTGACAATTTTCAACACAATTTAGTCCAGTACTTTTTGTTCTATCAGTGGCAATAGGAATAGGGCCGATACATTTTAACTATTTAATTTTTACAAAACAAAACAATTTTTTTTATTCCAAATTAGGATTAATAAATTTTACTGAGTACTGATTTATTAACGTCTCAAAACCAGATATTTCATTTCATTTATTTCACTGCTGTTTTTTATTTTTTTTCCGCCCCGTGAGTCTACCCACTAAAACCACCCTCATGAATGCAACCAATACACCTTTATCATGTGTCCTTAGTGTCTTTATATATTGTTCTGTCTTTCTCTCTATTCTACCTCTTTATTCAGCATTATCTGTTCTATTTATTATCATTATTTGCACTATATTCTAAGGTGTTAGTTCTGTGTTTATGATTTCTCTTGTTTTCTTACGCGTTTCAGACCATCTTTCACAAAGGAAAACTGTGTGTTCTGGCGTGTTGATATTGCCACAGTATATGCATGATTCCTCGGCATCTTTCCCAGGCATCTTTTCCCATTTTCTTCGCGTATGTTCTAAATACTCCATGCCCTGTTTACAGTTTACAGTTCATCCATTTCCTTGTATCTGGGATAAGCCGCCATTGTCATTTGAGAATGTTTCGATTCCGACATTCCTGCCACAGGTCTATATAGTGTTTTCCCCTTTACGTTTCTATTGGTTACATCTGGATGCTGCTGCTGATCATATATATATATATACCGGTAATCTTACGTACTGGCACCAAAAACTAAATCGACGTATACAAACCCGGAATTGTAGAGAGATAAGAGGTTCTACCGGCACCGTATATATGTTTTGACTGTATATGCTGTCTGGCACCATATATATTATTTCAGAATTCACTTTTCAATTTTATCTTGGACATACATATTCGACTCGAACGCTTAAGAAGGTTGGGGCGTTAGACAAGAATAATGAAAAATCTGAAAAAATATTTTTTAACAAATTAATGGGTATGACAAAATTTTCTATAAAAAAAACCTAAAGTCAAAAAATTAAAAAACTTTTAATCCTACATATAGCATACAAACAGTACATTTTTATTCGAGCAAATAACCAAAGCCCAGTTGTCAGAGAGTATGACCTCGTCAAAATGTGGTATCGATGAAACTTGGCAAAAATCTTTGCTGCTCTAAAGTGTATGCTAACTTTACAATTTCGAAAATAAAATCGTAAATTTGGTTTTTCCATTATATCTCGAAAAAAAAAATTCGAAAAACTAATAGAACCACGTGAAAGAGCGGAAAATTTTACTGAAAATTATATTATAAGTTGTTTTTAAAAAGAATTTGTATTACTATAAAAAATTTTATTTTATATAAATCAATTTCTAAATTGTTTTTAACTTTATTAAAAAAAAATAATTTCTGATTTATATAACACTATTTTGAAAATAAAAATTGCGTCAAATGAATATTGTTAAAAAAAATTAAAAATTTTAAAACAAGTTTTACTAAACCCAGATAATGTTCATTTTAATTATATTTAAATCAAAAGTAAAAGTATAATAATGATAAATCTACAAGGATTTTTTTTTGTTATGCCTCTATTAATAGATATCTTCACTTTTATAAAAAGCAGTGAGAATTTTAGAAATTATAACGCCCGATCAAATTTTCTATGAGAAAACAAAAAAAAATTTAAAAATTAATGGATTCCTGAGAAAGCTTAGAGTCTCTTCTTTAAAATGCTTCCTTTTTTGTTTTTTTGCTTTAGTTTTTCCAAACATCTCGCCTGAATATTTGTATTCAACGGCTCGGCGCGCGTCGAGTTTTCGAATTTGCTTTCTTATTTTTAATAATTTTTTACAGTAATACAATTTTTTTAACTAACTTTAACTTTTTAACTTTAAATATAATTTTTAGTACAATATTCCGCTCTTTTGGTGCTATTAGTTTTTCGAAATTTTTATTTTTTTTTCCAGATATAAGAAAAACCAAATTTTCGATTTTATTTTCGAAATTGTGAAGTTAGCATATACTTTAAAGCAGCAAAGATTTTTTTATCGTTTTCTACACCCGTTCAAGTACTTAAATGCCAAGTTTCATCGAGATCACATTTTGTGCGAGCTGTTGGTCAATATCCTTCTCTGGCAATGCATATTTTAATATTTATTCCAATTTTATAATGAGACTTTTAATTAATAAAAAATACTATTAAACGTTCGTAAAGTGTTGAATCTGTCTTTTTAATTAATAATTTCTATTAAGTCATTTTAATTTGAAGTCTTGTAATTTTTGCCAAAATCGTGTATTCTAAAAAATGCTCTAGGTTAGAATATACAGTATATCGAAAAGTGGAAAAAAATATTATTTTAGTTTATTCTTTAGAAAAATCTTACTAAAGTCCATAAAATAAGATCAGAATATCCAAATCTTAGAATACCTGTACGGTGTGTTAAAAAGTAAAAATGTATCAATAGAAAACTACCATTACTTATTATTATTCACAAAATGTTTAGGAATTGAAAAAATTGTATGCATCATTTAAAATAAAATATAAATATAAATTTTCAAATTTTAAAACATAAAAATTAGTCTTATTGACAAACAAGATTGGCAAATCCAAATTTTAGTTCATTTGTAAAAACACAAATGTACTAAGAAATTAATTAAATGAGAAAAATTATCGAAATTATTTATTAATTGACACAAATTGCACAATTATTAATATTTTAAAATGAGCCACATTGTTTAAACAAAATTGCACTATTTAATATATTCTAAGTATAAGTGAACAATTTTTATATTATTTCATTTTGTTACTGCTTTCTTTGCAAAAAAATAAAATTTTAGAGATTCCGTAGATATTGATATAAGTAAAGGTTCCATTTGAGGGTTTTTGATGTAAAAATTTGTAGTTTGGACAACAACTTACTTATATAAACATTTTGAGTAAAATACTAAATAATCTTAGTTACTTTTTAATATTCTTACACATTTTCTTAATTTTCTACATGTAACTTAAAATTGTGATATACGAGTCTTATTTTTTTTGACAAACATGATTTTTTTATAACGAATAACTTTCTCGTAAAATTAAGATTTTTTTAGTGGTTCTTGATAAAAGAGGGGTTTTTAATGCCCAAATGTTATCGATATAATTTTTAATTAAAGAGCTTGCACCGCAATCCGTTAAAATACCTACCAAGTTTTTGTAAAAAATTTTCAACAATTTTTTAGTTTTTACACGGAATTCACAAAACGCTTCTAAATGGTGCCTGAACGTTCCTTCCTGCGTGGTGCCGCAAAGTTTATATAATATAATAACTTGAAATATATATCCTTTTGGCACCATATATTATTTCAATTTTATTTTGAAAAGAAGTATTCGCCTCGGAGGTTGAGTCGTTAGACAAATATTATTATTTATATTATTTTTAATAAAATAATTTATGAAAAATTATAATTCTACCTATTAAAGCATAAATCGCAATCCAAAAGCAAGATTTACCTCTTAAGCTTACACCGCAAATATCAAGTTGTTTATTTTTACATCGCATTCACAAAACACGACTAAAAGGTGCTTGAACGTACTTTCGTTCATGGTGCCACAACGCTTCGGTCGCGTCCTGGTGCTTGTACGTAGCGTATGCTGTAGACGAGTCGGGGTGACCCCTGGAGAGTATACGGATTAACTAAAATCGGGTTTTTACATATAAATGGTCCAAGTGGCACCTTCCTGAAAATTGCTGTGGGGCATCCTGGGGTGCTCAAGATACCAAAAATGACTTAAAACGTTGTGGCACCAAAAATTGGTGCCACAACGTTTTATATGGTGCCACAACGTCTATATAAGGTCGTTTTTGGTGCTGGAACGTAGGATTACATATATATATATATATATATATATATATATATATATATATATTTCCTCTCTTGGGCCAAGAGGTCAATAGGTGGAATAGCTGTAATGACCTGTATAGCTACTGCGGAAACCGTTCTAAAAGCAGAAGCTACCCTAATTAAGATTTAGCGCTGATACCTTTGCATTAGTATGAAGTTTCTTCTAACCTTATAGCAGGTTTTAAATTTCTTCACCTGCGGAGGAAAAGCATTGGAAATAGAAGTTTTAATATGGTACATGGATGATGGAAGGAGTTCAGGTGGGCATTGTTGTTTCAAATTACAGGATTTCAGACGCCGTTCTACTGCTACTGAAATACCATGAAATGGTTACAGAAGATGCGACGATTTATATAATATCCAACACCCTTGTAACTAACCAGCAACAATAGAGTAACTCTAATGTGGGTGTAAGGGCGCACCACGATCATATACTAGCGAAGAGGTTATGAGCAAACTGGACTATTGATTATTAGATGCAGACGAAATTGTTGTAATTAAATGACTCTAACACCTGAACTAAAGAAACTAGCTCTCAGACTTTACAAAAGTCTCGAATTACGATTTACAACCCAACTGATTTTCTTGTCACGCTTAAAAGATTCTTTCGAATTTATTTATAAATATTTATATGACAGTGTCTGGTGTGATCTGAAGATGCGCCATTTTTTTATTGGCACTAATTCCACTTTTTTAATCATCTGACTAGTTTGATGGAAGTCACGAGATTCTTCGTAAGCGTATTTTAATGGTGCTTTAATTTGTCACTGGATCGATTTCCACTTTTGTGTATTTTAACGTAGAGGACCTGTAGGTCTTCTTATAATAAACCATATATTGGAAGATTTTTTTTGTGTGATTTTTCCAAACATCAATTTTCTGTCAACTCTTTCCTTTTGTAATATTTGCTTGCAAAAATTGAATATTTATTACTTTTGATCTTCCATTCATTTAATCGTTTTCGAAAGTTATCTAGATTTTCTTGTAATATCTCGTTAGTTCAGCGCCTATATAAAATACTTTCTTAATATCCTTATTAACTGTAGTTTCCTTGGAAACCTTTATTATGCAATTAGTTTTTAAATCAAAATATTAGAATCCTCTAATATCTGTAATCTTCAAATTATCGACTATAAATTTCGTCCTACGGAAAACGGTATATTTTCTCAAAACATTTGATTTAATATTGTCAGTTAATGCCCACGGTTAAATTACCTACTATTTGTTTTTACTTCCTCTTTAATAATAATATGTGTAAAGGTATTTTCTTTACTTCAAACATTATTTATTGCTAGTGTCAATACGAAAAAAAAGAATTACTTAATTAGTTTAATATTCGTTTTCGTGAATATCAAAATAATTAAAATGGAGGACTTTTTTCGTAAGTAATTTCATAAGGGCATCTAATTTTTCAGAAAAAAATTGAAGAAACACGTTGCTAAGTAATATTTTAACAAGAAGCATGAGTGCTGGTGGCAACAAAAATCCACGTCGAAGAAAAATTAGATGCCCGAATGATATTTGACAAGACTATTTCATGAGTAACAGATTATTCTGCATACACATAGCTTACAAAACATACTACCTGTTATATATACATACATAATAAATATGTAGACATTAATTTGAAAACTGAAAAACAGGTAATTTATTTAATCACAAAATACTACAAACTTAATTATTTATGGTAGGAGTACTGCTTGAAATCTTTATTAACTCATTGATAACGTTGGGTGTAGGTAAATCAGTAATGTTGTTGATGGGTCCAGCTGTAGAGTGAGAAGCTCGAGGAGTGGCTGCAGATCTTCTGTTTTCTGTTTTTTAGCTGGAGGTTCTGAGGCGTCATTTCTAAGGGTGTTTATGATGTTGGAATAATGCTCATTATCCATTTGCAGATAAGGCTTAATTGAGTTGGCTGAACTGTGGCCAGTAATTTTAATTAATTGTTGCTCACCCACTCCTCCTTTAGACAGGTTACTGACTGCTGTCGACCGCATAGAGTGGTTTGTTATTTTTATTTCTTTTGCATTTAATCCTGCCTTCTCTGCTGCTTCTTTAGTCCAGTTCGAAAGTTCGTTTTTTCCCACTGGAGTGGTTTACTGTTAAGAATAATCTATCAGTTGTTATTCTAGATGATCGTTTAACCATTAATATTTTAAAAAGACAGACTGGACAAAAGGTAGGGTTCTTCATGTTGGGGACCAGTCATTTACTATCGGCCATTTTTTTTCTCCACACTGGGCCGTTTTATTGAAGAGAGGATTATATTCTACTCTTCCTAAAAAGTAGGATTTTTGAAAATCAGTTATTTTAAAAAATATGTAACTATTTTAACTACCTGTTTTAATCCCAGAAGTATCCACTTCCTCTTTAAAATAATGAACTCTGCAATTGACTGATTCTCCACCTCTCCAGGAAAGTTCTACTGAAGTAAAATTTTCGCTGGAGTCCCGCCGGACTGTATTCGTCCCATAATAAAACCATTGCGTAGTATTCTTCCAATTTTAATGAATCAGAGCTCGATTTCCTTTTATTGGCGCACATCTGCAAATTCCTTCGTTTCGCATTAGGAGCTTCCCTATTAGACTTGAAGATAATATCTTTAAATGGATCAAAAATTATTTTCCACTTCACAAAATACATCCCTTTTTTTGCAACGGTGTTCCACATTGTTTTCACAACTAGTTCTTTGTAATTTTCGGCGTTTTCTTTCTTCATATTCCACGCCCAATCTTTCAGGATTAGGTTTAGTTGCTCTAAACTTGTAGTTTCCAAAAGCTCGTATTTCTTTGCCTTGCAGAATTCCGTAAACTGTTTCCATATTGACGTATGGCTTTTAACGGTATTGTACGGTACACTTTTCTCAATCGCCAGATCAATATTAGTCACAGAATCACTACCAAAGCGACTCATTTTCACTACATAAGCTGACTAGCACTATTTAAAAACAATATTACAAAATTTATTGACCTAGGAGACCTAGGAGACCATAATTACTTCTTGGTAGGTATTGTAATTTTTGGTGACAACAGCTGTCAAGTTTTGCCGCGCGTAAACTCGAAAAAACTACTGACAGGAGCTGCCATACAGGTTTTTCATCAAGAAACCATTTGTAATTCAAAATTGCGCGATTGTGATTGGTGGAAATTAAGACTAGGGAAATAGTCAGGATAAAAGAGTTTTTAAAATAAGAGGTTTTTGAAAATAGTAGCACATAGAAACTAAAAGAAAAAAGATAAGAAAAAAATATTGTGTTTTATCAGCAACCAGCAAAATTTGTAAAATTGGGGATAACAAATGATGATAGCTAATCATTCCAGACTTGATAAAATGAAATTGGCAAAATGCAAGTTGGAAATGGCGCAAAAATTATTGGTTCCAAAAAATATCCAAGTATCCTAGAAATGTTGAACTCAGTTAAGTTTAATTAGGAATTTAGATGATTGCCTTATTGAGCTTATCGGAATTTTTCCTAATGAGAAGACACAAATTAAGTGAGGGTCAGTGCAGGTCCGTCTTCCGAGTAAGTAGTAGGTACTTCTGGATGTAACAATATTTAATTTGTTATATAAATATTTAAAATGTAACGATCGAAACTTTTGATGACTAGTAATTTGAACAAAACAGTATCGTTATTAAGGACTAAAATTTCTGTCCTTCATATTTTTAAATATGGTTCCATTCTCTAAAGTCTAAAGGGTTTGATTCTTTTCTAAAGATACATCATAGCTAGTTCTCTCTTTCCCTTAAGAGCAACCCGGAGCTCTTGTGAAAAGTAAATTTCACATCTATTTTATGAGGATTTTCTAATATAAAATTTTATTTATATGCGCGCCACTTGGAACACTTGGCGATGGACTGTTTCTCGAAAGCTTTAAATTTCTGAAACGATGAGGCAGAACTATGCAAAGATATTTAAGAAAAGGGTGGGAAAGCATATTATTTAAAAACTACTACTCAAGTAAAAGCAGTTTTAATATTTTTTTTGCGCAAATGTTTACTCTCAATCTTTTCAATTAAAACAAAACATAAAAATTACCAGCATTAAATTTTTATTTAAAAAAATATATCACCATAAATCTGTAGTATTTATTTTTTTGGCTATATCACTGCTAAATGTATTCTAAATTATACTTCTATTACCACACACAAAACAGGAGCAGGTACCAAGGGAGCTATTCCAGGACTTACAGCAGGAGCTACTGCATGTATAGATCTAGTATTTGGTAATGGCAGTACATGAGTAGGAGGAGTAGGAATCGCCCCAATGGGAGCTGCAAAGCTGCAGGAGCTGCATGGAAATGTCCATGTGGTAAATAGGGTTCGGGAAGAGCAAACAAATAGGAGCAAATTTTCATAGATTTAATACAGATGGCACGGACCCTTGTGATTTTCCATTTAAAATTAACAAAATAAATACTTTTCGAAGGTTTACAAAAAAATAAACGATAGAAAAAAATTTAATCGTTAAAAACAACGCTATAAAATAATGCAGCGCAGCCTCAATTCCATTGTAACTGGAAGAAATCACGTAGGCACAAATATTGCGTTTCGGTAACTCCAAACGATAATTGTCCGGTATACTGGTGGTCACTCGCCATCATCAGGTCACTGTCTATTTGCGGTGTCTTCTTAGTTTCAGTAAACTCTATGGGTGGGGTAATGGACATTGAAGAACACCGAATGCTTCTATCGCGTGGGAAATGCACAGTAGTGGTTCGAATACCTCTCACTTCTCCGCACACACGCGGGTGACCATACCTTATTCACCGCCTCTGCTCTCACCGTCGTCGACTGTAAATGGGTTAAGGGGTATAAATTATTCTAATAATCAAAGTAAGTTATCAATTTTTCTCAAATTTGGCCAATGTTTTAGTAAAAATAAAATGCCTCTAAGTCAGTACCACAAAATTTTTGAATAGTAAATAATGGGGGCAACTAGTTTCGGCAGATCTGCCATCATCAGGCCAATAGGGTACTGAAGTAAAACATCAAAACATCTAATAAATGTTTTGCCATTAGCCAGTAGTTTTAGTAAATAGTTACAAAGTTTTAAATGTCTCTTTAATTAATTTGGTTTATATTTAATGTTTTGATGTTTTACTTCAGTACCCTATGGGCCTGATGATGGCAGATCTGCCGAAACTAGTTACCCCCATTGTTTATTATTAAAAAATTTTGTGGTACTGACTTAGAGGCGTTGTATTTTTATTATTCTAATATATTATATTAACTATTAAACCAGTTGAGAATGCCCTTCTAGCATTGCTACAGACGGAACAAATTGTAATTATAGTATTAAGGGGATTCTATACTGAATTCGGGTTTCGTTAACGCAAACGAGGAAGTTAATTGAAGACGACAGTTATTCTGATTGCAGATTGCATTTATTTACATTGGATTGTTGTGTTGACTTGAATATAGACCATTCCAGGATGACGTAGGTGACAGGTCGGCCATATTTGCTGGGAGGGACACAACGTTAGTTTCATATGTAAACATCAGAAAGATATTTTTTAAAGTTCATTATTCAGAAGAAATAAATAGAAAATGCCACATTTTTGTATTGTTATTAAATGCTCAATGCGTACTGAAAGAGATAATGTATCATTTTTCCGGTTTCTGCTGTTTTGACAAACAGGGGGGGATCATTTAAATGCGTTGTCTAGTGAATGAAGAAATGCTTGGATGTAAGCTTTGAAACGAGGTACATTTTCTGAAAGCCAAATGAATAATAGACGTGTTTGTTCTAGGCATTTTATAACAGGTATTTTTGGCGATCTTTTATATGTATTTTTTATTATTACTTGTGTAAATTTTCGGTAAACCTGCTCTGTTAAAACACTAGTGACAAATTTCTTACAGAAAACTGTGGTTTTGTAAATTTAATTTTACCAGGTGATTGTTTTAGCCGACAGAGGTTTTTTAATTCAAGATTCTCTACAAATATTAGGTGCGAATTTAAATATACCAGCCTTTACAAAGGGAAAAAATCATTCCACAGATTTGGAAAATACACATAATATTGCTACTGTACGAACTCAAGTAGAACGAATTATTGGTCTTTTAAAAAAAATAAGATTTTTCATGAAACAATACGTAGTATGTTGTCTAAAAAAGAGATGGTTATATACTGCATTGGACAAAATTGTAGTAGTGTGTAGTGCATTTATAAATATGTGTCCCTCGCAAATACCATTGAATTAATTTTTTTTTCATAATTTATTTTATTTTATACCGGACACGGTGGCCTAATTGGTAAGGCGTCTGCCGATTCAGCTTGGTCAGTGTTCGTGGAGTAGGTTCGAATCCTGCCGTATTCAAGTGGAATTAAAGTCAGATAAGACTTTGGGCAAGTGCAAAAAGGTATTTGTGTCATACGCAGTTTCATTCACGCCGGTAAACAAGCCGGATGAGATCGGATATCTCGTGGAACTGATAGGGGTTGGTGACACAATTACATACTTGTTAGTCGGTAGATCACCTGCATGACAAAGGCATAGTCCTGGGTTTAAGGTGATTGAAGACCGTAGTTCGGAGCCCACGATAAGCTGTAGGTCCCGTCCAGTTTAGGCCATTAGGTCAGAAAGGAGACGTTAAAATTAATAAACAAACAATTTTATTTTATGAATGTATAAACATCTAAGATTTACAATTTGTTTTATTTGTATTATTTCTGTATATTAAACACAATTTTCATAATTTGGCTAAAACACTGAACAGCCCTGGCCTTATACTGATTATAGGCTTGCAAACTTTTGTAAGCCTTAAGCTGTTGTCCCCAATAAAAACTGTGTTAGTATGCAAAATTTATAGAAAAGAGGTTTCCATGCAAGTTACTCATATTAGTTTAAAATGCTCAATGTCAAACTGTAGATAAACAAACAAACATTATGCGTTTCGGGCAGTTCAAAAAGTTGTGTTCATGTCAATAGAAATCTAATTTCCATCTACGACTGAAAATGCTACGTCTAGATGTCGTCCTTATCCTTGGTAACTATGCAACCGCAAATACACAGATGTATTTCATGCTGCCTAACAATTTCTTTAGAGGGGGGTTCAGCGAAGACGTAAGGGGCGAGGATTTCGAGGTTATGTATGAAATTGACAGAGTTGATGGGTATAGAACACTCTTAATAAAATTTTAGATTGACAGTTCTCATTCTAATCAACACAGCCACAGTCTACTCATTTTTACCAAAATCGTCATTCACTATGTGTCTACATTAAATTCAATGTCGTTTTAAACTTCAAAATTTTCATATTTTGGACCCTAAGCTTACTTTTTGTTGCTCATATCAAAATCTGAAGTCAAAATTTTAACAACACAAAGAATCAACACACACACACAGATCGAATTCAGATACCGAACAATTTGTTCGGTAAAAAAATATTCCGAATAAAATTTACTTTGTTTTCCTGTAAAATCCGTATTTGCAATAAAAATTAAGGTTCCCGTTTAAAATTTCAAAGTAGCCTACTTTCTCTTTTCTAGATTCCTCTGGGGTAATAAATGTCTGTTTTCGGCGTTCTGTAAAATTATGAATCTGGACCTCTTTAAAATATATTTCCCATTTATTGTTGAGAAAATTCTTTGTATTCTTTGTCGAATTTTTTATTCCATTTCTTTTGCTACCTCTTCTAGTTTTAACACAGTTTCTTGAAAATCTATCTTCCTTTAAGTTAATATTGCCAAATTGCCAGCAAATGCTAGGCATTGATATTTGACGTATGTACAAGAGTCTTCTTCTTTTTTGGTAAGCTTCTTTCAATACCATACTCTATATAACAAAGAGTATCGATAACAGGGAAGTACTCATATTTCGCACTTTTCATAAAGTTTTCATTCCACTCTCACCCTATTATCAGCTTATTTTAATGTTTCTTTTATTAGCTTCACGAGTTTCAAGACACTATAGGTTAGAAACCACGTGGTTTGCATTGAACTTTGAACCCAACTGACTGAGGTATACCTTCAGCCAACGCTCTTTTTCCTGTCGAAGATATATTAGCTTGTATCGCTCTCCCCTTTATTTATTTTTTTTTTTTTCAATTAAACAAGTATTTTTCCTCTTCAAAACCGATGCGCGACGTCTCTGGCTGCTCTCAGATAAAAGCAGCATCTTCGACGACTTATTTGAAGTTCTGGAGCTCTCGATCTGAATCACTAGCGCGGTTGCATAAACATAATTATTATAATAATCATAATTGGTTTATTGGACTTTATTTAAATTTCAGGAAATGTGCTGTTTTCGTGTAGGAAGAAATAGTAAAGGTGACTATCATAAATTAGATTTGCATTTTTAATTTATATGAATTCGTTTACAGGGTGATACAAAATACTTCTAAATCACAACAGTGAAATGCAAATGATTTCTGGAACTCACATTCAGTGGGTAAATGCACAACCGCCTCTCTTAAGAGAAAAAGCACTTTTGACGAAATATCAAAACGTCAAGAAATCTCGCAGCTGTTCAACCAATCTGATGGTGTCCAAGCGCAGGACAGTGTGCAAAATTTTTAACCCCCTGTATCTAAGTAAAAAATTGATGTACAGTGCTGAAATATTGCACCTCTATATATTGAGATGGTTTAAATAATTATTCAGTTTTAATTTTCTTAGTTTTTATTTCAAAATTAATACGTTGACATCTATCAAATCAAAATTACTATCTATCATCCAAAACAAACATGTCATCACCATCAAAACTATTTTTTTTAAGTCCTTTTGGTATAGTTTTTTAATAATTTTTTTTTAAATATACTTCCAGTAATTTTGCCCCATTTTTTACATCATTACAACATTCCCCCAAATTTTGTTTTCTTAATTTATTTTTATCATAAAAAAAATTAATCAAATTTTAATTTCTATTTTTCCCACTAAAATCTTTTCGTATACTTAAATTCTCTTCCTCTGAAAATCTTTTCTTTATTTCTTTTATTTCCTTTCTTGTTTTTAAATTTTCTTCCTCAGCAATAGAAATATTTGTTATCAACCCTTCCTTGATATTTTCTTCTAATTTCAGTACTTCATTGTTCATCAAATTATATTTTGTGTTCGTTTTTATTATATTCTTCTCCATTTGTCCCATTCTCTTATCCTGTTCCATTATTTTCTGTTCTGTCAATTTCTATTTGCTTTCAAATTCTTCAAATTTCCTCTCCATCTTCTCTATACCCTGCTTTAACATATTAGTATTTTCTTTCATCTCTTGCTTTAATTTTTCTTGATTTAGTTTCATATATTTTTTGTCTTGTTTGAACTCTTGTTGATTTTGGTCCATTTTGTCCATCTTCTTTACCAATAATTCTAGAACCTTTAAATCATATAATCTCTTTCCTGTTTCTTTTTCCATTTTTCTTTATATTCTTCTTATGGTTTCTACTAACGAAGCCCCACGTTGGGCGCCATTTGAGATGGTTTAAATAATTATTAAGTTTTAATTTTCTTAGTTTTTATTATTTCAAAATACATCTATCAAATCAAAATTACTAACTATCATCCAAAACTATTTTTTTACATAGTTTTTTTAATACATATTTTTTTAAATATACTTCGAATAATTTTGCCCCATTTTTTACATCATTACAATATATTACGACTTGTGTTTGACGATCAAGCATATCCCCAAAGCTCAAGATATAAGAACATTGTTTAAACTTGCTCGAGGGCGTATGACACAATAAAAGGGATATGCATAGATTTGTCACTGTTGACATTAATCCAGCACTTCTGCAGCTGAAATGGTTTTATAGATTTTATAGGGTGACAGGATCACTATGAGGTTATAGCAGTATCGGTTGCAAAATTTCGTCAGTCACTGGGGCATCAATAGGCATAAATATGGGCTCAATATGTTATCTGGGAAGACGAAAAAAGGGTAAATAAAGATAAACGGTACATATAATGACAAAAGCAAAAATGTTCATGAGTTGTGGAATTGTAGGTTTGAAACTACAAGAACCGGTCACTGCTCTATGATTTTCAAAAAGTAAATGGCTCTTTCTTTTTCTGATTGACTCGGCCTTTACTTGATGAAGATCCAAAGTAATTATATAAAATACAAGGGAAACGATTCAATCTTTACAAACTTTGTCAAAGTCTATACCCTTCCAAGTGTAATAAAGTTAAAGGTTATTCTTGAAATAATGTATTCACTTTTATCAGTTCACGTGAACATCTATCACAAAAACAATTATTTGCTTTGTCCCAGTCTAGGAATTCAAAAGATTTACCGGAATTTTAAAATCTGTGATATAATGACAAATTCTTCACTTATCTGTATTTGCTTTGAATTCAGGGTTTACGGCATTGTCGGCACCTACATAGAGAACTTCTTGATTTTGTTGTTCTTGAATTGACTCGATAAACAGTGACATATCATACAATATAAGCGGCACTGATATAAATAGTGTATGTATTTATGATTTCATCCCTCGTAAAAATGTGACTGACAGTTTGATATGGCCTGAGTTGTTACCACTCTGAATACTTAGAAATCATATAAAGTTATATTTAGATGGGATGATTGTACTATATAGGTGTGTCGAATCAAGAGTTAAACGATATGTTTGTCAAAAATACAAAAAGTTGCTACGAGAGATACTCACATTGACTTTGTGCTTCTGAATTAATATTAGAAGATCTAAAACTAACATAGAGCCACTTATTTAAAGAGCTCAACCATATGTAATTAATTTATTCAAGTACTAATTTATTATTATCAGAATAAGTTTTCTAAATGAACTAAAAGTCCTTGGTACGTTTTGGTACAAATAACGAATGAGCAAGATCAAGTAAAATGGCTAGGGCCAGTAGCGTAAATAAGGGGGGTGATCATGGTGATCAATCACCCCCCAATGCCTATAATGATAACTCGAAAAAATACTTATACTAAAAAATAATTGTTCCAAAATAAACTCTAAAAAAACTAACGCAATAAAGGCGCTAAAATCACGTTTTTACGAGTATAAATTTCCAAAATTTTTCATTCCGTACCCCCAGCCCCCCCTGGTGTCTCGTTCCAGTTTAGTCACCCCCCAAATTCAAATCCTATTTACGCCACTGGCTAGGACATGTAATAAAAATGGAGTTGAAACAAGCTATATATGTATAAAGACAAGAAAATCAGCAATCAAATGAGATTAGTCTCAAAGTTGTATAGTTTTTTCAAAGTTACATATGGTTTCCTATATTTAAAAAACCCTTTAATGATTTTGTATATAAAAAACATTATTTAAAATTCCATTTTTTATTTTTATTTGAATAAATCATAGTAGCACCATCTAAGTTTTTTTTCTCAAACTAAATGTCTTTGATATTTAGATTCTTATAACCACTTGTATGGTTTCAGGTGTAGTGTAGCCGCTGAAGTGGAGATGGCGCAAATAATTATTTATTTAAAAAAAATGATAAATAAATTGTATTTCCAAAAAAAGCAACTTTAAAAAATATTACAGTATTCTAATATTATTTTAAATCGAAAATAATAATTTTAAACACAAAAGAAGTTGGACTAAACATGGTACATCGATGTACTTTAGTTGCGACCTCTGTTAGAATACAGCGAAAGACAAGGTTTACATGTATCATAAACAGATGGCTGAATATTCTCGAGTAATTCAAAATTATTTATTATATTAAATTTTTTCGAGACAAAGTGTCAGCACAAAAATTATTGTTACCAGTATTGTAACTTCCTTTTTTTTAAATTTCATAAATTGATTCCAAACCCTTTCTGGTGAAGAATAAGACAAACTAGAACCATTCAGTTTATTCATTTAATAATTTATTTATACAAAAAAATTAACAGTCAACAGATAAGTCCGGTTTTGTTTTTGCTATTCAAATTATTGATTAAAATGTTGTCAATTTCTCGCAAGGACTTTTATTTCATTATAAGAGAGAGAAAGTATAGTATAGTAGTGAATATGTTATTTTCTTCGCATTTTTAACTAAAACTTGGGGATAAGGAAAAATAAAAGACATGTACCTTATTGTAAGATTTATTTTTATCCAACATAGCTGAGATTCGAAGCACATTACAGGTTGATATGTTGACGACACAGAAACTAGATCTAGGGTTATTTTTGATATTAATTTTAAACATTTATATTCTTAAAATGACTTCTAGGAACTAGATTTAGTTGTTAAGTTGAGATTGGAATTTTTTCAATTATCGTAAAAATTTGTTACCAGTAGCTTCTTTTTTAAATTGTATACACTTTAATTACTTCCAAACTCTTTCTTGTGAAGAACAAGATGAAGTTGAATTATTTAATATATTCATTCATTAGTTTCTTATAAATTTCATATATTTCACTAATTCAAATTATTTTGATTTCTCAATTTCACGAGTGATATTTAAAATTCTTTCAAATAACTGGACAGAGACTAACTGTAGAGAATAATAGGATATATTTTAAAGTTTTTTAATGACATCTTCACTTTCCTTAATTTGAAATTCTGACTTCACCGTCATCCAAACATATATTTATTTAAAATCCCAATCTCCATATCCACCTTCTATTTCAAAACGGCTCAATTTCCTAATGTATCTTTTATATTTTAACGACAAGATGTTAAACAATTTTGATGGCCTTTTGAAAATAGAATTTGGATTTTACATCTGTTATTTCACTGATATAATATGGAATACAGTTGCTTCCTTACTGATATATTGATAATACTGTACAATCTTGTAGTAATCTTACAAATCACGCTATAACATTCAGTCTACATCCTTACTTAAAATTATCCAAATTGAGTGAGTGCAATAGTGGCGCCATCTATTTGTTGTGATTTAAATTACTGAATGTTTTAAAATTTAAAATTCCTCTTATATAACAAAAAAATATGTGATACCTGGAAAATATTTTAAAACAAAATTTGCTCGTCCTTCCTATTGCAATGATTCATTATCTCAATTTGCATATTTTATTAAAAAAATAAATATGAAACTTTTAACAAAAAAGAAAAACGAAAATATACATAAAGATATTCGGTCACCTCATTCAAACATTATTTTTATTATACACACAATAAATAAATTATTACAATAATCACGACTAATGGATTATTTGAAAGTTATGTACAAAATAAAATTAATTACAAATTGTCTTAGGTAAAATGTCATATAACATACAATATAAAAATGCATTTGGTACAGTGCATTTAATTATACAAATAATTACGTAAAAGTTAAGTCACAAAAGATTTTTCATATAAGAACGAGTTTCAAACGTATCTACAATTTAAATTCTATAATATAATATATAATTTCGTAGTAAAATACTACAAATAATAATGTTTCTATTTAATCTAGATACATTTTTTTGTTGCCAATAGAAGCTTCACGGATTCGCTGTCCTTTTGTAAAAACTTCAAATTTGACCAAGAACTTAAAGAAAATGACCTGAATCGTAAAATTAAATTTCAATTTTCAAAGTGTCAGCACAAATATTATTGTTACCAGTATTGTAGCTTTCATTTTTAAAAGTTATAAACTTTCCAATTTAATCATTTAATTAATGTTTAACAAGGTTTAAAGAGAGATGATATTTTACATCAATTATCCACATACAAAATTGGATTAATATTTGGATTATGTAACGTACTTAAATAATAGAAACTTTTAACTTTTAACCTTAGAATATCACTTAAAAATATTTTTATATGCAAGATATTCAGTCGAAACTCATTCTTAAACATGCAATGCAATCAAGATTTTATATATTTTAACCCATAGACAAATCTATCATTTTTTCTTCAAAATAACAGCGTACCATAAAGAGACATTTGATTGCATTCGATAATAGTGTATATCAAATTTTAATGTTCGAATAATTTTATTTTTTCAGTGCATTTTATAACCATACATCTGTTTTACACATAATTGTTTACGCGTTGATAAATAATTCAACAGGAAAAACATGTAAAGGAATAAAAATAATTGTGAACAACTTTGTTATATCAATTATTTGTTTAACTAGAATAAACATATAAAATACCAAAAATAGTCTTGCTATAATGTGTATGTATATTTGTGAAATGAATATTTATATCTATAATTGGGTGGGAGATGATTTTTCATGGATTTTTCCTGAATTGAAAAATATATTTGGCGATATTAAGAGGCATTTAGATATAAATCTCCACAAAAAAAAATAAATACTAAAAAACTGTTGTTTTTTGGTAATTTTAAAATCCGCAATGGAAATACGAAAACTTTTAATATTTTAAGTACCATAAAAGTAAATTAAGTATATTTCAAGTCTGAATACAACGTTTATATATTTCACATTTTCAAATTATTTATTATACTAAAAATTCTTCGTGATAAAGCGTCAGCATAAAAGTTATTGTTACCAGTGTTGTAGCTTCTTTTTTTTTCTATTTCATATACTGCCGCACAATCTCATTCAGACAGTGTACGTTTTTTAATTGAAAGTCTCTCTACTTTAACAAATAACAGTTTGATATACACCATAAACCATTTAAATACTGAAAAATATCGATAAATCACAGTTAACCTACCAGCATTAAAAAAAGATTCTATTTCCTTCTAAATTATACATCTGACATGTTAGGTGTGGAATAGAAACGACCTCATGGATAAACTGAGGAAGTAAAAAATTTGTAATCTTAGATTAAGAGGGATATCTCTACGATTTCTATAATTTCGTGGTATACAAATAATAAAAATATCAATATACTGGATTACTAAGTAGGTAAATACTCCTAATTCCAAATACTGATTACACAAGTATTCAAATCGCTTTTATGAAAATAATTGTAAATGACTAGAGATACAGATTCAGAAAAATGTGTCTCGTTAGTATCTATTCAAAATATTTTTACATATTTTAGTTTTTGAGTTTATGCTGTAGGTATATTTGAGCCCTTGTAAGTCACAATCATTTCACTGGTATTCAAACTTTAGTGTCATATTACACGTTAATTAAATTACCTAGTTAAAAACAAATTAGAAATATTACAGAAGTGGTGTATTGCTAGATGTACACCTATAACTACTGGGCTGAATGTATCTCTCGCGGTCAAAGTATTAAATCTAATTGGAATGAATAATGTAAATCATAAAAATTTGCCTTCGTTTTCTGAAGGTGAGTATATTTGGCAAAATGACACAATAACCTTTCAATAATTTACCGGCTACTTGATATCAAATTCTCTAATCGGAAAATCTCTCTAGTAGATCTCCAGATTGGACTCCCATGGATATATATATATATAAAATATAAAAGGGTGTTTCTTGATAAAGTTATATTTTTAGAACTCAAAAACTACTTTTACTGTGGCTTATTAAAATTGACAAATTTTTTAAGCAACAATAGAAAAGTCAAGCAAAAAGAATATTTACAAAAGGGTATTTAAAGTGGTTTCCGTCTGCCTTGTTAAGCCAAAGTAAAAGTGAAAAGCAAAACTATTTGAGTAATCAGTATTTAGAAATACCTCTATTAGAAAATATAAAAATCCCTCTCTCTAAAATCTTTCACGTCGGTTAAAACAAATTAATTATTGACGAATATATTCGTCTATTTCGATCTCTCTTAATCTCTTCACTTGCATTTTCGAGCTCGACGACGGAATCTACGCATTCTTTGATCCCATTCGTCCTTCCATTCGATTACGATGGATCTTTGAGTCACTCCAAGGCTGCCCGTTACTATTCCCCCAGGAGAGTCGTCCCGTTCTCGGCCTAAGAACAAGTATGACCTAAAAACAGAAAATATTTTACAAAATAACCTTTTAAAAACTTTCTAAATTAATCGTTAGAGGGCGTAATGTTTATGGCCAAATATAAAAACCATTTCAACTCCAAAATATCCTGACTTTAGAGGTGTTTTTTCTTTGCTCTCCACTGTTAATTACCCATGAAGTGTTTGTGCATATTTTTTTGGTCCTTTCAGCTTTATTATTTTGTCTTAAAAATTTTTTTCTATTGTACATCTTCCTTGATATCTTTGTGGGCGAAATTTATGCCCCTTTTCATATTTCTAATTTTTCTGAGCTATGATTTCTTTAAAAATTCACAGCAAAATTTTTAACCACAACAATATCATAGACAATTACTACAGTGAATGAAGGTAAAAATCAACTATTACCTCCGATTTCGATGAACCTCCATCAATTTGCATGAAAATTTGGGATTGAGTATATTTTACCCTCAACTTCAAAAATGCTTTTTGCATTTTGTTAAAAGTGGTAAAAAATGCAGATTTAAGGATTCTGGCGTAAGTAATCTCGTTTAATTAAATAAAATAAATATTTTTCAACATTTATATGCATGCTTTATGATTTTAATTAATTTTTCAACCCTTTTAGCAACCACCCCTTAAATCGAAAATCATTTTTTATATTTCTGAAATATGAAATCGCATATTAACATTACACAAACAGTTTGTTTAATGTCTATGATATTTTTGTTTGGCTGTGAAATTTCAACCCTTAAAAACCATCCCCTTAAGGCAGAATCATTGAAAAAATTGGTTTCAAGAAACTTTAATCATTTGAATTGAAATCTCATTTACTGAGTATTAAAATCTTTATTTATTTATTGCGAAATTTTCCACCCTTAAAAACTACCCCTTGTCATAAAAATAATGGAAAATTTGTGATGTACAGAATTCCTTTCACTTTTTCTATCTTCAAAATATACATACACACACCCACACATGTATATTTTGTGAGCATGTACCTATGGACGCGTCTACTTCTTACTATCTATCTTTTTTCCTATAATATACAGGGTGTCCCATTAAGAATGGGACATAGAACAACCGCAGATTCTCCAATTCAAAATAAAATGATTAAGCGAAATATGCTTAGATAAAATGTTACTCGTTTCCGAAATACGGGGTGTTGAAGTTGAAAACTGAAAAATTATTAATGGCCATAATTTAAATTTAAATATCATAAAATGCATCTAACAGTAAAAAAAAACAGTTCAGTACGCTCTACCAATGGCGTACGGCAGGAGTAAGTAATGCGTAAATGTTACACCGCTGTCTAAATTTTAATTTGGACTATTATTTTAATTTTTTTGATATTTTCTAAGTCAATAATGTACACTTGTTACTTTGTTGTAAAGTCATTGTTTTTCCAGATATTCGCAGTTAAAGATAGATAGACATGTACTTTTTATTTGTATTATTAATAATATTCATTTTTACAATCAATGAGATTCGCGACCAAACAGCTTTATTCTATTTTTTTTTATTTTTTTGTTCTGATTTGCAATGTTAAGTTCCTAATAGGCACGAAAATTTTGACAGCAGGCTTTGATTTATAATGAAGTTCTGTCACTGTCAGTTAAACATTTTCGTAGTAACTATCTGTTGCCGATAAGTGATTATTGTTATTAATAACTGTAATATTATTGTAAAATGCCACGTCATAACGAATTTTCCAATTTAGAAATGAGGGACATGGTAGAGCGTACTGAACTGTTTTTTTTTTGTTAGATGCATTTTATGATATTTAACAAGTGTGCCGATTTGAGTAAAATTATACGGTGTATTAAAAAAATTATGGCGTATTTCGGAAACGAGTAACATTTTATCTAAGCATATTTCGCTTAATCGTTTTATTTTGAATTGGAGAATCTGCGGTTGTTCTATGTCCCATTCTTAATGGGACACCCTGTATACACACGAAATCTCTGCTCCAAAAATTTTTCCAAAAAAATGTTATTGATTTTTTCACAATAACTCCGTTAATTTTTATGATATCAGGTTCATGCAAAAACCATTTGAAAGGTAATTTTAAGGGCTATAACATCGTATTAAATTTAATCTTTTAAATCCCTTATTTTTTAAAAGATAAAAGGTCAAAGGGGCCCGGTTAGGCTTTAAACGTTTCTATCTCGGTTATTTTTTATCCTACAAAAATAAAAAAAAGTAAAATCTTTTTAAAAAAAAACTCAAATTTCGTTCTCTATCTTTTTTTTACATATATGGAGTATTTTTGGAGTTATTATCAAAAGAAAATGAAATTTACGAAAATTTGAAGAATTCTGGTTTTTTTAAATCATATATTTTTTTAAAATATGCATTCTAAACCGGTCAAAATTTTTGAGATCATTACTTATGCTATAATAAAGAAAGTCATAGGGATTACTATAAATTTTAATTTTTGTGGAAATGGCCTGTTTTATTTTTCACTTTTTCCTAAAAAATTCGAAACGGTCCTCTTATTTTCATCATAACTTGCTTAATTTTGATGCTATCAACTTCTTCTGAAGCTCATTTGATAGGTATTTCTGAGTACTTTGAAAAGTGTTCAGTAAGTATATTTTATAAAATGCATCTTTTTCCCGTTATTTAAGCTTGAATACTTAGATTTGAGTAGTCGCCGAAAAAAAATATACATTCAATTACCTATAACTCACTTTGAATTAATATCAAAAGGTTTTTTAAGTAAGGAATTTATTCGATTTTTTATTAGCTTCAATTTCAGTAATGACAACTTTTTTGTAAAAACTTATAGTTTTTGAGTTATTTATGAAAAGCCGCTTTAAAACATGCATTTTTTTCACGAAAAATCAAAATCTTTGATCTTTAATAACTCAAAAAGCATTGATTTATTTTAATAACTTTATATAACAAATTTTGCTTAGAATTGGTACCTCTATCGATTCCTGGGGTTATTCTTAATAAAATAATTTCCACCCCGAGAAGGGGTGGCATCCACCCCCAGGGTAAAAGCGCAAGTTGGCACCATGTCACTTTTGTTTCTTGAGGTATCCTCTAACTACTCACCAATTTTCATGAAAATCGATGGAGGTTCAATGAAATCGGAGGTGAAAACCTTCAGTGACTGTACTAAATGTCCTGGTAATCCTAGCAGTTTGGTTATGAAAATGAAAACCATTAGACTTTTCACAATGACATTGTTTTATTTTCTTAATATAAAACCTTTAAATTTCTTTTTGGTGAAATATTATAGTAAAGAAAGACAGTTCACAAAGTAAAGTAGTAGATTCGATCTAACTGGCTGATCGATAAATATTTTTAATATGAAACTTAAGCTATACTTTGCTCGAACTTTCAACCTGCAATTACCCGTATCGGTTTAACCTACGATATAATGTTATCGACGATCTAACATTCATCTGCGTTTATTACAATGATTAGTGCCTTGTAGCCTGCGGCCTTCCTTAAATAGTTTCACAAATTTCTTGATTATTAAGACATAAACTTGAAGAAATTGGATCTGCGTTAACGGTTTCTACAAACTTTGTGCTTTTTTTATTGATATTTGATTCTCTCCCCGATGATGACCTAGTAAATCGAAACACGCATGAGGAAATACACATACAATTTTTTGGAAATGTTCTGTCCATAAACTATATTGAATTTAGTTTAATAAATTCTTGTTCTCAAAGATTCAAAAGTATGAATACAATATTTCAGATACAAAATTAAATATTACGTGAATACAAAAAAACTGACAAGGTATAACATGCCCAAGTATCAGGAATGTTTGTTGCTGATTCCAGATCATCTAAAACGTAAATTTCATCGCAGTTGAAGCATTTGTTTTAGAATTTATTCAAATCACCCATCAACGTAAATTTTCCTCAAAAAAATTTCACTTACTTATTTGATTTTATCTTTGGACACTTGCAAGTTAAATCAGCAGCGGGTACCAACATGGGCATGGTTCCTTTGCGTATTCTCGACTCCTTAGATTTCTTGTAAATAAACTCAACGTTAATCATGAATCGAACCCATCCTTTCGTGTATTCAGCTTCGTTGTTGTCAATTCGGGATAGTACTTTGGCCATAATTGCTAAAAAAAAAAAACATATTATGCATATTAATCCATATTTCAATAAAAAAAATTGTAAAAACACAATTAAAAAACTGTAGACCAATACTAGAGAAAGGAAATCCAGCAAATATAAAAGCGATATAATAAAATATTGTAGAGAATGGAAACAAAGAGAGGAAGTACATGGAGGACATTAAAAGTAAGAGAAAAAAATGTGAATAGAGAATTAAAAATTTCTACTAAGAGGAAAAGATGAGCCGGTACGTGATATTCAAGGGAATCAGAAAATATGGGCATAGTACTTTCAAGAACTTTTAAACGATGAAAATGCATAAGTAGGAAAACAAAAATAAAGTAGAAGAACCTAACAGAGTACAAGTAACAAACATAAATAATGAACCAAAAGAGGCACAGAACTGACCCTTGCAGGATCCCCAGTCTCTTTGCTTGAAATAAGAATAGTAAATTACGTAGACAAAATTATCGTTTTGTTTCTGAAACGAAAGAAACTCTTGATAAAACATTCAGGAACGTTTCTCCCATTTATAAATAATTTTTAACATTTTAAAACGACTGTAAAACTTGTGTATGGCAGGCTTACGTTGTGTTATCAGTTAAGATTCGGATGAAATATTAGTGTAATTTTACTTGGAAAAGAAAATAAGAATTTGCATATAAAGTGCACATTCCTTCCCCTGTCTTGTACAAATGAGAAATGCATAATGATTAAGAACGTCCCATGGAAGAAACTAGAAGGCTGTTTATAATTTTTCAGTAGATGTTTTAGCGTGTAAAATAAGTGTAGAGAGTAGATACTCAATATTAGAATTTATAATATACAACATGATATTCAAAATTGCTTCGGCAATGCAGTTTTGTTTTTTAGGTAGTTCACAATCAATTTTCAACAGCAGTTCTTTCATTGTTTTGCAGCCGAAATTTATTAAAAATTATATTGGTCAGTTTTGACTTCGCTGTGAGCTGTTTCTACTTTTTTATCTTCTGTAAGGAATTTCTTAATTTTTTATTGTATCTCTATTGGTAGTTTCTCCCAAATGTGTTAGTTTCAATTTCATCAATAGTTTTTTTATACTTAGTGTACCGATATGTGACGAATTACAACTTTCTCGGATTGTAGATTTACTGCTTATTTTCAGAAACAAAAATCTATTTATACATCGGCAGTCGCGACGCGAGCGCCGCTCTACCGGCCCGGAAAAACAATAATTGTGTGTCGATTTAAGTCGATCGTTTAAGTTTAATTGAAAAACTCGCTTATTTATTATTAACCGTCCACAATGTCGGCTTTGCTAAGATGTGGGTTCAAGTCGTTAAATTTAACAATTTTTCGAAAGAAAAGCTTCACTAAAGGCAAGAAACTCGTCGAAAGCCATCATGATTCCGGCGTCTACGAGTTAAAAACTGACTGATCATCTGAGATTGAATGAACTGTTTTGCGAGAAACCCCTGGTGAACTAAGCACTAAAACGAAAACAAACCTTTACAAGCCGACAATCGAGCTATGTACATAATTATTATAATTATTGTATAAGTTCTAATAACAGATAATGACAAGTTAAAGAAACGTAAACGTCACTGATCAAGCCCATAGGGTCGCATTAAGGGTTTCATAAAATAAGTAAGTAATCGATTTAATAAAAAAATATAATTTTTGATTTTTTAATTAAATTCTATTTTCAATGTAATATTATATTATGTACATCGTGTTTACTTCAGTTACACCATATGAAAACTTTTTAAAAATTAATTTTACGAAAAAAAGTTACTCTTTATAAAAAGACATTAACATTTCTAGGTGTGCCGACCATAAATGTATCATTTAAAAAAAAATCATACAGTTGATTGATTTTAGGTTGATCCTGACAGAAACGTTTTGGAAACAACTGCACTTGCAAAGGAGGAAGAGGATTCTGCAAGCATGCAGCAGCGGTCTGTATCTACGTCAATGAAGAGAACAACAATGCAGTTGCAGGTGTATCAGAAGGAAATAGAAGTGGCAAATCTATGGCTATCAAAAGTAAAGCAAATAGAGGTAGTGAGACCTACGGGTGTAAGGACGTCAGTAATGTTTCTTCTGATCACTTGGTGGAAAATGTTATGCTAAGCAATATAGTGTTAGCAGAAGAAAGATGCCGAGTGGGAAAAGAAGCTAGACTGGTAGAAGAGAGACAAAAATAATAGATTTTATTAGCCTTATTGAAAAATTTATACGATTTGAAAATGTTAATGCCAAACACTACTATTATTTCATCATGGTTAAACAAGATTAAAATTTTTTCGTAAAACTAATAATACAGTGTGTTTCATAGTTAAACCGACATACGGTAACTGTAAATAGAGGGTAATTAGGTGATTCCAAATAACCTTGGTTAATGGGTCTAATGCCTTTAATAACCGAGATACGGGGTGTTTCATCCATTTCGGTCAATATTTTGATAAGCCGTAGCTTTAGAACCACCCTGTAGATTTCTCTCATACTTGGCACAGGTATAGTGTGTTAATAGCCCAATCCTATAGTGTAAGAACCACAATTAAAATCCAGAAAGAAGAATTTGTAAAATTTGAAAATCCCCAAAACAACACCCTGTATATCAGATTTTTTAAAATCGGGATGGATACTTGCAAAGAACGGAAAAAAATGAGTTAAAGTGAAAAAGTGCACATCCCATTCTACTACTGGAGTTTTAACGTCAAATTACATCAAATGCATTTTTTTCATTTTCACAAGCAGTAACTTTCGAAATACCTGGTAGATTTCTTTCATATTTGGTACAGGTATCATTTTTTAGTAGCCCAATCGTATAATGTAAGGACTATACTACAGTTAAAATGCAGATACGGATTAAGAAAAATTTGTAAAATTTGAAAATCCCCAACGCAACACGCTGTACCTCAGATATTTTTTAAATCGGATCAGACATTCGAAACGAATGGAAAAAAATGAGATATTCTGACATATTTTTATAAATGCACATCTCGTTTTACATATTACTAAACTTTTAAAGTAAATTCAATTAATGCAATATATATTGTCATTTTCATAAGCCATAACTTTGGAAATACTCTGTAGATTTCTTTCATATTTGGTACAGGAAGATTGTTTAAATAGCCTAATCGTACAATACAAGAACTAAAGTGAAAATCCAGATCCGGATTAAGAAAAATTTGTAAAAGTTGGTAATCTCTAAAATAGTATATCAGATTTTTTTAAACGTAATCGGAGACCTATTTAAAAAAAAAGACAAAGTTATACTAAAATATTTTTATGAGTGCACAAGAGCGTTCTACAAACAAAAAACAGATTTAATTTTTCGGATTAATTCCGGATACAAAACTCATTAACTATCAAGTAAGTTTCGGCAATGACACATCTTTTTTCTTTTTTTTTCTTTTTTCAAATAGGTATCCGATTATATTTTAGAGAATCTAATATACATGGTGCTATTTTAGAGATTATTAACTTTTACAAATTTTTCTTAATTCGGATCTGAATTTTAACTTTAGTTCTTGTATTGTATGATTGGGCTATTTAAACAATCTACCTGTACCAAATATGAAAGAAATCTACAGGGTGTTCTCAAAGTTATGGCTTATGAAAATGACAATATGTATTGCATTAATTGAATTTACTTTAAAAGTTTAGTAATCTGTAGAACGAGATGTGCATTTATAAAATATCATAATATCTCAGTTTTTTCCATTCGTTTCGAATGTCTGATCCAATTTAAAAAAATATCTGATGTACAGCGTGTTGCGTTGGGGATTTTCAAATTTTACAAATATTTCTTAATCCGTATCTGGATTTTAACTGTAGTATAGTCCTTAAATTATACGATTGGGCTACTAAAATATGATACCTGTACCAAATATGAAAGAAATCTACCATGTATTTGGAAAGTTACAGCTTGTGAAAATGAAAAAAATGCATTTGATGTAATTTGACGTTAAAACTCCAGTAGTAGAATGGGATGTGCACTTAAAAAATTTTTTCACTTTAACTCATTTTTTTCCGTTCTTTTCAAATATCTATCCCAACTTTAAAAAATCTAATATACAGGGTGTTGTTTTGGGGATTTTCAAATTTTGTAAATTCTTCTTAATCCGGATCTGGATTTTAATTGTAGTTCTTACACTATAGGATTGGGCTATTAACACACTATACCTGTACCAAGTATGAGAGAAATCTACAGGGTGGTTCCAAAGTTACGGCTTATCAAAATGTTGGCTGAAATGGATGAAACACCCCGTATCTCGGTTATTAAAGGCGTTAGACCCATTAACCAAGGTTATTTGGAATTACCTAAGTTCCCTCTATTTACAGTTAACGTATGTCGGTTTAACTATGAAACACCCTGTATAATACATATTACAATGAGAATAGAATTTAAAGTATTATTAAGAAATCGAAATTTATATTTTTTTATGAAATCGATTACATACGTATTTTTATAACACCCATAATGCGACCCCCTATGTACTTCTGTCACTTTTCTTTATCTGGGAAATATACCACACAATTTTTGTCGGCCCCGGTCGCTAGATGTCGCGTTGGGAGATGTGGGGTTAGCGTATAGTGCCGAAATCCATAAAAAATAAATTTTTATCGGTTTTGCTTCCTCCAGTCGTTTTTCATACTTAGTCTGCTACTCTCTAATAAATTTCAACTTTCTCAAATCTTTGTTGTAGCTTTATTGCTAATTTTTCCAAAAAATCCAGTTTTTGCAGTCAAAATCTATCAAAAATGAGGTATTGAAGAAAAATCATTAGCGATAACTGTCAAACAATTTTAATCAAGATGGCTGTGATATATACAGTCAGTTTTATCAAAGGATGTTTTAAATAAAAAAAATTGGAAAAATGGAAGACCCAAAGAAATTGAACGAAGGAAGTAAAAGCAACATCGAAGGATATACCCAACTCTCGAGAGAAAAAGAGGGAAGAAGATCTGAGAAATGGTTCCTTAATAAATCCGTAGTCCTGCACTCAAAGGAAGAGTTTTTAGTGCTTAAAATATAATAAATAATAATTGTGTCTTTTATACAGTTATTTTAAATACAACGTTTAAAATATATCTTGCTTTGGAATAGTCGTCTGAAATACACCTGATATACGTTAATAATTATATAAAATATAGTTGTAGCAAGAGTTTAACATTCTAGGTGTTCAGTTTGCATAGATAATCATTTCTGTGGGCTTTACGAGACCTTTCTTAAACGGTGGTGTCAGTTTCTCATGATTAACTAAATGATAGATAAAATAATGTTTGCAGAAAACAAGTTGAATTTTGCAATCTATTTATTTAAAATATACCAAATAGATTGGTTGTCTCGTTATAGATGAATTGATTTTTTGAAAAAACAAGTCCCAATATCAATTTAAAAATATTTTCCAAAATTGTCCATTCTTCGACATATTCTAAAGTAAATATTTCATCATTAATTAGTGGGTAAATAAAAAAAGGAGCCCTCAACAAACACTATGTAAAAAAGATAAGATAAATCTACTAAATAATATTCTCCCATATTCATGTACTTTCAAGAAGCATTAAATCGTCTGTACCTCTTCGTTTCTACTTTAACTCTCAATTTACTCTTTTCCTTGCTTGGCAAAACCCAAAGCTATAGCATCCATAAAGAACAGTCATGAATTTCGTAAATATCCCGATTTATACCGAATAAGACAAGATGAAAGTACTGGAAGTTGCGTAAACTTCCATAAAGAAAAGGTTTAGTAACTATTATTTGGTCTTTTTCTTCTCCTAAACAGATGTTATATCAAAAAATCTCCGTTTACCACTCGCGACAGTAATAAACAAGAGTTTAAATTCGAAAAGTTTTTAGTATTAAAAACTTCTTTGCGCTATCTCCTAGGAGTAGAAGCCGTATGGATAATGATGACGTTACCCAATAACGCTTTTATATTATTCTTTTTAGTACAGAATAAGGATCTACACAGAAGCAAAAGCTACTACGAGGTTGTGACGATATTTAGTTATCACAATGATGTTTGACCAACCCTTGATCTAGAGTTGAGGTAATACCTGATTGTTGAAAGACCACGCGAACGCTACTGTAATGCTGTGTTTGCCAAGACAATATTAACGTCAGATTTACCTCCTCAACACAGCATAACATTAACATATTGAATATTGGCGTGAATATCTTTTATGGAGAACCAAAAATAACATCAACTGTCAGTAGTGCTAAATGGATTTACCAAGAAACCGACAGAGACGGCGATCTTTTGGAGACCCGACCCAAAACAACAGCACCAGGTGGAAGAAGGATGTAACACAGACAACATTTTTGTCTCCAAAATCATTACAGCACAGTGCAGAAAAGAGGTTAGTCTAGCATTACCTAAAATCCAGCATCGACCTATTGTATCTCATATCGATTTTAACGACGGTTTAATTGTAAGAACACAAACACGGATCTTTTTATGATCGATTCCTTCTAACGTCGTGAATTATGATGATTTCGTCGAGGCAATAAAGGAATATCAAGAAATACGATACTGACAAATCGCTGTTAGACAAATACAAAAGCTTGTCGGCAAAACTTGCTGCAGGAGAAATAGAAATGGAAATAGAAATGGATGTCACTTCTAGAAGGTTTGGGCATGAAGCTCAATAGCCAATGAAAATGCTACCAGCGCCCCCTGAACTCCAGCAAGCAAATTAAACTCCTGCTAAACGGCAAAAGTGGCCTGAAGAATAACAAAACTAGCATTGTACAGGACGAACCATTGAGGCAAACTTCTTTCAGCAATAAAGCATCCGGACTAGACAACATTAGAGGTCAATAAATTAAATACCTTGAAACAGGAAAACCTTGAGAATACCGGAATTGTGGAAGTAAGTAAATCAGGAAATTAACTGCACTTGCTGTCAATGATCTTTTGTTATAACTCCTTTTGACTTTTGTATAACTTTGTTTACTTACTTTTCTCTCCTCTTTTCTTTGCACTTTCCCATAAATTAGTTCTAGATACTATTTCAAATGCTTTTTCTAAATTTATAAAAGCAAAGTATGGATTTTTTTCTTGTAGTATCATTTTATCTGTTACTTGTTTGTGTTTCTGATAACGCAAATTCAACTCCAGACTAAATAAATGAATTTTAAAAGTTGTCTTTCTGTCTGATATTTTTTCTCTTATATTGGCGAAAATGTGCAAATTCTGATGTGTTTAGTCTACATAATTCCAGTCTGTCCGCCGTCACTGCTTGCGGCACTCCAATATATTTACTACAAGTGTTTCTTTTCCGACATCATTATCTCTAGCAGATTCTCTAAATCCAGTCGGAAAAAGAGATAATTCTTAACATAACTCTTATACGAGCTCACAGAGTAAAGTAGATTAGGGTAAAATTTCATGAATAAACAATAGAAAGTCCACAACGAATCATTACAATTTATATAATCCGTTCTTTAATAGGATGTTAACTTAAGTTTTGGACTGAAAACTAGATGTAAATATAAAGATTCAGATTCCGTTTGATGTCTACAAAAAGAGTACTTAATGATTTTAGGTTCCAATGCTACCGGATTTATTCAGTTTTAATTAGTTCCAGTTAATTTTATTTTCAATTATCATTTTTATGTTTTATGTAAAACAATAGTAAAATCAGAGCAGAGCAAAAATAAGAAAATAAAGAATAATATGAGATGAGAGAGGAAAATAATTATAAAAAAGAAAACAGAATTTAAAAGAAGATTTGAAGTATATTATGCAGGTTATAGAATAATAGATACAGTCGAAAAATATACTAAATAAATTGGTAATTAATAAGGAATATTCTAAAATAGGAAATAAACAAATTGGAACAATATCTGAAAGTTAACGCCAAACTAAAGAAGAAATATTTTACAACAAAATTACCATAGATGGAATAGAATGGGGATGAGATAGAAAAGACAAAAAACTAAAAGAAATAATGTAAACAAACCTCTACTAACCCAAAAGAACTGTAGAACCTCGGAAAACGATCAGGCGAAGGACAAGAATAAGTGAAGAAAAAATAAAGAAATGAATAAAAATCGAAGAAATAGCAACAAAGAAATGATGGTAGATATCAACTGTGGACTGGGCTATAGAAATCTGACAACTTAACGATTTTAAAAGTAATTGAAATGCAAGAGGAGACATCATAAAAAAACTAGCAAACAAAAGTTTTAGAAGGGAAAAAAATAAATGGATAAATAGAAAGCGAAACAATCAGAGGTAGCAACTAATAACATGAAAGGAACCAGAAATACTCCCATATTTAGCCAATAAAAACTTCAGTAATGACAAACCTTTGAGAAATAAATAAGAAGAACAAACTGAGACCAATCTCTGATCCTTGTGGCACTGCCACGAAAAACCAAACTAGAGCTTGCAGAGAGATCAATTTCAGACAGTTTTTTCTCAAGATGAGTAATACTGTCGATCGCCTTCGACAAGTCCATGTAAATATCAAATTCTTATGCACGCGATTCTGCCCTTGATAGAAATCATGTTTATAAGGTGAAATATAGTTTTTGATTGTGAAAAAAACTTCATCAGTAATTAGAGATTCAAATTATTTACTAATGATGGAAAAAATGGAATTACCACTTAATTTTTTTAGATCGAGTTTTGTAAATTGCTACAAATATTTCCAGGCTATGAGACAAGCACCAGAATCAAAAGATTTCTGTAAAGGTATGCTCAGCGAAACTGAAAAAAATTCGCGGTATCGTGGAATAAAAGAACACTTAAATTGTGAGATAATCTTTTCTGCAGTGAATGTAAAAAAAGCTGCGATTAATAGTGACCATATTTAATGTATTTGAAATTTTTATATAAAATAAACTATCGAGGTGAGTTGATCTAGGAAAGCCAAAAAACCTATCAGTTGTTTCATAAAATTGGTATTGGTTCTCTCGATAAAATTTTTTTAGCTATAAGTAAAATACCCCGTATATTAAGGCGTTCTTTTAGTTGATTTAAGCTTTGCCCACATAGCTATAAATTCCGTATTGCATATACAGGAAAAAACAACTAAAACGAATTTTAAATCTATTTATAATAACATCGTAGGTATTCAAATTGACTATCATTTTTAGAAAATATATTTATGGAAGAACAGTTATGACTATTTACAAATTTATAGTCCTTCTGTTCAAGCTTAAATTGGAAAAAGGACTATAAATATAAAAGTGGCAGTTATTTCTTCAAGGTAAATTATAAAACATTAAAACAAAAGTCTGGTTAAGTAAGTTGTAAATATGTATTCTGTCCGATGTAATACCTAATTTATTTAATTTATTGATAATTTTTGTTTTAAATTTTCACCAGTACAACTTGATTAGTAGTGGCATAGTCTGTGGTTGGTTGGCACCAAAAAATTATTTTAAGGTCGGTTAAAGCAAGTTCAAGAAACGTTCGGTAAAAGAGACAGTATGGGTCCATTTGTACCAGAACAAAGATTTGAAAATAATCCTCATTCAACAGAAATTTGTTTATTATCAAGCTTGATTATTATTTCGTCCATTTGGCAATCATTATTCCTCAACCTCTTGTATGCACTAAGAGAAGTCTTCTCCAATATTCTCCACTGTTATAGAATGTCTTGTGGCTTATTTATTGAGTTTTCTACTGTTTTTCTTATGTCATCATTCTTTCGTTGGTTCTCTTATTTTCTCTACGTTTTCATTTTATATCAACTTTCCTTTTCGTCACGTATCTCTTTTCGATTTCCCTTTTCATTGCGCTTTGGGCTTCTCTCATTTTTCTTCCTGGTTCTTTGGCAATGGACGCTAGTCCTTCAGCCACACACAAATTGAAAGGAAGTCATTTTAAGTGTTAAATTTTTGTTATATAGTTAAACAACAGATTCATCTCCAGTCGCGAGCAACGAGCAACACTTTAATACACGTAGGAACGCCTACTTTCATAAGATCTTCCATGAACTTTCTCTCATTTTCTCGTGGATTTTTTAGTCTGGATGTCATCGAATCATATGTAGTGTTTTAATTTTGATGATTAGTAAGTAATATTTGTATTATATCTGTCATTTTCTTCTTCCACCATATCATTTTCTCTTGTTAATTTTTAAATTCTATTTATACAGGGTGTTTCGTAGTTAAACCGAGATATGTTAACTGTAAATAGAGGGTACTTAGTTGATTCCAAATAACCTTGTTACTGGGTCTAATGCCTTTAATAACCGAGATACGGGGTGTTTTATCCATTTCCGCCAATATTTTGATAAGCCGTAACTTTAGAACCACCCTGTAGATTTCTCTCATACTTGGTACAGATATAGTGTGTTAATAGCCCAATCCTATAGTGTAAGAACTACAATTAAAATCCAGATCCAGATTAAGAAGACTTTGTAAAATTTGAAAATCTCTAAAACAACACCCTGTATATCAGATTTTTTAAAATTGGGATAGATATTTGAAAAGAATGGAAAAAAGTGAAATTTTTTTTAAGTGCACATCCCATTTTACTACTGGAGTTTTAGCGTAAAGTTACATCAAATGCATTTTTTTCATTTTCACAAGCAGTAACTTTTCAAATACCTGGTAGATTTCTTTCATATTTGGTACAGGTATCATTTTTTAGTAGCCCAATCGTATTATGTAAGGACTACACTACAGTTAAAATCCAGATCCGGATTAAGAAAAAATTGTAAAAGTTAATAATCTCTAAAATAGCCCTGTATATCAGATTCTTTAAAACGTAATTGGATACCTATTTGAAAAAGAAAAAAGACGTGTTATTGCCAAAGCCTACTTGATAGTTTAATGAGTTTTGTATCCGGAATTAATCCGAAAAATTAAATCTGTATTTTTTTTTGTAGAACACATCTTTTTTCTTTATTTCATTTTTAAATAGGTATCCGATTAAATTTAAAAAATCTGATATACAGGATGGTATTTAGAGAATATTAACTTTTACAATTTTCTCTTAATCTCTTAATAATGGATTTTAACTTTAGTTCTTGTATTGTACGATTGGGCAATTTAAACAATCTACCTGTACCAAATATCAAAGAAATCTACAGGGTGTTTCCAAAGCTATGGTTCATGAAAATGACAATAAGTATTGCATTAATTGAATTTTAAATTTTAGTAATATGTAGAACGAGATGTGCATTTATAAAAATATGTCAGAATATCTCAGTTTTTTCCGTTCATTTAGAATGTCTGATCTAATTTAAAAAATATCTGATTTACAGCGTTGGGGGGATTTTCAAATTTTACAAATTTTTCTTAATCCGTATCTGGATTTTAACTGCAGTGTAGTCCTTACATAATACGATTGGGCTACTAAAAAATGATACCTGTACCAAATAAGAAAGAAATCTACCAGGTATTTTGAAAGTTACTGCTTGTGAAAATTTTACGTTAAAACTCCAGTAGTAAAATGGGATGTGCACTTAAAAAAAATTTTCACTTTAACTCATTTTTTTTCGTTCATTTCAAATATCCATCACAATTTTAAAAAATCTGATATACAGGGTGTTGTTTTGGAGATTTTCAAATTTTACAAATTCTTCTTAATCTGGATCTGGATTTTAATAGTAAGTCTTACACTATAGGATTGGGCTATTAACACACTATACCTGTACTAAGTATGAGAGAAATCTACCGGGTGTTTCTAAAGTTACGGCTTATCAATAAAATATTGGCTGAAATGGATTAAACATCCCCGTATCTTGGTTATTAAAGGCGTTAGACCCAGTAACTAAGGTTATTTGGAATCACCTAAGTACCCTCTATTTACAGTTAACGTATGTCGGTTTAACTATGAGACACCCTGTATAAATGTATAGTGAAATATTCACGAAACCACTACGATTTTATTTATCAAAAAAATGGAAAACAAAAACAAAAACACTATGTCATTCTTTATTATTCTTCGTAGGTGAATCCTAAATTGAATTAGATGTATCGTGCATAGAAATTTCATCCATCCTGTTCAGAAAAAAGAAAATACATTCGAGACCGAAGCCACACTCAATAATACAACCGCACAAGTGGAAAGAAAATCATTTTTCCCAAGGGCAAAATAAGTTTTCGAAGGGACGAATTATGTTTATCACTATGACAAGCGTATTTTCCTTATTTTCCTTTTGGATTTTCCCTCAGAGAGCTGAACCCGTATCACCTAATGAATAAAAACTTTTAGAACTGGTAGAAACCAATGAGAAAACAGAAAAGGAAATGAGGGGTTTATCGAAAATAATAAAAAGCCTCTAATGGATTTTCCACTAAAACGTATGGAGTGTAAAACATTATTTTTATTTCCGCAAGAGGATTTAATGCCAATATGGATATAAATTCGAAAGTTTTTGGGAGAAAGCAGAGATCTGTAATTGATCCCACTTCACTTGTTTTCATACGTTCGTAAATATGAAGCGCTTGATTGACGAAAGCTTTTAAATGTACTTCCTCACCGTATAAATATTTCTAACATCGTTAAATTCCAAACGAAATACGATGCACGAACGCTTTACACTCCTAATCAACTACAACCCGTCTACCAGAATAATTTCTTGTCTATTCTCATCATCTGAAATGGAATTCTATCTAGAATCAAGTTTTTTTTAATCCCCAAGCGAATTTCTGTTCTGTTGACTCGGAAACTAATCCAGTTTGTAAAATTATTGCACTTAGTATTCCCAGTAGAGCTGTCAAATACCGCTAAAAACCAACTAGTGCACCGAACGAATTTGTGTTGCTAATAAAACACATACGTGCTACGGTTACGTAGACACCGAACAGAAGAGAGGTGAAAGCACTAAAAACTGAGAAGTGTAGACACCGAATTCGAGCACTGATAACAGCGGCGTCGGAATTGGGAGTGTTGCTGCATTCACGCCAGAAAAAGAAATGACAAAAATCAACCTTTGAAAATTCAAAGGGGCAAGAAGAATCTTCTATTAAACTATAATTCATATTATAGCATTGAAGGAAGAATCAGTGGATAAAAACTAGTTTAGAATAAAGTATAGATCTGAAACAATACGAATAGGAAGATATCCAGACTTCAGTTTGAAATAATATTATTATTAGGGTAAAAACTTAGTGAAGCATCGCATCAAGCGTTGCCTCAAGCATCAAAAACGAATACATGTACTAAACGTTAACCATTCATAGTAAAGAATCGAGCATCGACTAAAGTATCGCATCGAGCATCGCCGTTTCCGAGGAATCAAATCAATTTGATTTTTAAGACTTTTCTCAGGACTGATGTATGATTGGTGCGCTCAAGGTCGTGTGAACAGTAGTCACTAGCCGTATTTGTCAGTATCGTAGTTTACAAAACTATTTCACCAAACGATGTTCTAGAAAATAATACTCCTGCGAGAGAACAATCTCCACAACCAAGTCAATTCTGTATTACTTCAGTTCAATCATCAAACAGACGATAATATTAGGTGGGTACACCTGGAAAATTGTTAGAAATAATGAGGAACAGGAAAAGGAAAATAAAAATAAATGTAAATACAAAGAATTTACAAATTTATCAAAGGTAATACCACGAGTCCTCCAAATTTTATCGATAAAATTTTTGGTTTTCACGAAAACGGCTTTATTTGTAAAAACCACGCAGGACCGGTGATTTTATCTCAAATCAGTTTGTTTGAGTGGTTTTGCCTGGAATAAAGGCGTTTGAGTATGGAAACCTAAAATTTAATCTATAAAATTTGACAGGACGAGTGGTATTTGGATTGTTTTTTGAATCATTTTGTGTTAAAAACAGAGAAAGACACTTCACACTCAAAAGTTCGATATTTTCTTTTACATTTAAAGGTCAAATATTGATATAATTGATTGTATACCTACAAACGTAATATAAGTTGCCTATCTAGTAGTAGGCATTTAAGATTATTTATTAAGGGTAACGTTTAGACTTTGACATTATTTGGCAGTTTTAAACGAATTTATGGATGGAGCTGTGTTGTGTGTTAAAATAAACGAATAAAAACAGGTTAGTTTACAAATATATTTTGAAATTTGGGTATTAACATAGATTTGCAATACATTTTAGTATAATAATAATTGATATACTATATATACTAAATAAAAGTTGTTAAATGTTTATATTTGACATTTCAAAAAAGGTAAACAATAGTTTAATCAAAAAACAAAAACGAAGATGCGTTTTTATCAGTATAAAACTCAATGATTGGTTAGGATTGTGAGCTCTTATTGGCTGAAACCACAAAATCTGACTGTTTTGACAGATGAAAAAAATAATCAGTATAAAACTCAATGATTGATTAGGATTGTGAGCTCTTATTGGCTGAAACCACAAAATCTGACTATTTTGACAGACGAAAAAAATAATTTTAAAATACATTTTATACGACAAAAACTACACAACAACATGACGCCAGTCTAAGTATCCACCCTGTACTAATTTAATGCAATTAAAACAAAATTCTTTCAAATTGTTTTTGAATTCCTGCAAATTTTGTTATAAAGCTAGAACGACTCTGTTAAATCCCGCAAAATTCCGCCATATGCTGATAACATGAGATTAATGGAAGCTGTCTTTTCGACTATCTGCGAGTCTACACCCGTAAAAAGGTGATGCGATTTTGTTCTTATCGTCGGATCGAGAGCAACGTCCCGAAATTTTGCGATTAAAATTGGCTTTGTATTCGGGAACTTCTGACAAATTTATGTGCTGCAATAAAAGGGGATGGGTCCAGGTCTATCTTTGGGTTAAATAAGGTTTTCTCTTTTCGTTTGTTTTAAACAAACAAAGGAAATTGTATAAAGAAAGTGTTTCGTCTCTTAAGTAATTTTATTATATAAAACAATTGTAAAGGTTCAATGGCTTTTCATTGTTTAAGGGTGCATTATGCCAACTCAGTTCCACGAAACAAATTATGTATTATGAAACTACTAAAAATTTATTTGGTTCATAGGCAACTTTTTTTCTGAAAGTATCAAGTTTTTATTGCCAAATTTGATGTAAGGTGAAGTGAGGTATATGTGATAATGGGGCAATTGTGATAGTAGGTTTCAAAATCGCTATTTAAATAAATAAGCTAGATGGAGCTCAAAATATGCTAGTCTAGTGACCGTCGAAATTCAAACTTGGATTTCAGTTAAGTACAAATAAGCGAAAGGTGCGTTTCACTTTTTCACAGATTTTGTTATACATTTACCCCTTTCGTGAAGTAATATATTATTTTTTTGGGTAAGTAGGAATCTAATTTTTATTTACTTAGTAGTTCATAGTAGTTTGGGAAAACATATGGTATATGTTATTTAAATAAAAACTTAATATTACCCTCAAAATGTTGCAGTAACACATTTGCCACTTGGAATTTTGTTATTGGGGTAAATGTATTATTACAGATTAGAGCAAATGCGTCATAGTATATCACATTTACCACGTTTGTATAACTTCCTGGATTACTTAAACAGTTGTAGAGCAAGTTTTACAAGCTTTATTTGTTATAGATATCGTGGTTCGCTGCTACAAAAGAAAAACTTCAAATGAAGGAAAATATTCCTCAGCTGATCTCAATACTACAATGTCTGATGTTTTAGCAGGGCATTGGTAAAATATTACCCAAAAAAGATAATCAAACATTATGTGGGACTTGTACCAGAACATATTGATGATGGGTAGATAGTTAAATTCACACGACCTAAAGGAAACAAATTTTTATGGCCAATAAATGCCAACATTGATACTGTAACTCAACAGGATATTATAAAAGTACTTCCTGATCCTATCGTTGATAGACGTGGAATGTACGAATTTCCAGTTTTCTTTAAAAACTTTAACATTCAACATTAACTCTAAGACATCTAAGAGTGTTTTGTGTTTAATATTATTCGCTTTATGTTTCCTTTGTTCTGACATTGTTTTCTAAAAGTTCACAGTTTTTTGTATTTTTTAACAATAAATGATAACAAAAACACAGAGCTTGAATTGAATTTTTATACAATTGCCCCAGAGTACGAAATATTCTATTCACTACAAAAATATTAACTTTTTTTGCCCCAGCCCCTGGGGTAAATGTGATATATTGATATTATTTTAAAAAACATCACGCAGCATTAACAACATTAAACATTATTTAACTTTCTCATACACAATGAATACAAAACCGCTCAAAAAGTAAGTATATGTTTTTTTTTAAATTTTTGAAACGTTTCTTTGCAGCTTTATATTGAATGAAAGTTCAACTAATCAAAAAGTAGATCACATTTACCCCACTTCACCTTATAAGAAACCCTAAAAAAAATTTTATTCATTGTATAAATTTGACGAGGATGACTCGTTCGAAAGGTGTATTTCCATTATTTACTATAATGTCTATTACGTTTTTAACAATTTGTGAAACTGTACAATTTTTGCTCGCAGCTAAATGAGTACGTCCTTTTTACTTAAACGGATTATTCGATTACTGAATAGTTTTTGCATAAAAACACCATTTACGGTCTTCCAAGCTACTATTTACGATACGTATTTAGTTTTTAGAACAATTTTTTTTATACTTTACCGTAATCTCTCTTGCAGTATTTATTCATGTTTAATCTTCTCGTGGCAGCTTTACATTTTCCACACTGATCTGAAATTAAAATTAAAAAATTTAAAATTTATGGTTTAGACGGTTTAATAGTCGGTATTATCAAAAAAGTTTTTCCAAATGAAAAACATTGAACAGTAAAATTTTGTTGCAGTGTTAAACAATAGGTAAACCTACTTACACCATCGTTAACTAGATGGTGTAGTCGCGAAAATACGAAAAGGTGAGTGTTTTATTCGTAAGTAATATCATAAGGGCATCTAATTTTTCCGAAAAAAATCGAAAAGACACGTTGCTAAGTAATATTTTAACGAATGCATTCCGTTAAAAAAATATTACTTTGCATTGTGTTTTTTCGATTTTTTTCACAGAAAAAAATTAGATGCCCGAATGGTATTTGACAAGACTATTTCATGAGTAACAGATTATTCTGCATACACATAACTTACAAAACATACTACCTATTATATATGCATACATAATAAATATGTAGGTATTAATTTGAATTGTACGATTAACATATAAATTGCAATTTTGGTACACAGTAGGAGTATTGTTTGAAATCTTTGTTAACTCATTGATAACGATGGGTCCAGCTGTAGAGTGCGAAGCTCGAGGAGAAGCTGCAGGATCTTCTGTTTTCTGTTTTTTAGCTGGAGGTTCTGAGGCGTCACTTCTAAGGGTGTTTATGATGTTGGAATAATGCTCAATATCCATTTGCAGATAAGGCTTAATTGAATTGGCTGAACTGTGGCCAGTAATTTTAATTAACTGTTGTTCACCCTTCCCTCCTTTAGCCAAGTTACTGAGTGCTGTCAACCGTATAAAGTGGTTTGTTATTTTTATTTCTTATGTATTTAATCATGCCTTCTCTACTGCTTCTTTAGTCCATTTCTAAAGTTCATTTTTTTCCACTGGAGTGTTTTTGTACCATCCACTTGATTGTTCTTTGTTCCATGATGGGTTTACTGTTAAGAATAATCTATCAGTTGTTATTCTAGATGAACGTTTAACCATTAGAATTTTCAAAAGACAGACTGGACAAAAGGTAGAGTTCTTCATGTTGGGGACCAGTCATTTACTATCGGCCATTTTTTTTTCTTCACCCTGTGCCGTTTTATTGAAGAGAGGATTATATTCTACTCTTCCTAAAAAGTAGGATTTTTGAAAATCAGTTATTTTAAAAAATATGTAACTATGTTATCTACCTGTTTTAATCCCTAAAATTATCCACTTCCTCTTTAAAATAATGAACTCTGCAATTGACTGCTTGTCCACCTCTCAGCAGAACTCGATTTCCTTTTATTGGCGCACATCTGCAAATTCCTTCGTTTCGCATTACGAGCTTCCCTACTAGACTTGAAGATAATATCTTTAAATGGATCAAAAATTATTTTCCACTTCATAAAATACATCTCTTGCAATTTTTTTTGCAACGGTGTACGACATTGTCTCCATAACTAGTTCTTTGTAATTTTCACCGTTTTCTTTCTTCATATTCCTCGCCCAATCTTTCAGGATTAGGTTTAGTTGCTCTAAACTTGTAGTTTCCAAAAGTTCGTAATTCTTTGCCATGCAGAATGCCGTAAATTGTTTCCATATTGACGTATGATTTTTAACGGTATTGTACTGTACACTTTTCTGAATCGCCAGATCAATATTAGTCATAGAATCACTTCCAAAGCGACTCATTTTCACTACGTAAGCTGACTGGCACTGTTTAAAAACAATATTACAAAATTTATTGATAATAAAAAAAGAAAAATTGTTTAGCGTCGTTTTCTGGTGTCCTAGGAGACCATAATTACTTGTTATCAAAGGTATTGTAATTTTTGGTGACAACAGCTGTCAAGTTTTGTCGCGGGTAAACTCGAAAAAACTACTGACAGGGGTTGTCATACAGTTTTTTCATCTAGAAACCATTTGTACTTCAAGATTGCGCGTTTATGATTGGTGGAAATTAAGACGAGGGAAATAGTTTTCTTATTTCATATAACATAGGTCAAATGATAGAGATACATGCCCATTCTTCGGTATACAATTCGGTATACATCTTTTTATCCAATTTCTGCCAGATACGCCTATGCTGTTAACACGCATTTACCCTGTTCTATAACGTTTGGAATATGTTTTCCGAAAACGCATCGGCTCGGGGAGCCTTTTTGCTCTTCGCAAAGGGGGAATACCAGAGTTTAATTGACTGAACGAGTTCTCGATAGACTGGAAAAATAATCAAACATCCACTGTAGACTGCACAAGTAACTGTGTACACCGTTGGAATATATGTTGGAGCTTAAATTGGAAAACTTAAATTACTCTCCTGGCTTCCGGACCCCAACTTGAACAATTTTCATATTAGAAAGCGGGCGAGCAAAGACGCAAGAATTTATTGGAATTTTGTATTGTTTCGTAACGGAAGCCGAAGAGAACATGCAGATAAAGATTATTCTTATGAGATGTCTTTGAAGTTTTTCTGGGAAACTAGCCATACAATGGGAATTCCTCACATTCTTTTGAGCTCGTAAAAAATGGAACATTAATTCTCAATGGAAAAATTGGGTGGTAATTCACCTCTCGAAATTCTTCCTGAAGATATTGTCATGTCAAATTAAACTTAAGTGCAAAAAATACCCAGTTTTGGAAGAAGATTTGTCAATATCCAATTGGCACAACCTCCAAAGGAAGGAATCCTATAAAACAGTGGCTTTCTTTATAATTTTTATTACAAAATAGAAGACATTAAGATAGTATTAAACATTGTCCACTAAAATATTTTCAAATATACCTGACGTACTAATTAACATGTTAACTTTGCTGATTAATGAATCCTTCGAATCTGGTACCTTTCCGAACTGTCTAAAAACAGCTATAATAATCCCGTTTCATAAGGGTGGCGACAAAACCGAAACCTGTAACTATAGACATATTGCTTTATTACCTACCTTATCGAAGATAATAGAAAGGCTAATGAAAAA